>VZTQ01015567.1:215266-484870 GCA_013400755.1 Pelecanoides urinatrix
CCCTGTCTTCCAGCTTAGGGGGCTGAGTACCCTGAGGATAAGGGGTACTCTGACTATTAAAGACTGAGGCAAAGAAGGCGTTGAGTACCTCAGCCTTATCCTCGTCCTCGGTGGCAACGTTCCCCCCCATGTCCAACAAAGGATGGACATTCTCCTTGGCTCGCCTTTTGTCATTAATATACTTGTAGAAGCACTTTCTGTTGTCTCTCACAACAGTGGCCAGGTTACGTTCTAGCTGGGCTTTTGCCTTTCTAATTTCCTCTCTGCACGACCTAACGAGATCCCTGTACTTGTCCTGAGTAGCCTGCCCCTTCTTCCAAAGGAGATAAACTCTCCTTTTCTTCTTGAGTCCCAGCAAGAGTTCTCTGTTCAGCCAGGCCAGTCGTCTTCCCCGCCCAATGTAACAATCTCCACATTAACTCCGAAGGGGAGTGATGTCAGGATTTGGTAGAGTACATATCTTGCTTCCTTCAGCTGTGAATTCTGATTTTTCTTACTGCCTTACCTCTCTGCCCATCCCTGAATGTACCTTCTTTGTGCTTCCTTCTCCAGACAAACTCATCTATTGACAAACTTATCCAGTGAAGCCTGGGAGAAATTAATGAATGTTTTTCTCCAAAGTTTCCTTCTCTGGGAACTTGCTGGAATATTATCTCCATCTACTTTTGTCTGTATAGACTGCTAAAATGTAATGAACTTCCCTGTTTCCCAGAGAGGTTGTTTTTTGAATTTGACATAGCCTATGGAAACTCTTCTCTCTTCTTTCCTTGAAAGACATACAGAGGGAGTACTTGGATGGTCCTCTTTCTATAATTAATTACTCTCTGAGCTGTGTTTGCTGTTTAAGTTCTTGCTAAAATTGATGCTTTCATGTTTCTTTCCGTGCTAAGGGAGAATATGTATTGTTCAATATTCTTGATATTACAGACTTGGAACAGAGTTGACATTTTCTACTCACAGCAGTTAATCCACCTGTGAGTATGAACATCTAAACTTTTTTCCCTTTGGAAATGTTAATCTGTGCATTTTCTTATGGAAACCCACTAATTTTTCTTCATATTGTAATTAGAAAAAAATGTGGTTATATTTTATCATTGACTTGTTATCTTTTTTATAATTTATCATTTACTTAATCATATCACTTACCATTACCTTTTTTATCATCCTCCTGTTTTCTCTGGCATATTTCAGGCAACATGTAGTTAAAAGAAATAACAAAAAGGACTTTCACACAATAAAAAGATTTGTACTGATCTGCTCTTTCAAAGTTCTGTGGTAGCATTTTATTTGTTTGTATTTTGGATTCTAAACACTACACTCAAATAATGCTTTTACATTTGGGGATAAGTCCAGAGTTAAAAAAAATATTGATCTTTATATCTACGGAAAGTTCTTGGCAACACAAGGCACAATAAGCCAATTAAAATGTATGTGTTGAAGACCTAGAGTCTTAAGAGTCGTGGCTCGTATACAAGCATCCCTAATACCATTTACTTTCTTTCATAAACAGTGTTTCAGCTAAATAAGGGTGGTTTTCTGAGTAGGGAAGGCAGCACAAATCTAAAATATTTTTATTACACAACAGCCTTATAAAGAGTATGCAGTGGCTGGTAGAGAACATTGCACATGTAGTACCCAGCAGAAGTGGAAATCTGCCTGAGACAATTCTCTGGAGCTGACTAAACCCTATTATTCTTAACACTAGTTGACTTTTGCATGGCTGTGGAAACTAAACAATTCAGGGCAGTAAGAGGGCTTTGTTTCATAAGCCAGTCTACCAGCTTATAGCATGTGCAAGCCCTTCATCTGACTGTTAAGAACTATAAAGAAACTCTATAGAGAAAGGAGACATTATCCTTAACTGGTTCTTTTGAAGTATTTTGTGCTGATAATTGCAACTTTCATTCCTACTTTGTCTTCAGTCCATGTGTCTCCGTCAAGTTCCAGTGTTGACCAATCATCCTTAACCAGTATAGTTCTCTCACTGACCTCAAACCAACACACCAGCTCCATGACTTCCACTCTCCCATCCTCTCAATCAGCATAACCCTCCCTACTGCTTCCTTCAGTCGTACAAACAAGGATTCAAAAGCTTACACCTGAGGCAAGTGCTGTGTTTATACAGCCAAAATATCATCTTCTGACATATCTGCAAAAATAATCACCTAAGCTGAACACCTTACACAATGCAATGGTCTTTAACCATTGCTAGCACAGTCTGTTGTAGATAGAAGAAATTTGTAAACAAAAAGAAGGAATAAATTCCACTTCATTAGTGGCAAATCATGTCATTCAGGTAAGAAACTGTCAGGTGAAAAATCAGAAAGTAAACTGAAAAATGCTTATCATACTAAATGCCAAGTTTACACCATTTTTTTAATGAACCGTTCATTGCTCAGAACTAATTACATCTTAGTTGTCACAAATTATGAGGATTAAGTTCACTATGTAAATTACTATTCTCAGAGAAAACGGTCAAGAATTGTTTGATCTGTTATGGAAAGACATACGTACACTTGAATGCAAATTTATAGTCTGTCAGATCTAAAAGTTCTGGGCTTCAGCTCTGCTGAAAACGTCACTGTAAGTAAGACAGTTTGTCACTATTTTAGACCTCTCCCTACAATCCATGAAAATACAGTTTTTTGTATTCAATTTGTATTTGTGTTGAAAATAAAATATGCTTGGCCCCAGTGTAAGCTGGGGAAAGCACCTATCAGGTTGGGGAGAACATTTCCTTGTCTTGAACCCAACACAAGGTCATATTACAGTGCAGGGTCACAGCTGGAAATTGCAAGTAGAAAATAGTGGTCATCTCCTAGCTGGTACCTAGGGTTCCTGATTCTCTGTGGTTTTACTGGAGTTGGAGAAGAGCTAAAGAACTGTGTGGTAGATATTGGGAAAGTTTCAAGTGACACAGCTGGACAGTAGGAAAGGCTGCTTTTAAACAGGACACGAAGATGTGAAGAGTGCTAATTCCTCCTTCATTCTCCTTTCTCCTCCTCCATCAGCTCCAGGAAAACTGTACTGCGTGGCCATAATGCTGTGCCAAATTTGAGATTGAATTTTCTTTGGCGTATACTATTACCTGGATTATTCAATGCATCATGAGACCCAGCAGGCATTGCCCTTTAGGTATCAGTTATAAAACTGCAGAATAAGTGTGTATGGAACAGAAAAGCAGAATTCAGCCTTAGAAAAAATGGGAGATGGACCTAAGTTCACTGAAAACTTTTCCAAAAGAATGGAAGTAACTTGTCTGGGGAACACAACATTCCCTCATGTCAGGATGGAGAAGATATTCAGAATGTGTAAGAAGGCTCTGAACAGAAGAAACTGTGGACAGCATGTACAAGGATGAGTAAAACTGCTGTAGCTGGTTTATGAGCTCTCACTAGTCACTTCCTTGCTGTTCTTTCCAGAGGGCACCTACACTATCCAGAGCATGACTTTACAGCTGTAAGCAGACCTTGTAAATTTGCAGGTGATTGATATTTGAGGGTTTTATATAGATAGGCAACAGAATCTAAGGTTCTTCAAAAAATAGGAATTGTACTTTTAACTCACTGTAGGATAATTAGGATGGAAGCACATCATGCGCAAGTGGGGAAGTATCTACAGTTCTTCCAAATGAAAGAGGTGATCGAAGAGAAAGTTGGCTCTAAAGTAATAACAATAATAAAAAAATCCTCAGTTCTTCAGTAGTAAATTTTACTGTTCAGTGTTAAAGATTGATTTAGATAAAATGATAGAATGAAAAGATAAATAAGAAAAAGCAGTTAATGAGGTATGAAGCTGTGATTCAGTCCTCAGTGGCATATTGTACCCAGTTTCTCATCATTCAGAGTGGGATTCCTCTCACCTAACATTAGCTGTCCAAAAAATAAGGCATTCTGCCAATGCTAGCCATCTAGGCTCCCCTTTGGGCTTACGGAGAGAGACAAGGTCTCTCCATATGACTTCTGTCAAATCATAGAAGATTTCCTTTCCCTGCTTTAGAAAAGGAAACAAGAGTGTTCAGTCATGTCCATAAAATACTTCAAGATTTCCAGGTTTACAAGTTTGTAAATTATAATTGCCATAGTTATCATTAAGTGGTCTAAACCAGTAAAAAAAATCATCTACAAAGTGGATGTATTTGTAAGTGTTAGAATATCAGTCTTAACATACATAAAGTGTTTTAAATTGCAGGTGGAAAATTAATGAAAAAGCAGAAAAAATGAGCATTTTTTTTAGTAGAAAACTTTTATTTCCTAATGTAATTCCACCAGAATATTTTCTGATGTAAAAAGAGGGAGTAAAAAGATGAAGAAAAAAATACGCTGCTAGAAACAAAGTTTGTGAAAAACTTTTTAATCAAATAGATCATGAAATAAGGAAAGACACAGTATTCTTAGGGGTTATTGAAAGATCTGAGGAATTTATTGTTGAAAAACAGCAAGAAACAGTTCAAGAGAGAAATACAGCAGCAATATATATTACAGAGGAGAATCAAGACAAACAAACAAAAAGTCATTTTTTGGAAACTTATTTGCACATAATCATTATTTTAAAGATTACTACCTAATGCAAATTATAAATCTGAGCTTGGAAACTGTTTTTTAACCCATACATTTCTTTCAGTAGATCTTCAAAGAGACACAGCGAAGAAGATATCTGAAGCTATTGGAAAAATTATAATCTGAGTTGAAAATAGTAAGAAAAAGCCCCCCTAGCTCAAAAATTAAAATTGTTTTTTGGGTCAAAATTTGATTGTCAGATGACTAGAGCTGATTGGAAAATTGTATGATTATGCATACATGCATGGATTGTGCATTTTTTGTACACATTAGAACATTAGATAATGAAGATTACACAAAGCAAAAGTATTTTAATAGACCATGGAAATGGTAATCCAGGTTCTTTAGAGATTAAGAACAGAAATTAAAAAAAACCAAACAATTCTTCACCCCAGAAAATTCAGTGTCCCAGCCACTCTGTAATCACAATTAAACTTCTAATGCAAGGTTATACAATGCTATCAGGAGAAACAGAGAAAGACATGGCAGTTAACACAAGATTTTTCTCCTATGGGGTTTTTTGCTCTTTCATTGCTTACAGAGAAAGCCAAGAGCAATTAGATGATCAGGTTTTGAGCCTGAAGTTAAGTGGGGTTAATCCAGAGCACAGTTCTGAAAACTTTTGTTGTTTTCTCCTAAATGAGCGAACAGACCTACGAGGATATTTGGAGAGACTCTTGAATTTTAAGGTCCTAATGGACTGCGGGGAACTCTCTGATCTGACATCCTGCAGAGCCTCGACCAGGTTAATGGGATAAACTGACAGTAGCTAGTAAAAAACATACAAGAGTGAAAAGGCCTCATGGCATCTATATTATAGACGTGTGAGTACTGAATGCTTGACGACTCTTTATTTTTAAAAAACACGCTGGCAATCTGTCAGCAGAGAAAATGAGGTTAACATAACAGCCTCTTCCCCCATCTCTGTCACTAGGTGAAATGCCTAGGAACATTTGACAAATACAAATTTCTACATACTCTGGTACTTGTTTGGTTCCATTATCTCATGGAGCAGCAACTACAATACCCAGTTAAGGCCTGACAGTTACCCTGGAGAAAGAATAACAATTAACTCTGTTTCCAGCCAGCATCTGAAACAGGAAGAAAATCATTGTGAAGTTTCTGTTATTTTTCTCATTAGCCTATGCAATATGCCAGTAGCTGGATTGTGTAAAGAAGGGTTTACAGCCCTAGCTTCCTGCTACACGTAATCAGGGTAGCTGCACAGCTTGTATGTTACTTAAAGGTTTAAAAAAAAAAAAAAAAAATCCGAATTTCAGTGCAGCTTCAACAGTACATGAAATGAAAACTAATCTCTCTCCTTTTAGCCCTTACCATCATGTGTACTGAACCCTTCCAAGCTAAATATGCTTAGGAAGGATTTGAGGATTTTCCCTTGCTCCCACTCTGTCACTACTATCTGTGACCGAGTTGGAAGGTAAGGACAGAGGTATTATACGCTGAACGAGGAGTGCCAGAGGTTTGAACAACCTTTCTCCTCCCTATACCACATACCTGAATTTCAGATACATGACATAGATATTTTAAATTAATGTGCACTTAAAGAAGGAGGATCACTTTGAACCACAAAGCTGTTGCTTTGTGAAAAACCTTTCATGGAGAGAACTGCTCTGAGTGGGTGGATGAGGAGGATAGGAAAAATAACGTATTGAGGATTATAACCCAAAACGTGTCTCCCATCTTTTACTCCATAGCAATTTAGAAAATACCATTGCTTGGCAAAAATTCAGTTCATGCAGTTAATGACCTGACATCCAAGACCTGCTTATGATCAAAGAGAATAAAAACCAAAGTAATGTGCTGATGTAATATTTTAATTTAATTTGATATTGAAAAACAAAAAGAGATTTCAGTTTAAACCAAAATCAGATTACAGAAAGTGATTTCTAAATTTTTCTAATTGACAAAAGCACACCAAAAAAAGTCTAAAAATTTGCATTCCAAAAGTGGTATTTTTCTTTTTTTCCATTTTCAGGTCTTTTTACCTTTCCTAGAATAAAATAGATTTAACCAATTGTAGCCTGCAAAATATTCACAGTGAAAAAAGGCAAATTATTCAATTTGAAAAACTTGGAATAAAACATTCCCCTTTTTACTTTTTCCCCTCCCTATTGCTTATAACAATAGTAAATGAATTGGACATTGACTTATAGATTGTTTTGGATTTCCCCTTCCCCCAATCCATATTTACAGAATAAAGTGTACAAAAAGCCTTGTTAAACTCCAGGCTGTCATCATCATGTGCAAATTAAAAACTGTAAGACAACTCCTTTAATACCTGACCTTACACATAGGTCCTGCCTTTCTCCTCGACTGATTCTCTAAGTTTTCCTAGATTGTTTTGATTGAACCTGTCCAGTTCAATATCCTTAATATAGAATATATACATATTCTATAATAAAGATGAACCAGACTTTCCGTACATGCACCTGCTACTATCACTAAATGGTACTGTGTCATTTAAAAGAAAGTGAAGCTTTAATTTTTATTTCAGTTTTTTTCAGATTTCAAAAACCTTTTCAAAGGGTTTTGATGTTTTGACATAATTCCCCGTTAAGATTTTTAAAAGATTTAGTCTATGGTTTTTAGCTTTCAGTGGAAACAGAAAAGGGAAACAAAAGAGATATTAACATAAAAATACACAAGGGGATGTAAATGGCCTTTGAAGTCTAACTTTAATGATTCTTTCTTTTTCTTAGTTAGATCTGTTCATTTACAGTCATATCCCCTGAAGACAGACAGTATGAAATGAATTAAGAAGTTGCTTCAATTAGTTTATTCATTCATTAGGAATACACTTCTGGGCCAGCAGGAGTAACTGAAATACTGAAAGAGGAGTTTCAAAGAGGAAGAATTCTTTCATAACATAACCCGTATGTTAGAATAATTTTACTAATTATATGATGCTTTATGACCAAATTACTAAAGGAAAATATTGAAATAGTGCAGAAAAATACAAATTAATCAAGGTCATGTACATTTTGCCTTACCTTTTTATCTTACTGAGAATAATCTTTAGCCTTTAAGTGTGACTAGTTTCAAAATATAATTCAAAAACATACTGATAAATTTTCCTGTCTGGATTAGGTGCAGTTTCTTTTAAAACAGTGAAAAAATCTGTGACTGGTTTCACAAGATTCCACAAGCTCTGAAGAGCTACAGCTAATAGTGATCATACAATAATTCAAAAATTATTTTTGTGTTTGTTTACCTCTCTGTAACCTCATAAGTGATATATAAAATACAGGTTAAAGCTAAAAGCCTGATTTAAGTCTTGATCCAATGCAGCACTGGAAGTTTAAATTATAAGAATAAGCAATCATGAAAAAAAACAACAACAAAAAAAACCACACCAAAAAACCCATATAAACAAAAAACTAAACACCAAACATTTCCAGAAACGTATTTGAGAAAAAAGTATATTCCTTAACTATTTACACCAAAAGTTATAAAACCGAGAATCTTAAAAATAACTGTTTATTAGTTATTAATCAATATCTTTTATATCTAGTCAAAGTTGCTTAATTCTGGTTACAATCAAGAAATGATAAAACTCCCAATAACTCTGTGGGATCAATTTCAGACTAGTCCCACCCCAAATAAAAGTAGGATAGAGTAGATAAGAGAGGAGTTTTTGACCATGCAAAAAATAATAGAAAAAGTTCCAAAGATGGAGTGACTATGTTTTCTGGAAGAAACAAATTCCCTTTATCTCTCTTTCAAAAAAAAAAAACAAANTTAAATACTTTGAAAATAATCTAAAACTGATAAACTTATTTAATTGAATTAGTTGTTTCAGTTAAGCAACAGGAAGTCAGAAATACAGTTCATTCCCTGGCTCCATAAGGTTGTTTTGAGGAAAAAAAACAAAACAAAACAAAACTGTATTAGCTGTTGAAAGACTATTACATTGATGCAGAAGAGGTTTGTATGTCAAGATAAAATACCACTTGGTCTCCCGTTGCTGATCTTATAGATCCCTTGTTGTGTTTCCCAAGTCCTGTGCGGCCTCTCAGATAACCTAAGGCATCTCAAAGAGTGGTAGGACGACATCTTCAGGCAACTGAATCCTGTTGTGTCTTACTTGGGTGAGTTGAGTCATTCTCCAGATTCAGTTGACTGCATTGGCTGCATTGCTCTTAACTAGAAGACGATTTGTATGTGCAGGTAGACATCTAAATTTGGGTGTTTTAATCATTAGCAGACTCCAATTTCTGGGTCTCATTTTTGTCCATAAAAAGAACAAAATTAAAAAAAAATATATAATCTTTTGCAAGGTTAACAAATAATACTTCAATGTAGAACAATAAAAAGAATTACTAAAGTTTGTAATAGTTGAAGGAGATACTCTGAAACATATGTATCTTAAAAACCTCCAAATATCTTAGAGATCCCTTCACATAAATACCTTTCAACCAATGTCCTACAGCTCACACCATATTGAGTAGTTTCTTGAAGCCTTTCAGAATTCAGCAAGTTTGTGTGTGCTTTGGTCATTCTTTAGATACTGTCTAAAGGGAGTAGATGTGCTTAGTGACAGCCTATACTGTTGTAGGGAATATGATTGCTGCTAACATTTAATTACCTTGAGTACATGGCTGTNAACTCAAAAAAACCCCCTTCAACCTTTGCTTAAATAGAAAGAGATTTTGTAAGACAAGTAAAAATATACCTAGACTTCACTGAGGTATTTTTCCTCAAACTTTTTCTGTAACTTAACTTTTAAGTTAAACATTTTGTATGTAAAAATAATGATTTATTTTACCTAATAAGATTAATGTTTTAGTAAAAAAGATGACCCACATTTAGATGCCCACATTACCCTTGAAAATTTGTTGTAATATTGACTTGTTTGATAAAATATTTTTCAGTCATTAAAAAAAACCACATCTATCCATAAGTAACAATTAGTTATCCAAAACTGAACGGCATGCAAAGCCTGAAAGCATCGATGTGTTGATAGTACTGACATCCTAAGGTCTCAAGGGTATTAAACAATACCGTTCCAGGCAAGTAGCTATTTCAGAGTTGTCTACTTCAATCCTCTTTCCTCCTATTTACTTTTGCCTGAATATGGTGTAATTTTTCAAGAGAAAGTTCTGTTAAAAGTCACAAAATTCCCTCTTATCCAGAATTGAGATTTCACAAAGAATGCTACAAGACCTCTATGTCTGCTAAATAAAACTTAAATACTTTGAAAATAATCTAAAACTGATAAACTTATTTAATTGAATTAGTTGTTTCAGTTAAGCAACAGGAAGTCAGAAATACAGTTCATTCCCTGGCTCCATAAGGTTGTTTTGAGGAAAAAAAACAAAACAAAACAAAACTGTATTAGCTGTTGAAAGACTATTACATTGATGCAGAAGAGGTTTGTATGTCAAGATAAAATACCACTTGGTCTCCCGTTGCTGATCTTATAGATCCCTTGTTGTGTTTCCCAAGTCCTGTGCGGCCTCTCAGATAACCTAAGGCATCTCAAAGGGTGGTAGGACGAAATCTTCAGGCAACTGAATCCTGTTGTGTCTTACTTGGGTGAGTTGAGTCATTCTCCAGATTCAGTTGACTGCATTGGCTGCATTGCTCTTAACTAGAAGACGATTTGTATGTGCAGGTAGACATCTAAATTTGGGTGTTTTAATCATTAGCAGACTCCAATTTCTGGGTCTCATTTTTGTCCATAAAAAGAACAAAATTAAAAAAAAATATATAATCTTTTGCAAGGTTAACAAATAATACTTCAATGTAGAACAATAAAAAGAATTACTAAAGTTTGTAATAGTTGAAGGAGATACTCTGAAACATATGTATCTTAAAAACCTCCAAATATCTTAGAGATCCCTTCACATAAATACCTTTCAACCAATGTCCTACAGCTCACACCATATTGAGTAGTTTCTTGAAGCCTTTCAGAATTCAGCAAGTTTGTGTGTGCTTTGGTCATTCTTTAGATACTGTCTAAAGGGAGTAGATGTGCTTAGTGACAGCCTATACTGTTGTAGGGAATATGATTGCTGCTAACATTTAATTACCTTGAGTACATGGCTGTTATTGAGAAAGATTACAGTGTAGCATGTACAAAGGCAGTGTATTTCTTATTAGATCTTGCATAATTTAATTGCTTTCAGAGTTTGAATAATAATTTTGCATGTTTAAATACCAAATTTACCTCAGTAACCAACTCACAAATATGGATAACATAATTTTGATTTCCTTTAGAGTTCAGGGGTGAAAGTTCAGGATAAGTCCTTCTTTACTTGTGGGACTGGGTTATTATAATGGCAGGAAGAAAAGAAGAATTGAATATGAGGGAAAAGTTCAGAAAAAAATGTAGGTATATCTGAGATATATGAGGAGGAAAAGAAAACTTTAAAAGACCAGAGCTTTTATTAGTGTTTTAAAGCCTGTTTCCTTTTGGTTAGGAAGATCCACTGGCTCCAGTAGTATTATAGGGACAAGTTCTGGATATTGCTGGATGGTGTGAAAATCAGTATATAGCCCTTGTGCTTCCGCTTGTGTGATAAAGACAGAAGAAAGTTTGTTGTTGTATTACTAATGAGGATGCAATAGGGTCTATATTAGATAAATGGGGTTTTCACAAAAAGTTAGATCTTGCTGTTGTGTGTGAGACTTGTTTTATAACTGCTAACACATTTATCAACACACTCAACACTGAACTGAAGTTTTCAGAAGATGGACACGCATATACCTGCTCACTGAAGTAAGTTCTGTATCTGTGAACTCTCTTGTTTAGGATGGCAGGGAGCTTTACCTAAGAATAAGACCCACCATTCATAGCAGCAAGTCACACCAACTCATCCTAGATCTTAAGGGTGACTCACAGTCCAACTACCTTTCTATCATAACAAGTTAACTACTTTAAAAGATTCAGATGCTCTTAGTCTTCCCTTCTGGTCCATGCAGTCTTTTATCAGAGCTGAATTGAGTATTTAATGCGAAAGTTTGTAAACTTATAGACTTAAGAGCATGTGAAGTGACTATTTGGAATTTGGAAGCACAGACTTCATACAGAATCATGATGATTAACTGTGGTAACATCCAGAGTTATATTAACATAATTATATAAAAGAAGTGGAGACTTGTAGGCGAGGCAATGAGAGATAGACAGAAAAGACATTTATCCCTGTACAACAAAGAGTCTTCTTCCTCCCCTCTCTAAGCCAAGCAACTGGCAAGGAGCATTCACTACAGATGGATCAGCAGTAGCTGATATAATACCGTACAGCTGAATCCATCTGGCATGTAAGTATTCGATATGGCGTTTGTTAGCTGCTTACCAGATTTTTTTCCCCTCTCTACATAAAAGCAGGGAAAGGGTTTTTCATGTCCACTAGCCATATTCTATAAACTTTCTTTGTAGCCGAGAGGGTGTTTGAGCAAACTGCTCCCATGCTGCTTCCCCTCCCCTCGCCCTCCTGCTTCTGAGTCACTTTCAGATGTTCTTGAACATTATCTCTGCTGTAAATGGATGGCAGATTGTTTGGGCTGTGATTAAATTAGACAGGCACAGGTGGCATCACCTATTGTAAGTTTGTCAATTTTTATGTCTACTGCAGCAGCTGCTCTTCTTTATCTTTTAATAACTCAGCAAAGAGGAAAGGGAAAGGATGCTGAGCCCACGAGGTGAATTATATGAAAAAGTCCCGTTGGTTCAGAGACTCAGGATGTTACCCGTGCAACTGCTCAGTGACAGCTATCTTTCTCCCCTGGTCTCCATGAGGAGATTTTGGGATGAAAGGTCATTAAATCAGCAGCAGGGAAGAAATGCTCTACAGTGTTTGCTTTGCCCTTTAATTTAGGTTTGGTTAATGACCTAGGAAAATTTACAGAGCTCTATAACACAGTGTGCTGGTTTAGGGCAGACATAGTCTCTTAGATACCGTACTATCCAGTGGTTTAGAAGCAATAATCCTTAGATTTCAGCACTATTTTAGTTAACACAGAAAGGAATTAGCTCCAATTCTTACTCTAGTCTTTTCACAGCATCATATCAATACAACCTACATTATATTTCTGAAATTTTGGTCACATTAGTTCTTTTTTAAATGGTCAGTGTTCTAGCTTCATTTACTGTTGTAAACATTATACCAGGTACTATAAGACTGTAAAAAGTGTATTAATATGTGTATTTTGTAAAATTTGTCTTAATGACATAGCACAGGTAAATCTGCCTCCATAGCAGGACTCTCACTACTCAGTAAAGTTCTCATTCTTTACAGTTGTTTGCCATTGGGTTGTTCTTTTCTAGTCCTGCCGAAATCATGTCATTTTTACTCTAGATTAAGTTAACAAATCACATAGATTTCAGTTCCATTTCTACTTCCTATGGAGAATAACACAGTTGGCTCCCTTTTGACCCTCACATATATTCATTGTACAAAAGATGCAATGTATATGCTTCTTAAAATTCAGACACAAGTTTGATACAATAATGTGAGCCAACAGTACTGCACAGCAATATGATTCATAGACTAACTTATTACTTATTCATTAATTACTACAAAATGTTTGGAAACCTTCTGATAATTTTTCAGCATTGCAAAGAAGAGATACTGCAGAACTGAGGAAGGACCTATGTGCCTCAGATCTCCTGTTTCTTCCAGTTATACCAGTTGGTTTAATAAAAGATGTTAACTCTCACCATAAATGTCCCTATTCTTTGAAAGGGACAGGAATTAACCCTTTTTTCTCCGTACTTTCAGAACATGGCTTTACCCAAGCAGCTAAATTGAGGCAATATGGAAAGCACCAATTCAGATGAAATTTCAAATGTTTTACTGAGAACAAAAAATAAAGAGTAATGGCAAGGAACTGGCCACAGAAAACCAGTGAATAGATTTGCAATAAGACTTATAGCAACAATTGTTCTAAGCAAAACTCACCAGCAGAGGAAATACAGAGATTAAGTCATTGGGAGATCACTCTTGTGTTCAGCGCCAGATAGGAATTCTAGAAAATATAGTGTGGAAAGGATGTAACGGATTAACTCTGCCATGATCAGAGTGCAGTGGTTGTATTCATGAAGGCGATACACACCTTTGGCAAGAGCTGCAAGGGGGTTTTGATGAATTCAGCAGGCAAATGTGGGAGAAAACTGTATTCGGGCAAATTCCATTTGGCTTGCTCATTCAGAACCTGGCTCTGAATGTGTTTTGTTACAACAGAGAAATACTGTGGTGGTTTCTTCAAACTGAATTTGAAGTACTTTTCCATCCTAAGTGTTTGATTATAACATTGTGACTTCATATTTGTATATTCACTTTGCATTGCTCTGTATCTTTGCAAGAAACTCAAGTGAAACCAACTTGTTAGACATCAGGTTACTTTTCATCAGTTCAATCATTTAAAGACCATTAGTATTTAGAAACATTTGGAGCAGTAGATGATTGGCGTGGATTTTGGCTTATACCATCCTGAGTGTAGAGCCCCTGTCCATAACATCTGTCCACATCAGCTGATCCATACCTTCTTTCCCAGGAAGTTTGCAAGGGTAGGTTGTTACCTGGCTGCACTACCCCCCTGATTTCAATAGACGTACCCAGGGGTCATTCCACACTGTTCCTAGTTGACCTGATATCCCACAAACCTAAGACTGCAACTGCTACCAGGTGTGTTAATTATTGCCATGGATGAACCTTCCCAGAATCAAAACCTTAGAGACTCTTCCAGCCTGGAATGTGAAAATGCACACAAAATCCAGAGAACTGGGGCTTAAACCTCTCTCTCTTATTGACTCTTAATCTCATTGACTCCCAGTGAGATTATTAGAGAGCAAGTGGGATTTGATCTTTAATGCAGAAAAATACCTATTATTGAACAAAGATAACGGAGTTTAGCTTCCAAATGCATAAAAATTTATTTTCGTATTGTTATAAATTTTTTGGGTTTTTCTGGTGGGTAAATGCTGTTGTTGTCAAGATAAATTAATTACTTCATTAATACCAAGTTGAAAATTGATATTTTCCCCTCTGTATGGTTGTGCGCAAGACACTGTAAATCAGAGATTACCATGGCATAATAGAAAAAAAAAAGATCAGAAATATGAGCAAGTTTCACAACTTTAGATAACATGTTAAGTACTTTGTTAATTCTCAGTTGACATAGCCATTTATTTGCTATATTAACTATCAGTCATCCTTTATTAGTAATGCCTAAATGAAGCTGATGTAAAGAAGTTAATATAATGAAGTATAAGAAGATGAATAATAAATGCACAGTAACTTTTGCTTGTACAGCAATGCATTTTGAGATGTTTACTAAGTTACATTTGTTTTAACTTTTGTCATTTAACACGAGAGAGACTCCCGCATATTTTCAGATCCAAGCTCCTCCAGTAATGACTAATTACATTCTATTTACTAGAGCAGACTTGGATGGCTATGTCTTGCCATAGATCTTTTCCAGTGGGTGATCAGTTTCATTGGCTGGTTTAACTTCAACGGAAAAAAGCAAGTAAAAATAGGACAAACCAAAAGTTCAATGTGTGAGACAATTCAGGAGGTCTGGTTTCCTACTTTTTTATATATCAAAGTTAGATTATCTCTTGTTTCATGAAGTGCACTCTTTTTCTCTCTCTTTTTTTTTTATTCTAACTTTTCTCAGATTTTCTTGTGCTTAATAATAATGCAGAATTTATACTGAAGATTTTCTGATAATTTTACTTTCCACCTTCTATTTATGTTTATAGCAAAATATATGGGAATGTAAGTGCAGAAACTTGCATATAAACCCCTACATCTAGCAGCAAAGTGAGTCCAGAGAGTTAGAGAAGGAAAGAAGTGATAGATATTAAAAAAAAGGGGAATATCAACTAGATATGGGACATACAACTAGAGAGCAGTGCAGAGATACATTGGTATTGGCAAAAGCTCAGCCCCATTAAAATATCTCACACAGTCTTTTGAGCAGCTCTATGAGCTTGTATTCCTGTTGGCTCACTGCTTTGTATCATGGGACATGGCATTTTTGATCCAGCCATAGGCATTCAACAAATGGATTTACACTGTTCTGCCTTTACGCAGCCAAGTGTCTAAGGAAATATATAAGCCCATGAACGGTAACTTTAAACACATGTGTTAACTTTAAACTGGCATGTGTTAGAGGCCAGATTCAAAGTGTGTGCAAATCAAGGGAGTCTTCATTGACTGCAGTTGTCTTTAGGTCAGGCTGTCAGTGTGGTATCTGACATTTCTGTTATTTGTCCTTCCTATGAGTGGGCTAGGTCCTACAGTCCGATAATTACATAAATAACTCAGATTTCCTTGGTGTGGGCGGAGAGAGGGGAAAGACGTTTCCCAGTATAGGCTGAGAAAGCAAAGATAAAGAAGTACTACCCTTGATGAGAAAATACAGGGGCAGGAAATCTAAGGGTAAACAGAGAGAAAAGAATAAATAGATTAAATTGGCTAGTAAATGAGGCATGTTGGAAATTAGAAGGACTTTTCAAAATATTAGAACAATGATTACAAAATTCACGATCTGGAATAGCTTTGTGCTGTTTTGAACTGTTATGGCACAAAATTTGGACATCCCAAGAAGTCTCTTTCAAGATTGTTGTTTTAAAACAAAAATATTTCTGACATCATATACACTTTATCCCTTACTCACAGATTTTAACTTAACCATTCTGATCCAAACCAAATGTTCCAGACCAAATTCATCTTGAAAAAATGTACGAGATCATTAGTTTTTTTCCCAGTGTAGACCAACTATAAACATCTATGCCTGGAAAGCTGTTGCAAATTTAAATTATCCTCTGGCCAGCTTTAACTGAATATAATATATGCAGGTGATCTCTACCTGCTCTTTTGAAAGCAGGAACAGACAGAAAAATCACCAAAACTAACACTGACTGCAATTATAGGCACAAACTGGAACTATGTCCACTGTGAATTTCCATGCCAATTGGTGGTCTTAGGTTGATCTTGTGTTTATTTCATTTCAGTTTGTATTGCTTAGCCACTTTTAACTTCTACCTGCTACCAACTATACTGAGAGGTTTTTTTGGCTTTTTCTATCTACAAAGCTCTTTAAAAGTGCTAATTAAGGCAAGACAAATGATTAAGCACTGTGGTTCAAGGAGGAAGAAATCCAAAGTCCATCAGGGAATCAACACCAAAGTTTACAGATTCTGGTTCCCCATTCAACATTTTGCTCATCTGATATCCTCAATTTGTGCTGTTTCTCTATATATTTCATTCTCTCACTTGTTTTTCTCTCTGCTGACATCCATTCATTACAATGTTTTTTAAGCTGTGATACATCATCACACAGATACAGGTTTCACTGATGTTATTTATATGACTGGTATTTGGAAGCTTTCAGTCTGTACTTTAAAAGTCCTAATGTTAACTAGGTTCCCTAGGTCTCCAGGGTTTATATACCCTTTCCTATTCCCACAAAAGACTTCAGCAATAATTTGGAAAAAACTTGTGCAATTTTTCAAGGTCCACTTTGATCCAGTTTCGTGTCTTATTGGTATTGATCAATGCTACTAGTTTGGTGTCACTTTTTCATTTGTACACCTTTTTTAGTGTTCCTTCCTCTTGGTAATCTCATCAATACAAAATGTGAATGAGATTAGGCTTGGCACCAACTGCAGTGGCACTCCGTTTGTCGTCCTACTGTTGCACAGCCTGCATCCATTCAACTTAAATTTTGGCCATTTAACTATGCCAATATTGAATCCAGTTGAGAATCTGCCATTAGGCTTGTGCTTACTATTTTTGAGTATTCATCATTTGTCTTTTTCTATGCAGCGAATCCTTTGGAAGAGCCAGAATATTTTTATCTTCTGAGTTTCTCCATTTTGAGACCTGCATTAGCACACTTTAAAAGACGTTGATTGGGACCTTAAAGGAAGGAATTGTCCCTGCAAAGAAAATAAGATCTGCCCAGCAATGTTTCTAGTGAAGCTCTCAAACAACTGAGTAAGGACATATCCTGTAAGGATGTGAGTAGACAGGACCATGACAGGAGCATCTCTGCTACAAACCAATTCCAGAACAGTAGTCAAGTAGCAGCAAAAACCTGCAGCTCATATTGGTCCAGACACAGTACTACACCAATGTACTTGTACGCTGAATGTGGACTACATCTTAGGAGCTCAGAGACAGGCAAAATAACACTGGCTTTCTCTGTGCTTATCAATGTAGAGGAGCCAGTACAAAAAATATGGATGCTGACCACACAATTTATTTCATCATCTGAAGAGACATGGGTCACTAATATACATTCTTATTCTCTACTTGACCGTTTAGATCCTCTAGCAATCACAACAGCTCTGTAACGCAGCTTTCCATTCTTGTTGAGAGCTGCAGTTTAGCANCACCAAAACTAACACTGACTGCAATTATAGGCACAAACTGGAACTATGTCCACTGTGAATTTCCATGCCAATTGGTGGTCTTAGGTTGATCTTGTGTTTATTTCATTTCAGTTTGTATTGCTTAGCCACTTTTAACTTCTACCTGCTACCAACTATACTGAGAGGTTTTTTTGGCTTTTTCTATCTACAAAGCGATACCAGCGTAACCAGCGATAGGACGAGAGGAAATGGCCTCAAGTTGCGCCAAGGGAGGTTTAGGCTGGACGTTAGGAAAAAATTCTTTACTGAAAGAGTGGTCAGGCCTTGGAACAGGCTGCCCAGGGAAGTGGTGGAATCACCATCCCTGGAGGTATTTAAAAGACGTATAGATGAGGTGCTCAAGGACATGGTTTAGTAGGCATAGGGGGTGTTGGGTTGATGGTTGGACTCGATGACCTTAGAGGTCTTTTCCAACCTTAATGATTCTATGATTCTATGATTCTATGAAAGCTCTTTAAAAGTGCTAATTAAGGCAAGACAAATGATTAAGCACTGTGGTTCAAGGAGGAAGAAATCCAAAGTCCATCAGGGAATCAACACCAAAGTTTACAGATTCTGGTTCCCCATTCAACATTTTGCTCATCTGATATCCTCAATTTGTGCTGTTTCTCTATATATTTCATTCTCTCACTTGTTTTTCTCTCTGCTGACATCCATTCATTACAATGTTTTTTAAGCTGTGATACATCATCACACAGATACAGGTTTCACTGATGTTATTTATATGACTGGTATTTGGAAGCTTTCAGTCTGTACTTTAAAAGTCCTAATGTTAACTAGGTTCCCTAGGTCTCCAGGGTTTATATACCCTTTCCTATTCCCACAAAAGACTTCAGCAATAATTTGGAAAAAACTTGTGCAATTTTTCAAGGTCCACTTTGATCCAGTTTCGTGTCTTATTGGTATTGATCAATGCTACTAGTTTGGTGTCACTTTTTCATTTGTACACCTTTTTTAGTGTTCCTTCCTCTTGGTAATCTCATCAATACAAAATGTGAATGAGATTAGGCTTGGCACCAACTGCAGTGGCACTCCGTTTGTCGTCCTACTGTTGCACAGCCTGCATCCATTCAACTTAAATTTTGGCCATTTAACTATGCCAATATTGAATCCAGTTGAGAATCTGCCATTAGGCTTGTGCTTACTATTTTTGAGTATTCATCATTTGTCTTTTTCTATGCAGCGAATCCTTTGGAAGAGCCAGAATATTTTTATCTTCTGAGTTTCTCCATTTTGAGACCTGCATTAGCACACTTTAAAAGACGTTGATTGGGACCTTAAAGGAAGGAATTGTCCCTGCAAAGAAAATAAGATCTGCCCAGCAATGTTTCTAGTGAAGCTCTCAAACAACTGAGTAAGGACATATCCTGTAAGGATGTGAGTAGACAGGACCATGACAGGAGCATCTCTGCTACAAACCAATTCCAGAACAGTAGTCAAGTAGCAGCAAAAACCTGCAGCTCATATTGGTCCAGACACAGTACTACACCAATGTACTTGTACGCTGAATGTGGACTACATCTTAGGAGCTCAGAGACAGGCAAAATAACACTGGCTTTCTCTGTGCTTATCAATGTAGAGGAGCCAGTACAAAAAATATGGATGCTGACCACACAATTTATTTCATCATCTGAAGAGACATGGGTCACTAATATACATTCTTATTCTCTACTTGACCGTTTAGATCCTCTAGCAATCACAACAGCTCTGTAACGCAGCTTTCCATTCTTGTTGAGAGCTGCAGTTTAGCAACATACTCATATGTTTGGACATTGTTGAAATGAAAATTTCTGTTTTATTCCATGGAGATAAAGTGACACATACGAATTTTGGCAAGCTGAAAAGGGCCTCTTGATCTAAAGATTTCTGAAACCACCAAATGAACCAAAGGAGCACATGCTAAGTGTAATTGCAAAATAAAATTTGCTTAACTACCTTTTAAAGAGGCACAGCATTTCCACCTGTATTCCACAGATCCAAGAACATTTGTGATGCTACTTCCATTATTCCAAGAAATGTATAATATTAAGCATACAATATCATAGACAGAACATGATAGACTGAGAGGAGTTGAAGTCAGGAGAAGCTTTAAGTAGAAGAGGTTCATCCAGATCTATTTCTATTTATGAGACTCTGAAATAGTGGTCTCACTAAAAACCCATCAGGCTTGCATAAGATAGAAGGGATATCTTGCTTAAATATTTAATAATAAACTTATTTAATTAAATAAATACTATCTGCAAGTACTGACAGAGATCCACCTCTCCTTGGGCAAGGTGTTGTACCTATATCTATGCAAGGCTACATATGTGAACAAAGGGGAAATCCTTAATCCCAGAAACTAAATCAGATCAATACAGTGAGACAGAATCCAATCATCATCTTTACACTTCCCATTTTACACCTGTAGTTTGAAGGCCCAGAGCAGTTACGTGGTGCCTGAAGCTGTAGAGCAGGTCAGAGGTAGTGCTGAAAATTGAGCTCACATACCGAGAATATAAACCTCGTACTTTGCCCATCAAATCTGCCTGTGTCTGACTGAAGCAGGGGAAGCTGCAGCCTCCTCAGCACTTTCAGACTCTGATTTCCTTGAGTTTCTTGCACCGACTACACACAGCTCCTATTTATTTAACTGTCCAATGGCATTAGTTCAATAAATGAACAGAAACAGATGGACAATCACATCAGCTCAGCTCAGTGTAACGCATTCAAGTAATGAAGCAATTATTTCCAGGAATACAGATTCAGCTAACCCCTCTCAGTCCCCTCTCATCCACAGAGACACCACCAGCACATGCACTTATAATATCCTTCTCTCCAATTTATGTCATGTTAAAAGCATTAAAAAATTGAGCAAACACATGATATAGTTGCTGTGAAATTACATTATGAATAATTAAAGTGAAACCTTTTTTCCCATTGCAATTCATCACAGATTTTTTTCTTTTCTTTGATATAGATAGAATTAGAAACGAAAAAAAAAATCAGAATGGAGGATACTTCTGGCATAGGATTGTAATGCTAGAGCATTAGTGGGAAATCTCCAGCAGAGGGCTATAAAAGTCTTACTCACGGGTTCCTCTTGATAAGTTGTCTGCAATACAAAAAAGAGTTTTTTTCCAGTAGAACTTTGAGCAATGGCATAAATTCCCTTGCAGTGCTCTCAGGCAAAAAGCACAGGATGATAATTTCTACATATGCTCCCAGAATGATAATATATTATGTAAGAAGGGACTCAGTGGAAAATAGAAATAATCTTGTAGGATCTAAGCTAGCCTGCTAATACAGTAACATTGCCAGGGAAACTGAGAGCTGGGACATCAATCTAAGCCATTTAAGATCCAAAAATTGACAACTGAGAAGGCTGGTACAGGAAAATATTAACTCTTTCAGTTGGGTTTTGCTGCAGTTTTAGCTTTCCAAATCTTAACTGTCTAGACAAAAGGAGACATAGGCTCCCTGCTTTTCATTTGAGAGAGAAAAACATCTCCAGAGTGCATTCATCCAGTGCAGAGATAGATATCTAAGACAATTGGGACCTCTTTTGGAGATACCTTTCTCTACTGTTTCAAGGAGGACTGGATACCAGCCTGTTGGTCTGAAAACTTTAGGCAAAAGAGTTCCTATCCCATAAATCATACTCCACAACTTTGCCATATCAGCTGGTAGTGTCTCAAAACAGAGATTTGCTTTATTTTTCATCAACATATTTTTTCTGCATTATTGATGTAGAAACTTGTGTGCCTCTTTCCCTTTGACGCTCCTTACTCTCTTTTCATGACTGCAGTACTGGCAGAAAAATTTTGAGTCTACAACTCTAAAGAGGTTACTGGCCATAACAAGAAAAACAAGGTGATAGGAAATAGTTTTGTACATGGCGCTTAATGTTTATATTGTCTCCTCACTAGCAAAGCAAACCCTCTGGGCTTCTTACCCCATAACATATTTAATAACCTATTAAGCGGAATGTTTAAAAACACATATATGTTCAAATGAACCCTACAAAGTTATCTTTTGGTGTACGAAATAACAGTACCAGGAAAGGAAGAAAAGCTAGTCATGGATAAAGTGGAAGATGTAACCAAAATGATGACATCCAACCTTTGGAAGAAATAATTTCTAGAGACATTGAGTCAGAATAGTGAAAAGAAAAACTCTAACCTATTTGTAAGTTGAAGTTTGGAGAAGCCATGGCCGTACAACATGGTTTCCTGTCATAAAAGGCAATTTTACCTTTTGAGTTAGGAAATCTTTCTGCTCTGGCATTCCAGCAGGTGACAGTAACAGACTCCGATGTGCTCTGCCAGCCTCTCAGAAACTTCTCGGAAAACTTCCTATCGAAACACTGCCAGTCTGCAGGTCACTGCACATAAGTAAATCCAAAAGCCGTAAGATCTCTGGCAGGCTTCTGAGTTTTTTTCCAGCAATAAGCACTTTATTTACTTAAAAAGGGATACTTGTCCTACATAAGTATGAATTTTAGCACTTCTGCTCACAATAAGTGGTTCAACCCAGGCCCCTGACAGATGTAAGCTGTATTGCTAAGTAATACACAAAAGCCTCTGGCTTCCAGTCTGTCTCTTTTCATTTGAGTCCCCTCTGTCTGTTTTTCAGATCTGCCAGTAAGGCATAAAAAAGTCATTGGATGCCACAGTAGTTGGCTATTATGACAGAAAAGGCACATGCTTAAGTTGCTTGACTGTAGGCTGTAAAACCCTTCTGAGATGTTGTCTAGGTCCGTACTCTCACACTGACTTGGAAGGTGGCTAAAGGGAAGCCATTCTCAGAAAATCGTAACAGTCAAGAAATGAAAAAATCAAATTGAATCATCCAGTTCATTACTCTGAAAGTGCAGGATTGTTCACAGAATACATTTAAGCCTTGTCTAGTTTGAAGGGTCACCAAGGTCGACACTTTCTTCCCAGGGCTCGCAAAGATGAACAAATTATCTCAGCTTAACCAGTTACTAGGCTAGGTGAGCCACAGTGACTGTCCATGTGTGTCCTATTAGTCAGACTATCACAAGCTAATTCAATTTAGCTTTAGTCCAATTATCTCAGATTAGCTACAAGCTAAAAACATGCACAGACAGTTAAGGTGCCTCAAGTGATGTGCAATAATTTGACAGGGAATCCAAGCCCTCACAAGACTATTCTCTGGGTTACTCTGACAGCTGGAGTTTCCTGATGATCTTTTGTTTTCCTACCCTTATTTGTTTTACCAGGTAAGCTTAAATAGATGGTTGGGAAGGTTTACAAGCCCTCTCTCTCTCGAACAGGCTCAAATCAGCCCTAGCCATTAGTTATATCAGCACACTATTGCACTGCTAGGTTTCAGCCTGGGATCCCATTCTTTTCTGCAGGGTATATTAATTAATGGGGGGGTCATGATAAAACCGGAGAACTTCCATGCAGGCTTAACTCCTCTCCCAACAGTAAAGAGAAGGAGCAGAACAAAAAAAAGACATGGGCATCTCTAAAGGTAGGCATGCTTTTAGTGACTGTATTAAGCACATTAATTCCTTGTCAAATATAAACAGACAGTTGTCACCATTTGTAGTGTTTGCATGGGTTAAAATTCTTCTCTCTTTCTAGACATGTTATGCAAAATACCATGAGTAAAGAAAAAAAAGATGTTTCCTCATGAATTTAGAAGTACGGACCCACATATTTTCTGGGAAAATTATTTCCATTTAAAACAATATTTTTCTACAGGAAGTACAGTTTCTGTTGAAGTGTTCAATGTCACAAACATTTCTCATATTTTTCTGGAAAATATTGTTAATTTTTAAACATTACAATATTATAGTTATTGAATGTTAGTTATTGTGGTTATTACTTTTCTGTCTTTATCAAAAGCAGTCATTTGCTCAACCTGAAAGTTCAATAAATAATTTTATTTCAATAACAGTTTAATAAAAAATATTGACTAACTGCAAAGAACAAAAATGAGTTTTGAAAACCAAAATACTTTGTTCCTAGTTTTCTCTCTGTTCTCTCAGAAGGCAACAGTTCATCACAAGAAAAAACAGTGCCACTAGGAAAAAATACAGTGTTAGTAGATTCCTCCTGAGAGGAAATTTTCACTATATTCAGTGTATAGTCAAATAAATCTGGCAAAACGTGAATAAATGGATGGTAAAATAAGTAAAAATCCAATATAAGAAAAGCTCTAGAAGATTCTGCATGTATCTAACAACTAGGAGTCTATATGATGACACAGACAGTTTAATAATTTTGGGGGTAAGATAAGGGTTCAAGCTCCATCCACCATGTTATTTATTTTGCTGTTCTTTTTTCTTTTTTTTATATAAGTTCTCTGCTATTCCCAGAAGGTCATTAAAATACTGTACCAGTAAGTACCAGAAGATCAGGCTGAGCAGAAGAACACTATAAACCAGGATCTGAGACCTATGTGCAACTTTTGGAGGATGGAAGTGTGTAACGAATTATCATGGGACATATGCAATACATTCTTCGGCTTTTTAAACAGCAAAATCAGGGAATTTTGACAATGAAACCCTGGGGTGTTTTAAAAGCAGAGCGCAGATGGAATGGATCCATAAGAAGGAGCTTTCTGGCACCCAGACAGCAAAGCATCAGATGAACGCAAGTGGTGGGCTACAGTCATTGATATCATTCAAATCCTTCCTGTGCTGATGAGGCAATAAATAAAAAAGTGTGCTGGGGAATCTCATCCCCATAGCCTTAAATCAACTTTTAATAGAGCACTCTGAAATGTTTGGTTTCAGGACTTCATTGTTATTTCACCTCTTTTGGAGCCTCAGAACCATCTAACTGGATCTGAACGAATAAGCATATTGTCCAGTAAACTACATCACTGGTGCAGCATCAGATGTTTCATGAAGCCCCCAGAGAGGCAGGTGTGGAGTAATCCCTCTGCCTCTGCTGATCTTAGCCTGCTCTGTAAAATCAGTAAAAGACGGATTCATGACACCAAGCATGAGCTTATTATTATCCTGCAGTGGTATTTTTTTGCTTGGAATGAGCTCTTTGATGCTAAATATCTTTGCTAACAATACAGCAATGCAACTCCCTCCTGAATCTCTCTAAGTACTTTCTTTCACTGCAGCATAGGACAATTAGTTTTACCATTTAATGGTGCGTTGTGTGAAATGTTCCTTTTTTTCATCAATCCCAAACCTGCCACCTTTGAAATTTACTGGTTGTCTCTTTGTTATTTTATTATGGAACTGGAAGGTCGATTGCTGTTTCCTGATCACAAACATTTGGATTAAGTTCCCAATTGCTAAACTGCTTGCAAAGGTAACTAATGCCAATTTTACACTTCCTTTTCATGAGAAGGTTTCTATGACCATAATAATTTTCATTGCCATGTGAAAGGTGCCTTATAACATCCCGGTCTTTTTTGGAAGGGTGGCTAGGAGTGTGCGTAATAGCTCAGAAGAGGCTGGGCCACTCGATCTGTATAATGTATTACAATTATGTCATTTTATTTTCTGTCCTGCTAGTCATGCATTTAACATCTTTGTATCCTCTTAGGGCCAATATCCATTGAACAGTGAACTGCTTCTGGTGATGCCCAGGGATCTTTCTTGAATGAATACAGTTAACTTAATGAGGTCCTGTCACTATCCCTCCCTTTTCACCCTATATAACTTACGCTTATTACCATCAAACTTCATTTAATACTGAGAAATAGAGATTGGAAAAGATTTCTTCTGGGTTTTCTTTGGATTTAATTACCATGAGTAGTTTCTTTTCTCATCTGCAGGTTTTAGTGTCTTGCTGTTCACCCTAATTTCCATGTCATCTTGTAGGAAAACTACTGTTCATTTTGGTGGTTTGTGGAGCTATGAAGTGTATTTCAACAAATATAAGAATTTCATAAAGGAATTTGCATGCATTCTCTTGTTCCATCTGTTTTTTTGATATGATAAATACATATCTTTCATCTGAGACTTTATACTTAGCCCACAGTGCTTTCTAAGCAACTTATGCACGTTTTCTGTGAGGAACTTGTTTTATTCTCTTTTCTCTAGCTTTAGTAGTTATTTTATCAACAGTTGATTTGCTACACAGACACAAACACACATGGTGGAACTGCAACTTCAATAATCAAAGGAAAACAGTAATGTTTCCTATAATCTAGGTTTCATACGAAACTGTGCCGATTGCTCACTGTGCTGCCTTCCCTGGAGATCTATCAAATCAGTAACATGTCCAAGTGATGACAAGTAAATATTGTTTCATACTCGTCAGTCCTAACCCAAAAGGCCTGATCCAACGGCCGATGAAATCAGTGTGAAGACACTCATTAATTTCAGCGCACGTTGAATCAGTATCTCCAATTAAACTATTGTATTTGAAGCTCTTTTAGAGAGAAAGTATATTGTTATAGCAAAACTGAATCAGCAATCAGACTTTCCAAGTACAGAGAGGTTCATCCAAATACTGAGTACTATATTTTGCCACTGAGATAATAAAAGCTGAGCGTGCTTGGCAATAATAGCAGGATGCACTTCACAGAACTAAGCTCTTGATTCTGTAAACAGATTTCTCTGTGAACACCATAGCCCAAGAGTTACACAAGGGAGCTTGAGTTAGGTCAGGTATAGAAAGCACCATAAATATTCTAGACTAGTAGTAAGAATAATCACTTGGAAAGGGAAATCTTCCTTTCAGTGTTGGTGCCCAAGCAGAGAAGGAATCCGTGGTCTCCCCTATCCAAAATATGCAATATCCCTGCACTGCTGCATTAAATGAGACAGATTATGCATCTGTTTTGTGAGGTCTGACCTGGATGGCCTACTCAAAACATGGATAATTCATCTGTTTAACAAAAGATATTATTAGATCCATGGGTGCTTGAGTTAACTTGTGAAGTGTTTTCAAGATTGAGGGGTTCTGAATTGTCAGAATTTTAAGACATCAAAACCTTACTGGAAAAAACTTAAACCCTTCTGATATATCTTTTGAATTCCCCACAACTAGAAACTCCTACTCAACAGTTGTCTACCAGACATCATATTTCACTATAGCCTCACTGCGTTGTTTGAGAACTCAGCACCACAATTATGGTGAACTGCTGAATATTTTGTAGGAGTGCCTGCCTAGTCTACTCTTTCTCTGTGAAATAATGTTTTCTACATAAAATGTGATAAAAACAATTTGTCATTTTACAGAAAAAAGAATGTTAAAGTTCTTAGGTTTTGCAGTCTTCTATGTGTTACATTAAAATGAAATATTATTTAAAGTTCACATGATTTAATGCTCTGCAAGTTTAAAACAAATGAAACAAAGAAGCAGAAATGACATTTTACATCACGTAGCAAACAGCAGAAACAAATAGCGTGCAGCACCGTTTTTGCCATCCCTCCAAGAAACAGATCAATAATAAAAATGTGCTTCATTTTTATGAATAGCTATTGCTGTAATTTATTTGGATATAAAATCCATATTTCAGTCAGGCAATGGGGTAAAGGCACTTCTTATGGACAGCATACAAACTTGGCAACATAATCTGGGTCTGATCATGGAAAGGTAATTTTATGTTCATAAACTCTAGTATGAGCCATACTACTTCTTCATCTAGTATTTCTCAAGGGACACATCAACGCTAACAGTAAAAAGAAGGTAGATTAGCAAAAATTTGGACCAATAATTCTCCAAGGTACTTGGTGAACAACAGAGGCCTTAGGCTTCTAGAAAACAGAAATTCAATAACTCATTGCTTAGTTCTGTCCTGAGATACTTTCATGGTTTTTCCATCCCTTTCCTCCTCTTCCTCTGCCACTTTTTTTCTATGGTGATTCATTTATAATCCCTCTTGTTCTCAAAAGTTATATCAGCCTTCTGACAATCAACCTGTTACACAGATTTTTATAAGTTAAAAAACCCTCACACTTTATAAACCTGGAAGTACGGCATGGTATTACTAAGGCAGAAACACAGATGAGATCCCTAAATTCTAATTGAAATAAAATGTTTTAACACAATGTTGATCATAATCTTTCCCTGTGCTTCTTTCTTGAGATTAAGAAAAAAGGCTTAATACCTTTAATTAATGCTACTTTTATATTCTGTGTATGTAGTTAAATAGCTGCAGAGAGATTATTAAAATAGTTATTCAAGCTGACCATGAAAGCCACAAAGCTGACAGTTCTGCAGTTATTTTATTATTTGCACCAGCACTTTGTTGTGTTTCTTAGGAAATAATCATATTTTCAACAACCAGACACCACCCTGGGAGGCCTGGGCACCTCTGACATTCTATGAGACTATCCAAAGTCACAGCAGATGTTGTTGCACTAAGTTTCAAACAAACAAACAAACTTTCTGAATGCAATTACACATTCGGTTTCAGAACAAGAGGCAAAAAAAACTTTTCCAATGAGTATCTTATTCTATCTCTGGCAGTGTAAAAATTTCTTACACATCTTTCAGAAGACTCTGGAGTTTACCACCATTGGAAACAGGATGATGGATTAGGAGGACAGCAGTATGAATAGTTATGTGTTTATGCCTCTGTTGTTTTTTTTTTTTTTTTCATGTCCCAAAGCTCAGTACCTTCCAAATCAGGATCTAAATATTGCTTCTGTCTCAGTAGTTTCCTGAGCAAGGCAGCTCAACATGAAGTGCTGTTGTGGTAACCCTAAATACAAGAACAATTTTGTCAGAAGTTCAGCTGCAGGAGTTGTGATTCTGAAAATATAACCTGTAAGGGGTCACCAAGGGAAAGGTTTGCAGACGGAATTCAATATCACTATTTCTCAGTTCTTCAGAAACATAATTTAAGAGTTTTCTTCTACTTTCTTCATAAAATATCTTTTTACTAGTGCTCACTAACTCTTTATTTCAGTTAAATGTGTTATCACATGGTTATTTACTGTTTACTATTATTTATTGATTGGTTCAACTCTATAAGCAATAGCTTCTCTTTTTATACAACAAAATCTTTCACAGAAACCCTTCATTTTTCACAGATATTTTATTTTTCTTCTGCTTTTAAAGCCAACTTTATTAAGCCCGTTATCAAAATGTAAACCAAATTAGTAAGTGAAATCTTTAAACATTTTTCATTTGCTGAAAGCGAGCTATTCAGTAAAAGGATAAACGAAATCTAGAATTTTGTGAAAGAACTTTGTCATTTTCCTTTATAAACTGAATGAAAAAAATCAACACTTACTGTTCGCCTTAGTAATATGTGGACTCCTTTCTTCCTCGCTAAAGATTTTCCCCAAATTTTGCAAGCACTGCAGCTTTTGAAGGTAGGAGTCATCCATACATCCTATGTTGCTGTACAGATACCAGTAAATATGATAACATTTCTTGACACTGTTCCTAGAAACAACACAGTATGTATTTAAATGGTATGTGGGGAGTCTATAGTTGTGATTCTGCAATCGCTTTAACCTTGTCTAAGTACCAGGAGCTATTGAAAGGATACTCTCCAACCTGTACTTCTTTCTATATACTTACTTACTAGATGCTCTTCCACACCACTCCACCCTCCTTTTGTGTCAGTAAGAAAAACTGTACAGCTTGAGGGAAAGCTGGAGCTGGATCCTGAAAATTAATTACTCTTGGGGTATAAGGGATAGGGTTAGTTTACAACAAATCAGTTTCTCATTTGACTCATCGCATGGCCATAAAATTATTTCTCTGTCTAGGATGTTTTACAAATTTAATAGAGAAAAGAGTGTATCTTGCTCAAGTCTTTAAGATTTTCTAGTATTTTCTATGGAACAGCATTGACTACATATATAAATAGATGGTCCTATGTACGCATTAATATTTGTCTTTCCATGTTCAGGTCCACAATCAATACTGATGCTCTTTGATAACATCCATCTTAATTCCCTGTATTGACACTGTCTATTTGCAATCTCCTGCCTGACTCTACTCACTTAAAGCCAGGTGTGGTGTCAGGCAGTCAAACAACGGGGGAGAAGTGTTGTGTCATGCAAGAAGCAGTGATACAACTGTCTTCATGTACTTAGAACTGAAAACTTAGCTTTGAACTCCTGCACAGAATTCAGTTTAATCCTTCCTTCAAGAGTTCCAAAAGACATCTTAAAGACTGAAAGAACTTTACATTTTTTGCCACAGGGTTTTAATTTTTGAGAGATTTAATAATAGTCTCCCCTAAAGTTTTGAGCAATTCTTCAACTTGGTGCTTGATAGGCTTTTTCCATGATTAGCAAGTATTTGTCTTTCTGAAGTAACCTAGGAAACAATTTGTCAAATGGTAAATCTCATCAGCCCCAAAATCTAAGGGCTCAAAATAAGTAGTAGGCTTTCATCAATGAAATAACACCACCTAATTGCGGACAACTTTTTAGAAAAGTTTGCATAGGCAGTGTGCGTATTCAGGCCTTGGAAGACAGCAGAGCTTCACAGAGGATCAGGTTAGCAAATTGCACTATAGAATTGACGGAAAGAGCTAAGTCTGCTTCTTCACAAAATTTTTTCTTCTCACTAATCTGTTGAGTTTTTTCTCCCATTATGTCTTAGGATTTCTCTTTTTACAGATAGTGAAATCATTAGCTGTAATTGGCAAATTAACATGACCTCCCCATTGTCTGCTTTGTGTAGCGTGCAGTCTCTCAAAAGCTGAAAACCCTTTATTTCACTCCATTAAATTACTGTTTTGTGCCTAAAGTGCTTCCTTTGTACTTTGGTTTGAATGTTGAAAATAACTTGCTGAAGCAGTATGGTTTAAAGTAACCGGGGAAGTCAGGAATTAGGGGTTTCAGGGTCCTTATCTTTGCTCTGCCACTGACTCACCAGGAGTCATTTCCCCCCTCAGCCACCCGTACCTCTAAAACACACGGCCACTGTTTTGCTATCATCTCATGTGGGCATTTTGAAAAATACCAGCCAATATGCACACAACATTTTGAAGACCAAAAGATTTGAACAATATTACTATCAGACAGTATGATTTTTTTTGTTTTATTTTGTTTTTAATTTGACCTCTACTTTCATTCAGTACGTATGAAGTGACTTGTTAAAATGTCGCAACTAGTTTAAATCTATCTGTACTCATGATTTTGGAAACCATTGCATGGACTTGGGCTGTGATCTAAAGCTAACTGAGACCTATAGAGAAATTCTGGCTGACAAAAAAGCACCATAGATGGATCAGGCTCTCAGAGAGTCAACATGACTGTCCTTTGAAATGTTTCTTGTAAAGTAATGTTATCTACCCATTCTTTCTGTCCACAGCATGGGAAGTCTGTAGACTACTGAGATAAGAGCAAATATTAACCAGTGTGATATTTTAATCTTGAAAAAACCAAAATCAGAACTAACAAAGCAACCAAACCCCATGGGAAGGGAAATGACAGAAGAAAATTCACCAGTCAGAAAAATAAAAAAAAATAAAAGTACAATTAATTGTAAAATAGCAAGTTTTAAGCTACAGTTGTCTGATCTTTACAAATTAAAGAGACAATTTTTGGAAAGACAAGATGGAAGATAAAAGTTATCACTGGACAAACATGCACAGAGAAGAAATTAAAAAGGTCTGGAGGAAAAAATTGCTGTGTGAAACCCTGTGTCTATAGCATACTTCATACACATCTCCTGATGAATTTAATTTTTTTTTTCCATCTTATACTCTCTTGTATAAGTCCCCTCACTTTTCTTCTATGTGCTATCAATCAACTTTATTTCCATTTAAGGAGCACTATTTGGCAAGAAGCCAGATGATTATTAAAGAATTCCTATTTAGATGTTTCTTCTTTAAATAAAAAAAGAGCAAAGAAACTCCTTCCTTTGAATATTCTGGTTACTTAAATAAGTGTTTCTGTATTGACAAAGACTGATTGCTTTCCACTGCATTATAGAGCTTTTATATTCCCTAGCTTCACTGAATTGTGAACCTCCTGGCTGTGTTTTGCCAGGGCAATTTCTATGCAGTTGATCTGTCTTAATCAGAGCAGGCACTTTGCCATTCGCCATTCGCACCCATTTTTCTGTTACTTTATGCATCTTCAATATGCTCCTCAAAAACGCAGTAAACTGTGGTTTGCCAGATGTGACAGATCCAATTCAGATTAGGCAAAACCAAAGAGCTTACTTATTGTTATGTACTCTACACAACAGAGATTTAGAAAATGAAATAGATTACATCCTTAAATATGGAAAGAAAATACTACATAAGACCGGCAGAAAGCATGAATATACGATAGCTAGATGAAAACCAGTCTTTTTCTGACCTCGCTATTCAGTGGCAGGGTTGTGGGGAGAGGAGGAAAGCAAATCCACCCCTGATATAACCTCGTAACTTCAGCGGTGTTTCCAGGGCTAAGGAAGGCATTTCCGAAAGCCCTGTGGCTGCAGGCAGCCCAGGTACAGCCACGCTGATGCCAGGGGTCCACGCAGATGCAGTTGGTACAAAACTCACAGCAAGGCCAAGGCTAGACTTAGATCTGGACAGGGCAGGTGCAACTCCCATGGAGGGTATTAGGCCAAATGCAGCGGCAGTGTGGGGAGGAAGAAAATCGCTCTTGCATTTATTTCGCTGTGGAATTCGGCCCAGAACTTAATGGGGAAGCAATACCTGCCCAAATCTGCTCTAAAAACTCCACAAGATGTTCACAGAAAACCAACCTTACTTGATACAGGAATTTATTTATACTGCTGCTGGCCACCTTTCAGGTCATGGACCTGCTTAAGTCAAGGGGAGTTAAGCCAGTGACAGCAGATTTGGGTCCTACTTAATTCTATTTCATGCTATTATTTCATATAAGCTTGTGAAACCTTTGGGGGTTTGGCCTTGAAATGTCTGTCATGCTCAATACAGAGCCTGAAAGGAAACGGGAAAGCAACAAAAACCATCCCACCATCTGTTAGAACAAATCATTTTCCCAGCAAAGTGTTGGTTTGGTATATTCTCTAAATAAAATCTATTTCGAAGTAATCTAAAATGTTGTGAAGAGACAAGCTTATTAGCACTTGTCAAATTTTATATAGAAAATACTGGAATAAATTTCCTCCTGTACACTGATAAGGCATTTGCAAAGAAATCTGGAAATACAGTAGAAATTTGTCTTGCAAAAAGAAGTCTTCGTACTTCAGCTGTGTAATTTCTTTGGAAATTTCCGTGGTCATGCAGAAAGAACCTGTGCTGGATGTGGAAAACATAGGATCAGTTCCCCTCACTGGTAGATCTCTTGTGAGCAAACTACAGATCTCTCTTTTGTACACGCTCCATTAGAAAGTCAGAAATTAGGTGTACGACTATAGCATGTGAGCAAATTGTGCCAAAATAGTTTAAATAGCCTGAGCTGGTAGAGGAGTACTCTATAAATGGGATTAAATTCTTAACTGCATTAAATAAATGGCCATGACCAGGAATAAGAGAGTACAAGATTATTTTTCTGTTTGAATGTTCAGAAACTATGTTAGACCAGGTCTGTCTTAACAGAATTCAGCTGCCACTAATCTTTCCTTCTTTGGTCAAATCCACATCCCACAGTTTTAATGCTGTGACCCTCTTTTAGTCATATGTCTAACTCACCTTGCACCCTGGAAATCTCCAAATGTCTTTCTCTTCAACAGAGAGTTAATTTAGAATAACGACAGCTTATCCTCGGTACAGCAGAGCAATCATTGTAGACATCATCAACCCGTATCTGTACACTGCACCTTGAGACCCACCACCGCGACCTCCTCAAGACCACTCATGCTGTCCATGTGGAGAGTAAGTCTGGAAATAGGTGGTTAGATTATGTCTGCTTGACACTTAAATCTGTGTGCATCTCAGCTGATGCCTTAGCAAGCTGCTAAAAGATTTAGGACTTGCCAGGCGAACTCCAACAGGTAATCTGCAGTCTGTTCAGGAGGCAACAACTTTGTCAGAAGACGGATGAGCCATGGATCATATAATTACGGATTCAGATGCTCACCTGAGTTCATCTGCACAGATATAAGTGAATTGTCTTGCAAAACCCAAATCTGTACAATTCTCTTGTGGAATAAAGGCATTTCTCTTTCAAGTGGACTGAAATTACATGCTTATACATTTCATGCTTCATATTGCTAATTACTAGAAAGAATCAATTTTCTTAAAAATATAGCCTTAATTTTACCATTTCCCAACAACTTTACACATTTTAATTAATTTTTTTTCAGATTTATGACAATGTGACTGAGACCCAAGTTTAGCTAATAAAAGAGACGTAATGTCTATGGAAAAAACCTTTTACTGAATTTCATTAAGACTAAGATTCTTCGCAGAGGTGATTATTCCATCAGTTGTTTGTTCAGCTACATAATTGTGGAGTTTGGTTTTGCTTTCCTTTTTTTTTTTTTTAAAAGACACCTGCCTCTGGCGGAGACACCATTGCATCTGAAATGGTTGCATTTTGTTCTGGATATTTTCTGTCCAGGAAAACAGCAGAGAACAGCTACACAATAATGATCTTCACATTTTCCAGCATGAGAGATTGTCCTGCAATAAAATTCCATGCAGTATAAACCATTCTTCTTTTTCCCAGAGATCTTTGACTTTCCAGAATTTCCACGTTGCCAAATTTAATTATGATTCTACAGTTGTTGGCTTTGTGAGAGCACAGAATAAACTACAACACTTTACAGTTGTCTATCTAGAGAAGGACTGTGTCAGTATTTTGTAGTCTAATTGCTGTATACAACAATAGCATAATAGCCCTTTAACTAGTCTACAAACTCTTTAGAAGTGTTCACTGTATTCTCTTTTTCAGTAGCTGCCAGAACATGATCAGAACACTAATTGCACATCTATATTTAAAAAGTTCTGCTAGCAAAGCTTTGCTATTTCAGAGCATGACAAAGTCACATCACCAGTTGACTTCTGTGCCAGAAAAGCTTTTTTTAGGTACAGTTGTGATGACAGAGAAGTTCTATCAAATTACCTTGGGTTATTTGAACAAGTGGTGGCAAAACTTGGCAGAAAACAAAAAACAAGAGCAAGGAAACAAACAAAAATTCTAGAACTGTCTGCAACTGTGGTAAAATAAAACATGTCAGGACCTGTTTTTTAACCCAGGGGCCAAAAGGCATGGAACAATTCACATCCATATGCTTCAATCTGCGTTCCTCCCCCAAAAATACAATGATCATATCCACATTGCCTATTATGAACAATTTTTAGTATTTGCTTCCACTCACGCCATTTCAAATATTGCCTGCTAGTTGTTATTGGACGTAAATAGGATGTAAATTAAGAATGGAGCAGTCTGAACAATTACCGGTCATTCTTTGAGACATACTTTATTTACTATATAGATACACTGAGTGACTGTATCTCTAGTAGATGTACTTTGCCAAACAGCCTGGCCAATTTAGCTATGGGGATTAGCAATCTATCCTGGAGATAAGCCTTGAAGGTAGTTATCCCATTGGTCCTTACATATACTTAGTAAATATGTTTATTTAGGACTAAACTGTACTTAATTTTTTTATGATCAATATAAAATTTATAGCTAGTCTGCTTTGTCATCCTCTGTTGTTAATTTGTCTGCCTGTTTGCTACTCGAAGTATCACAGAGGTCAAAGACAGCCAGATCTATGCTTTCATTTTAGTGTCAGAAAGTTTTGTGGTAGTCCCACTAATTGACCCCAAGCAAGGAAGTTAGTGTCTAACTTTGGCTCTAAATTCTTTGTTAAATTAATAACCTGTTTAAAAAAAGAAACAGAAGAAGAAAAATAAAAGAGGAACAACTGGCTGATTAATTCATTTTAATTGAACTAATTCGCATGGAATTGTGCTTGTGGTAATTCAGAAAACAGTCACCTCTGATTAATATATATTATACAATTAGAAACATAAACAAGCTTTTTCGGTATAGCTATTAATCTAAATAGTTTCTTATAAAGTCAAGACATGTTTTACATGAACATTTTAATTTCAGAATCATTTTTGGAGTACTGTTTACATTTAGCAAAATTTAGCTATGATAATTTGTGAAGTTAGTAAACATTTTAAATAGGCTTGGTGTTTCCTGTTTGATTGCAGTTGAGACATTGCAGATATATATGTGTTGTGCACTTGTTTTGGTGAGGAGAGCTTCAGGTTACCTCTGGATGTATGACCGTGCTCATGGCTAGGTACAATTTGGGATCTGAAACATGAAGATTTAACGCATGGCTCGCAAAGCCCCTGATCCACAGTTAGCTGGTGTCTGGGAGCGTATGCTAGGAATATGACATGGTTTCCAATTCTTATATTTTTTCTGGACAGCCAGTATTGGCCTCTGTTTGAGGCAGGGTGCTGAGTTAAGTAGGCTTTTGCTATGGCCAAATACAGCCATTCTTATGTTCTCGTGTCCCAAAAACAGTGTAATCACAGAAACATTGCTCTGCTTGAGCTAATAAATCTTCCCCATCAGCAGTGATAATTAGTTTGTCTTTGGCACCACACTAACACCAATATATTACTTCTTGTTCCAGAGCTGGATTGATCAGAGTTAACTCGGTGCTCCTGCATCAGGCTGTGCTGCTCAATGTATCCTTATGTTCACTCAACATCCTTTAAAAAACAGGAATGTTGTTGATATTTAGGAGCTACAATTTTCTTAGCTTCCCCCCCCCCCGCTTTCCACCACTAAATTATTCCCATGACTGTAGCTCAGATTTTACCATTTTATCATGAGGCTCAGAGTGTTAAAAATACTCCTTATATTTTAGATGTAGTGTTGTTAAAGCTTGTAACAGTAGATAGAGGAATAAAAATACAAGAGGCTGTTGAATTCATGTACTTTTAATTGCAGATTTTTTCCAGCTGTGGAGAGAAAAAATGAAAGTTTATAGCCCTAAAAAGGCAAAAAGCCACGTAAAAACTATGCCAGTCATTATATTGAATATCTCATGGCTTTAAGCTATTTTATGGTTTTCAGATTTCTGATACTGGGACTTAGCTATCTCAGTTCACTAGCTAGTAAGCTACCTGAGGAATAGTTTTATCTTCTTCAGCTGGTCTGCAGTCCAAACACTGAAATAAACAGGCAGAATACATTCTCATTTCTGTGCCTACAGGAAGACTAAAGGATCTAAATTTGAAATCACTGACACTCAATTTCACTTACTTTGGTGAGCTTAATGGAGGCAGATAGTAATAGATTTTGGTATCCTGTGTTTTGATTAACAAGCTTCTAGGAACCAGGTATCTAATATAAAACTTCAATTCAGATTTAAAATAGAAACTTCACTTTCCACTAGTATTTCAATCTACTTGCTTTTAGCAGTCTGTCCTAGTAAACACAAAATATAAAGAGAAATAAAAACATGCTTTTCCTTATTACTGGTGAAGAAAGGCTAGGAATCATTATTTGGGTTGTTCATCATTTTATCTGCATTTTATGCCACAGTTCTGTTGTTCTCTGACCCCTGGATGAAGACTTATGAAAATGTAAAGCGTTTTCATAACCTTTCATTATTAATATATTTATTCCATTCAAACTCATCACATAGTTTCTTTGCTTTCCTGGAAGTCCTGATGAGAAATGTCCCTCAGTGGTAGACCCTAATACACCAAAAAGAGGTATGAAGATATAATCATCTTGTAGGAAGTCTGAAGCACTTACAGATGGACTGGGTGATCTAAGAGGTACTTTCCATCTCAGTCTTGCATGATATTGTGAATGGCAGATGGTACAATAAACAAACAGGAAAAACTGTTTGAATTTGTCAGTAACCCAGCTTCAAGAGAGGGACTTCTAGTTAAGCCAAACAGTTGTGTTTTTTGAATGAGGATACTGGAGGCAAATAAAAGTAAAACAAAAAAGCCCAATAAAATTAAACTCACCTTATTGTACGTTAATGAGAATCTACTGAAGGAGAATATTCAAATTTAATCCAATGACAGATGAAATCAGTAAATGCTTTAGCATTTTGTTTTATTCAAGTTCACTAGCCCTGCACGAGATGAAGATAAATACATTCAATGTCTTCACTATGTCACAGAGATCTTTTTTTTTTATTTATGTGTTATTGATTTATTTTTATTCTTTGGTTATCATCTCTCCAGATAGAATTCATTTAAGTACTTGCTGCTTTTAATTATAGACATACTAGTAATTATTGAGATGTATTTTTTTCTGTCTTTAAAAATGCCAATATTGAAATATTGCTGTTTATACTTGAAATAGAAAGTTTACATGGGTTCTTAATTCTTTTGGGATGTCATCCAGCTTTTGATTTATCATTAAAAAACTTCTGTCTGTTCCAAAGGCTCATTCTACCTTTACAGTAGCTCAGACAAAAGCTAGATCTCATCCTATCAGAACTAAGTGTAATTATAGCTGTCATATTTTCATTGTAAAAGCATACCAGCTGAAAAATAAATATATACAAATCCTGACTTTCATTTGCTTTTTTTTTTTTTTTTCTTTCTAGCTCCTCTCTGAAGTAGAACTCCTGAAATGTCAGTGCTATTTTTATTTCCTACTTTCATGTATATTTGCGGTCACAAGCTACAAGTTAATTCTTCTGGAATGCTTTATGAGAGGTAGTCATGAATTTCTTCACAGTCTTAGACAAAATACCCAATACACTGCACCTTGCAGCTCTATAATCTTTTCAAAGTTTAACTTTAATTGCTTTTGTCAAAGAGAAACCAACTCTTTTCTAATTCATAGTAAAGTTAGTCCAGCAAGTAATAAATATCTTCAGGCACATAATTTACAGCCTAAGTAAAGCTAGACAACAATCAAACAACATTTTATTTTTCAGTGCTGCCTTCTGTTAACAACAGAAGAGGAAGAAAACAATGTTTCTTATTAGATGAATACTCTATATTCTGAGATCACCTTTAATTTTGATGTTTGAGTGCCTTAGTCTTTAAATCAGCTTCACCAGGCATTTGGACAGTGTAGCACTTGTACTCTCTTTCCAAGTAGATGTACTGAGTAATATTATTTTGAAAATGTGATTGGTCACAGCGAAATCCACAAAAGATCTGTGCGTTGTCATTCTTACTGCATTTACATTCTGCTATTTATTTGCATTTCTCAATTGATTGTTTTTTTACCTTACATAGTCCATAGAAGAGAGACAATCTCAGCCCAAAAGGTATTGCTGTTGAAATTAGATACAGCCGTAACATACCTCATTCAAATACAAAAGCTACCCATATTGATGATTGAAGCCTTTTCAAAGTATACACTTTGGGACAGATGCTCACAGCCAATCAAGGAGGCAGAGAGTAATGAAACTCTGTGTGTGTACATATATATTATCTCGCAGAACTAGATTATGTTTAAACAAAACCAGTTCCTGAATCAGGTAGTTTTCTTCTCTCTCCAATGACAACTGAAGAGTAGTGGACACCTTGTAATTCTCTGTCTTTATGAGTGTATTTCCTTTGCACCTGTGGACCACTTCAGGATCAGATCTAAGAGTAATGTTCTGTGGTATTTATTAAAATGCTTGCACTGATGTCAGTGACATTACCTTGACATGAATGAATTGAAGTTCTTATCCTGTAAGACCAGCCTACCCGTAAATTAAACCTTTATATATTGTTGTAAACGCATATGCTATGGTGATATCTTTTGAGATCTGGTCTCTGGCTTGAAATACTGGTAGTCAAGAACTGAGAAGAGCAAATTTTGAACAATGTTTCAGATACTGGGAATAGAAAGATTTCAGTTTAGGAAATAAAGATTGGCAAGATTTGGAAAATTAATTATATTTAGGTAGAGCTGGGCACAATAACAGATTTTGTTTGCTGATTATCCTGAAATTATTTGAAAATGAAATCAGTTTTCATAAACTGGCTTCGGGGTCAATGTTTACAGATTAAGATATAAAACTGAAGAAGAAATGGGGACACTTGATTCCATATTGGACATCATATGATAAGAAAAAAATCCAAGTTCAAAGCTAGCCTTTGCCTAATCCAAATTCAAATAGAGGCCTCTTAATTCTTGAGTGAGTATCTTCCCATTCTATCCACCAGGATTGTGACATTAGCATTATTTTCTTTGTTAGAGTCATGCTTTCATTTTTGAGAGTGAAGAGGAGGTGCTCTCCTTGTGAATGAGTACTAAAGCATCACATAACTGATATTCCCAGAAAAATTAAACAGCTTTTCACAATTCATGTTATTTACCTGTGTCACAGATACCTAAGAGATTTTAAATATTTTTCTCCAGGAGAAAAATTATTATTATTACTACCTGACTTCAATGAGCATTAAAATTAATGCAAACACTTTGAAATACTGGCAAATGCTACAAAAAAAGTCTTCAGGGTCTGAGTTAGACAAGTTAACATAAAAATTAGTGGATAGGTCTTGAGCCAGTGCAAATCAATGTACCTAACTTGGAGTCAAAGCAATTATGTATAACTACACAGCTTGAGTTCATAATTCTTTCTTTTCACCTTAAGGGATTTATTTTTTTCCAATATCTAAAACTGGATGAAAATATCTTGTCTCACTATAAATATTCAAGGAAAACCAGGTACCTTATGCACACAGATATTCCTACTACTAGACCAGGTTCTTTGATGGTGCAAACTAGGGAAATCTGTTTGAATTTCTGTATTTTCTGGAAAGTAATGTGATTCTCTGACTTCTTGTCTTGCTCATACAAACCAGACCTTATTGTCAATAGCTTTTGGGCGTTAAGATGTACATATATGCAAAAACAATCGCAGAAACCTTGAAACTTCTTCAACTAGAAGTAAAAGACAGGGCTTCTGTCTTGTCTTCAGTTATAAAAGTACAGCTCCCATTGATTTCCTTGGCAGTGGTTACATATATCTTGAATCTGGGTGGAAAGGAAAAAAAAACCAAAAAACTGGTTGCATATTAAAATGAACACCAAGCTAAAGACAAAGATACACTCCAGTTATTTTTCCCATGGTGGGGTAAGGAGGTCCACCACAGCTGCTCATATAGCAGTGTATGCACTTATAGCCCAGGCTAGACAGCAAGAAAGCTGCCTTGCTATTTCTTATCCTGTGCCTGAAGCATTACATGCTTCTCCTCTATACAGCCAGGCCCAGCATAGCATGACTCCTGCTACAAGTACTTTTGGACAGGCAAAGCTGGTGTCTCTGCATTGCATTTCTCTCCTCACACTTCTCTACTTACACATCTCAATCTGCAATTAGTCTGTGGCTGTGATCTAGATACACTGCAAAAAACCTGTGGATTGCAGTCAAACTAATTACACAGAGTGTTGTTTACATAGTGATGTATTTTTCCAGTAATGTGGTATTAAGAATGGAAACCATAATACTGCATACTTATGGGCCAGCTATACTGACTCCATAAATAAATAATTGTGCAGCCAAATTGCTTGGCCACTATGTATATGTTACACTGAATACCCTTACAAGTATAATTAATAAATAATGAGTTTCTTAACTGCAGATTATTATTCCTGTATTTGCTATGTCTATCTCATTCTAAAAAGCAAATAAAAAAGATAACAACAAAAAATGAAAATAAAAATGCTAACTAATTTTAAATTTGAAGGGCCATCTTTATCTTTTCTTTAGAAATAAGAATCTGAACCACACTGTTGTTTCAAATGGTAATAAAACAGTTTGTCTTTCAAGTTTTGCCTGGTTTTATCACAGAATATAGGATCTCTTGCTCTAATACTGTGGAAAACACAATGCTGAATAGATGTGCCGAAGATTAAATGATGTCTGAAAAATTTCCAGGACATCTGTTACATGATTTCAGTATGCTAATTCCTAGGAGTTATAGTGTACAGTAAATTTTTTAAACACATTTAAAATGTGACTGTCCTTGGTTTCTTATACATAAAGAAATAAATGTAAGTTATATAGCACTGAAAGTAATTTTCTCTCTACACCATGTCAGGTTATACCCTCAATACCATCATCAGCCTGAGGGTACTTCATGTATTTCAGAGACTTAAATGATACCAATAGTTGTTCATCTCCAATGCTAAAAGGAGCCAAAACTTACTCCTGTCATTCCAGTGAAGACTGGTACCTTTAAGAAGCTCAAGAAGATAGATAGCACCAGCTGTTATGTTACACCAATAAGACTGTGTCACAAAATGATGATTAATTAGAATACAGACAATCAATGAGGCATATTTCTATCAGCTTTCTTGGCTCAGAGTGCTTACTGACTAACATAAATGAGTTTACTCGTGGTGATTTTGATTAGTGTTGGGCGAAGTGCTCATTATAAATTTCTTTGAAAAACTTTGTTTTGGTTTTTCTTTTGAAAAGGGTGCACAAATGGTATTTGTCTCTTTTTAAATGTATTTGTGATTTGTAAGAGCTCAAACATTCAGTATAATTGTTTGTTTGTGAGTGGTTTTCATCACCTAACTCTTCAGTTGCTCATTGTTTGTGTTGTACAATGACTCATTGGACATCTTAGCATAACGGAAATCTTGATATTTTTTAAGAGTCTATAAAAATTTGCTGTCTTCTTCATGATCCCACTTGATGTAACAGGAACTAGTAGCATGGAAGGTGCAGTTGCCTTTGTTTCATTTTTGTAAAAGGTACAGGGCTTACTCTAACTAAAAAAATTCTCTTTTTTTTTCAATGTAACTTTGTTCACCTATTCCAGTAGTGACATGATCTTCGGTGTCTTTCTTACATGATGTATCAAACAGTGACAAAAAATAATATTACTAGGAGATAGATCTTTTTCTTAACATGGGGATGGAGTTGTAGACTAGAAAGAATTGAAGGTACCAACATTTTAATAAAGGATAAAGGACTCAGGTAATTATATTCTTGCTAGCCTGATACTGATCCTGAGCAAAATAATGGAGCAGCTGACAAGGCGTTCAATTAATAAAAAAATAAAGAAAGGTAAAATAATTAACATCAATCAACATTGAAAAAAGGTCATCAAGCTAACTTCGTATCTTGACTAACAAGATGAAAAAGTTTGGCTGATGAAGGAAATGGCAGCACTGCAATAGACTGCAATTAGACATTTGACTTTGTAACACACAGTTAAAATATAAATAAAAAAATAGAAAATTGATTACCCCTCAGGTTTCATAAGGTGAGTATGAAAGAGGACTTATCCATAATGGGTGCATATCTCATCTGTTTCCAAATATACCAGTTCTTGCCAGTACATTGTACCATTATCAGTGACCTAGGTTAATGATCTAAGTCTATAAGTCTATGATGATTAAGCGGATTTGAACTCTGATAGCAGAGATTTCAGTGAAATGATAAATAGCAAAGAGACAGGTCACTTCTACAGAGACGCGTGCATCAGTGGGTAAGAAAACACATTTTAATATAACCAAATGTAAAGTCACTTGTTACATGGTTGTTAGCCATTTCTACAGGATAAGTAAATTTGTCCCTGAGAAAGTTAATTCTAAAAAAGAATGAAGGATCATTTCAAATTGTCAGATAAACAGGAACTTCTACTAATCAAATGGGTTAATATAAACTCTGGATTTACAAAGAAGGACCAATTGAGAAGAAAGATAGACATGATACTACCTTCAGCTTCTATTAGCAAGAATGTTTCCAATCTTCTATAAACAGCTGAAAAAATCCTGAAAAACTGAGAGGGCCCAGGGAAGAGCCTTGAGAATTATTGGAGGGCTTAGACAATACAGTGAAGAACACAGATAGTTCCATATTTTTAAATTATTGTGAAAAGAAAGAATGAACAGTTGCATGAACATAGTCTCAGAGAACTGAAGTGGAAATGTGGAACATGATAGTAGAAGACTTTATGTCTATTTGGTAACTGGAAGACCAATCTGATTCATGGGGTTCCACTGTTTCTCTGGAGGAGGAGAAAATAACAATGCCAGCAGTAAATTTAATCTGTACAGATAAACGTGTTTTCCTGAATCTGGAAAAAACATGGTAACGATCTGCTGTCGTGGCTGTCACCCACAGAAGAGAAAAAAGGAGGATGGTATGGGAGGAGAGGGCATCTCCTGGAAATTGTGCACCCATCATTTTATTGGACATATCCTCTCTTTCCAACGACAGCAAAGTGAGAACTCACACTCAGTAAGTGCCCAATATCGAGGCAAAAGCAAACTATGTTCTTCTCAGGCCAACAGAAGTACAAACCAAACAAGCCTGACCTGTAAGGATCACGTGGGCAAATGTTTCCCAGGATACCATGTCCAAGGCGATCACTGAGTTTTTTCTAAAATGAAGTCTCTAGATTGATTCCTTTAAAAGATTGATTCCTTTAAAAGATTGACAATGATTGATCTGTGACACAGATTCCATTCCCGACCAAGGTAATCAACTGCTCACTGCACTGTGGTTGCACATCATTAGTTAATGATACCCACCATTGCTATAATCTATCTCACACAAACTCTGGAGACATGAGGCATTTCTCTTGCTGGATACGATTATCTTTCTTTCATTGCTAAGCTTATAAGTGACTCTCATGTGTCCAATTAAGTTCTCATTTACTTCTCTTTAGTTCCTCTGACACCTTTTTCAAAAGGAGTTAGGTGTTTCCTACTGAGATTACTAATATAACAAATGGAGACCTAATCAAACAAACTCTGAATAACAAGCTTCTTTTGAACCTACGACACCATTGCCCTGACCTCGTTCAAGAAACCGCTTTTATCGAAAAGCTACATTGAAGGCTCCAGGGTCATCATTATCTTTTCAGGCCTGAACACTAGTCTCTGCCTTTATTTCCTTTTCTGGGTGGCAGTTCTGAAGGGCTGACATTAATCACCAACAATCTCATGATGACATGTAATTGCATATATCAAAAAATATTCATCCTGAGGGCAGCTGTCAGTGCTAGAACATTAGATATCAATCCAATTAAATCCTAGCATGGAGATAATTGTTTGTCACTCAGTGCAAGGAAGAGAATGACATTAATGCCATGTCTCACAAGTGACCTTTATGTCTCTTGGCCTCCATCAACTCCTTATAAGGGATCTGATCGTATCCCATGTCAATCACATAGATTCAGTATACTGATCTAAACACAGAGCCTCAGGTGAAAGTAAGAATGGAAACTTTTTTCCCAAACTTAGTTTTTCTGGATGATTCTGCTGATATTAGCAATGAATAACGAAAGTACATTATGCTGATTTAATTCCAGCAACATAGACAGAAGCAGCTGAAAATGACAACAGAGACATAAATCACTATGTGAAGAAAAGAGGCTTGAGGAAGAGTCAGAAAATGTATGAAAATTTGCAAGGTCTGGTATGAGTTCCTGACCTTTGTTCTACAGCAATTCAGATACAAATGTGTGTTATACATAAAAGGGGAAAAAAACTACTACAGGCATGTATCTGTGAGTCTGGGACAGTAGGGTTGTTCTTTCAGCTCAAATGGCACAGTGATCACAAGGGAATGGAGAAGCGACAGAATCTGTTCCTGTCTTCCTCTGTATAAATTCATTTGATCACCAGTTTATATGTCTATTTATTTAATTAGTAAAGGACCTGACATCCATGATTGGTGCATGTGCAAATGAAGCTCCACCTTTGTGTGCATGGAGGAAGTAATTTACATGACATTGTCTTAGTGCTGTAACAAGATAGTTTTCAACATCCTTGTGCTATAATTATAGCTTCTTTAATTAGCAAAGAATACTGCAATTAGTGTCTTTGCACATTCCAGACATCATTACTGCTACATTACCCATGCACTTCACTTGCTTCGATGGTTTTGAATTAAGTATAGATCACATTCAAGGTTCCTCTTTTAACTTTTTTAATTCTCCATTATCTAGATTAATATTATGACCTAGATGATATCCCTCTCATTTTTCCCTCCAGATCACATTCTTTAGTCTGCTACTGTAGGTCTTTTTACTTTTTGTTTTGATTAATTATTGTCTTTTTTTTAGCAACAATTTTTTTCAATCTTTTTTTTATCCAAACACATTTATGATTTGTCCCAACTTAATTTAAATTTTCTATTAAAATGCATTTTTTTATGACTGTTCCTACCTCTGCAGTTTAATTTAAACTTTCAAGTATTTTCTGTTGAACTTCAGAGATGCTTTTAGTTTTTACAAAAGAGAGAAGAATCTCTTTTCAGTACACATGGTAAAGTGTCAGATCTAGAAGATATGTTTTTTATAATCATTATTGCAAAAATCTACTTATATCAAAATTTACCCCATATTGTTGTGAATAATTTGCAGTATGATGCTTATTGTTTTATTCCTCTACCAAAGATTGCATCTTTAGCTTCCAGCAAGCTGCTTAGCTTCACAATCCTTATATGCAATTTTTCATAAGCTTTACATTTAAAAGCTGTATCATCATGTCTTAACAATGTAAGGGTCAGAGCTGACTCGAGACTAGCTGACTCATTCTAAAGAAGGCCTGATCCAAAGCCAATGAGAGTGAAAGGGTCCTTGCATTTTTCTGTTATGCCATTGACTTGGGAGGGATGAGGATGAACCCAAAATTCAAAATATTTTTTGCGTTGTCCACTGACACAGACCTGCAGTTGCCATTTCAAATAACATTCATCTGAGCAAAAAGAATACAATACACACATTTATATTTGAACTTGTCACTCAAATTTTCTTTTTGAAAAAGAGAGATATAGGAATTTTTGGAGTGCTATTATAAACATCTATTTTTGGGGAAGGATAATTTGCACCCTAAGAACAACTGGTTACCTCCATTTACTTTAACTGGAGCATAGGATGTACTCATTTAGACCCGTGCCTAATCTGGCCAGATAAAATGCATTCAGTGCACTCTTATTTCAAGATCTCATAGTTCTCCTGGCCCAAGTGCCCAACACTGTTGTTAAATGCATTTTTTTTGCAGGAATTATTCCCATGAATAATTTGAAGATTCAGATCATTTGAAGATGATTCCCACCATTCAGGAAAGATCACGTTAAAGACAAATTATTACATGTGCATACACAAAGAACAAAATGGTACTGGCAAGCATTGATTTTGAATGCTGATATTCACAACCTAAAAAATATTCCTGTTACAAAGTTGAATGTGCACACATAAATATACTTATTAACACCGTTATCTTAAATATTGACCTTGTATGGTGAGAGAAAGCCCTGCTACAATAGATTTATAGACCACACGGAAAAGCAGTGGAGGAAAAAAAATATTCTTTTCACATTATAGATCAATATAGAAAAAGAAGAAATTCCAAAGGAAAAAGACTTACCAGTGTTACATGGAAAGTCTGTGCAAGAACCACTTTTTGAAACAGACGTCTAAGAGTTTGTCTCTGGGGTTTGAAGTACACCAGTCACCCCATTTTTCAGCCTGCTTCAAGAACCAAAACTAAATTTATTCCTTTTAACTTGATGCTGTCTTATATGAAACACTGTTGGAGAGTATCTGTCATTTTAAACCCCTATTTATTCTGTGCTAATGAAAGAAGACACACAGATCACTATTATAAAACAAATCCGTGACAGTATCAGCAATATCCATCTTGTTGCAGCAGTAATTTCTAGCACAGCTATTCATTTTCCCCCCTTCATTAAAACATTTTATCATGTTAATTATCATTGTGACAATTTTAATATTGGAACACATTTTACTACCTGCAAAATTAAGTCCTTTAAGGATTGCCTTCCTCAGCCATTACTTCTCCAGAGGTTTCTCAAATACAACTACGTTCAGCATAACTTTAAAAAAAAAAATAAAATTCCATTCATCGATACTAAAAATTCAAACTAGTAAATAAAACATAACCTTTCAGTAACTCTGTTGCAATAAACTAATCAATAGATCTTTTCTCAAGCCCTACATACATACCCTAAAGTCGAAGAGACTCTATGGCTCTCATTCAGTGAAATTCACTGCAATAAATCAACATTTTTCCTGATAAGAGTTACATCATTGCTCATATGTAAACCAAACTTTTTTTGCCATCATTGAAGAGATAACTGCTTAAGAATATATTTTAGAGTAAAAAAATTTCATGTTGGTGGTTTGGACAGAGCTCTCAATTGTTGTCTTAAATCTCAGTTTCAATTTAAAGCAACAACTGTTGTCAATTTTTGTCCTTTGCTGCTATGAATCTTTGGACCAGGAAGCAAGAGGAAGCAAGTGTATCTAACACAGCAAGAGCTTCTTTGGTTTGCAGAATCTGAATAAATAGCTCACACACACTCACTTCTGTGAGTTCCACCTCATATGGCCTGCTTGGACCTTTAATATTAATATTTCATTGAGAAATATCCATATTGCATTAGAAAGAGTGGGAGCATCCCATTCTGGGAACCATTGTCACCATGTTGCAATATGTAGTATAATTCTCTCTAGATGCATGTGAAAGACCAGGCAGAAGAAATTCAAAGGGATGACATATCCCTATGGCCTTTAAAACCATGTTATGTCTATATAATGATGTCATTTTTTTGTTTTATTTTGTTTTGGTGGAAAAATGCCGAATTTCACAATATAATTTTTGAGTCCCAGTAATGTTCCATGTTTTGAAATTATCCTGGAGAAGCCAGGAGAACTGAAGGAACATTTTCCTTTTGATTGCCTGGACAAAAAATCTCACTAAATAGTCAATGTTAGGCTTGTATCAAAATATGCTCGATATGGGGGAAAACAAAAATCTTTAATAAACAGTAGAAACACTTTCGGAGCATTAAGTCCATCTCACAATAATGATTTTAAGAACAACAGAAAAAAAAAGAGGGGAAACAAAATAAGAAGAATGTGTGAAGGGAGAAAATGGAATTTTGAGAGTGAGCGACTCGGGGAAGCTGAGGTGTGCAATTCAGTTGTTATTTTTGATCACTATCTTTAGTGGGGAAGGGGGTAAATGGTTGTCTATGTCTGCTATGGATAAAAAAACTTATTTGCAAAATGGGAGGTCTGTTCCCACTACATAATCATGTTTCTTCCGTGGTGAAGTCAGCACAGCTCTCACAGACAGCAGTTCTTACTAATTGGCTGTAAAACTAGTCACATAAGGACATGTGCTTCAGTCATTCCAAAAAGAAGAATGTTGATGTGTTGATAGGTAATGGTTTAACTCACACTTGAGCTGCATATCCCAGGGATTTAGCAAAAATTTGGGGGGTGGGAGTTTTGGGGATATCTTCTCTGGGACAAAGAACAAGGCATTTAAATGCCTTTAATCTAACCTGCCCATGGTATGGGCATACTGCAGCAAACAAAAGACAACTCCACGTTTGCCCTATTCCTGGTGCTTGCTTCCACCTGCAATAGCTATTAACAATTTTAATTCACTGATAAAATGTCTTTGGAACTAGTTCAGAAGGATGGAGTAGAGAGGCTTATCAGCAAATCTAACATATCTTTTATAACAAAACCGATCTATTTCAAAATCAAAGAGAGGATAAAGGGCAGCAATAACACGGCAATACATCCCGGGTGGCATAGTCATACAACAGTTATGAACCTCATTACAACAGATTTATTTCTGCCAGTTCTCTTCTCTTTAGCATTCTTTTGCTTGTTTCACATTTACTGCATGCGTGTAGCGTTTAGAGCAACAAAATGCTGTATATGAGCAGAGGCAGACTAATCCCACCTCAGGTCCAACAATTCCTCAATCTAACTTCAATATTTTTCTGTAAAGTCCTTATGGAGAGTTACTGAATTTCAGGCTATGAGAACTATTTGTTCCTGCTGAACAAATAACACATACTGCTACTGAAGCATGAGCCAACAAAAGTCTTTTCTGAATGAATTTATGAATCAAGTATATCTACTTGGAAGCTTAAAGATAAAAGAAACTCAGAACTGAAATATGACTTCTGGGCCTTGGAGAGAGAAAAAAAAAATTACAGTCCTCTGTGACAGGAGCTGATAACAAAAGACAGATCCACACTCTGCAGTTATTCATTAGAACTTGCCGGTGTTGTGTGTTCTTTTGCTTTTATAGAGAGAAAGGTTTACTATTGTTAGATGAAAGACACTTGTAACTTTTCTATACAGTGTGCATATTGATTTTTTGTGCTTTGGCTACAGGGATCAAATTACAGTATTGAGTTTTGTACACCGCTTGATGCCATGTTATTTCTCTACCATCTACTACCCTCTTGGAGTACAAAAGTTGCTTCATATGGTCCCCCAGGAGGATCCATCATGTTAAGAGGCATGAAAAATTCTGTTGAGATAAACAAGAACTTTATACTTCAGATTTTGTGTCACATGTGGTCTGTGGATAGCTTTAGACCCGTAGATGTTTTTGCAATTATAATGAATATACAGTGAGATTTTGTGTGTGTTTGTAAATATTACTGTTACATAGATCTCCTCTTCTTAGAGAACATAAGCATTCCTTCTCATCCCTTTCATGTGTGTTTGTAAGGACAATTGATTATGTTGACTGCTTGTCTGGATGGGTAAATTAAGGCAAATGCACATCATGCATACATTTCAACTTCCAGATTAAGACATTTAAATGTAGGTGTTGAAATGCATATGTCTGCATGTGATCTAAGTGTCTAAACTCTCATTACAGCCCCTATCCATCTAACCAGTACAGACAGTTGAGTCTACAAACTGTTCAGATGATCAAATGAAAGCATCCACATTGTCTAAAACACTTCCTTAAATTCCACAGTATTGACTAGATCTCCACCAACTGTAACAGCTTAGATACATAGTTCACACACAGGCACCTACAAGTAGACACCTACATTTAGAAACTTTCATCTGTGAGTTGAATCCCACCAAATCAGCAGGTCTCACAGGACATGTATACATGTATACATATATATATGACATGGGGCAGAGATGTGCAGAAATACCAACATTAATTAGCCTAAATATCTCACTAACATAGCTACGCTAATTCCACTATTCAGCCCAGCTAATTCATCATGCTAGGTAGACGTCTTCAACGCTGCAGCTGGAAAATCCCTTTCTTCAAGGAATATCACATTCAAAAAATCGTCTCCTAGCTTTTAAGACATGTTAAATATCGTTGGCATAAAAAGTTTTGAAATTCATGCCTACTGTTTTGCATACGTGTAACATCTTGGCTGATTTTTTCCAAGGATACTTAGATCATGAAGAGGACTGAAACAGAACTAGGCATAAAACATTATTCAAGAAGGTTAGTTAAAATAAAGAGTGAACTTTCTTTGACATTCCCAAATCATTTTATTCAATCCCCACACTAATACATAGAAGACAAGAAAAATGTTATGTTTTAAATGAAAAAGTCAGGGAAGGGTTCATTTTTTCTATAGTCTGCAGAATTTTTTCTGCATGCCCCAGGTAAATCTCTATGCATGTTAGCAAGGTCCTTATATGAACTCTGAGACTTCTGTAAGATTAATCTCTTCCAGTTAAAATCTTCAAAACACTGAACACCTCAATTTTTTTACACCTATAGAGATAAATTTGCACTTGTTTTTGATCAATTAATCCCAACTATTTCTGCATCTACATTAAGACGATGTTAATTGTGCGCAGAATGACCCCTTCACTGTACTGCTTATAAAAGGAGCCTTGGATGTCAAACTCACATGTGTGTATATATAATCAAAACAGACATCTGCTCAGATGAATCCCCACCCATCAACATAGTTCTACCTCCTCCTCATATTTTGCATCTCCCCGTAGGCAGAAATCTGGACCAGTGTTAACAAGCAAACTGCAACGATGGGCAATCACTAAGATGCCCCCCAGAGATGTCCAACCGCCCCATCATTCTGTGGTCAGGGTGCCTCCAATGCACAGCTGAAGCAGTATCTTCCCTATCTCCAATTACTTAATGTCTACTGGTGCAGTGACAGCTCTGAGCTTCTCTGTCTTATAGGAACAACAATTACGAGTTAACCTTTGTCGTATTTTCCAGTACTATAATTTATCCCATATATCTTAGGCTGAACTTAGAAAACCTCAAGTAGAGGTCACAAGGCAGATGATGGATTCTTAAAATTGTATATATGCCCCTCAAGTTGTAGATCAGGTCAGAGCTAGTTCTCTATTTCTGAATTATTAATCCCTTTAAATAATTAGCAGACATGCCACTCAATTATCCTTGATTTTCACATCCCATTTAAAGGTCACTAGGTTTTAGAGTCACCCTTAATTTGGCATAGAAATTATCAGTCCTTCCCAGCTCTGCTTTTACATTCCTGCGATCTGAAAAGCACAAAATTAACTTGGACAATGTTAACTCTTTAGTACAGAGGAAGGTGGCTGTGTGCATCCTTTCTCTGCTTTCACTCATGGCAAAATACATTGTTCAATTATTCAAATTTCAAGAAAATTTCATTTCCTCAGCTGTTTTAAATAAACTATGCCTGCTCCATTCTCTTCTCTTCTCTTATATCATATTTCAATATTTATACTTATTGAATGTATCTGGACAAAAGTGACATCAGAAATTGTAATACAGTGAAAAATCCTGCTATCCTGGATTCTCTCCTCCTTTATCCTTGTGACAGTTATTTGACAATAGGGGATAACCTGATAGTTTTCTTCATGATGTCTTTTGGGTCACAGAGAAATGTGATTTCTCACAGACCAACTGAGCTTTCAATATGCATAATAAAAAGCTGAATAATCTTAGCTATGCTGCATGACTGATTGTTGTCCTTTCTTCTTTCCTCTAGGTAACCCCAAATTAAATTGCCTTCAGTAAAAACATATAAAATATAATTAAACTTAGTGACCCTTTTATCCTCAATGTCCCTTAATCCACCTAGTACAAAGTGGAGAGAAACATTTCTTCTTCATAATGACTAAAAATTCTATTACACCATATGGAGTTATCCAAGTGTTACTATTTCATAGGTAACAATACCAAACTGTTGTCAAACTAGTGGCAGAGGTATGGCACGGAATGACAAACCTTTGTGACATTTGGTTGTTAGTTCAGTCAGTATTGCCTTGTGAATTGCTTTTGTATCTTGCAACAACCTGGATTAGTTTGAGTTGTAACTCTGTCACCGACTGGGTTGGAGGTTCTGTGCACATCACTTTTCTTATATGTTTGTTACCCTACCTGTCAGCTGGGATGATAATTCTTGCCTGTATTACTGAAGTGCAGTGAAGATGAGGTAGCAATTTTATATATAAATTATCACATGATTTCCTGAGATTACAGGTAGGTACAAAACACCTAGATGCCAATAGTTTGGCATCTCTAGAAACAGATCATACCAGTCGTTAGCACTATGTTCAGAAGAAGATAATGACTTATTTGCAGAGTAATACCAGGCTAAAAATAGCTGTGTGGTTGGTTGCTCTTTATTAGAAGGAATGATGAAGCAACTAATTTGGAAATTGTTGGTCTATGTTTAAAAGCTGAGGTACCAGTTATTACCATATTTCCTTCTTCCATTTTGTACCTTCCCTAAAATATAAGCAAGTAGATCCTCCATCCTCAGTCTTAGAAAGCCCACCAACTTAATACAGAGATGTTGCTTTTGGACTAGGAAAAACAGCTGAGGATCCTTGACCTTTTGCGTTGTTGTTTTTGCTATCGTGTGTTTAGTTATTATTTTGGCAACCAGTTTTTTAATATACTGAATTCATTCACATCTCCAGACAACAGTTCTGAGAGTGCATTGTTTATTTACACCACACTTACTGTGGTGTAGGTGGACTCAAGTTCAATCAAATACCCGAGTAAAACTAAATGAAGATGCTTGCAAAGAGCCACAGGCAAGTCTAGACATCTAAGGAGATCATAATGTCAACACCAGATACCATAAAAGTCACTGGTCTTACTGCTACTGAAGCCTAATTGCTATTATGGTTAACTTTCATATATTAAAACAAAGAAAAGCTTTCCCAAACTCTTTTGATCACCACATTGTCATGAGCTCACCACAGAGTTATCTTTGCAGTTCACTTTGAATCTTGAATTAGTAAAATTCATTCCTTTGCTTAGCTGTTCTTTCATATCTGTTGGCTTTTTCATTTGTCTTTTCTTTCGCCATTGAAAAGACGAAAAGACAAAATCACATCTAAAGGACAATTCAATGCTTAACTGGCCTGTGGACATCTTCTTTAATGATATTAAGGGTACCCCAAAAAAATTTGATTCTTCAGTTACTGGAAAGGATAAGGGAAAGAGAAACAAAAGGTAGGTAAGTCCTATGTTTCCTGCAGAGAACTCCATTCGTGTATAAATCAATAAAAAATAATTTCCAACTGGATGTTTCCAAAATTATTTATTGTTCACTCTCTATCTGAAAAGATATACAAGGAATTCAAGCAACTGCTGTGCCCATACAACTCAGGTAGTTATCATTCAGTAACACAAAGCCCATTAAATCCTCACGCTGCCAGGCACTGCGTCGATAAGTAGATATAGAAGGCACATTACAGAAAACACAGATGAAAGAAGAAACAGATACAATCTCTGTGCCTCCTTTATGGGGGTAAGCCAAAAAGCTCAGCATATTCTCTGACACAGCTCTATGCATTCATGTTTATTTGCTACGGGATATATATAGAGGTCTACACTGTCCTACAGGGAGCCCAAGCTGAGCATCTTTCAGATCCCATCCATCCTTTCAACAGACAATATTAGAGCCCTTCTAGGAAGGATATGGTGGTCCATCGACAAAAAAAAAAAGCTCAGACTACAACAGCATGTTGCTGCTTGGTTGCAAGACCTGAGTTTTCTGAGTTTCAGAACCGTGCATGTTTGTGAAGTTTAAACTTGAGCCTGAGCTCTTGGCCTTTCCTAGAACATAGTGCAGAAGCAGAAGTGAAGAAACTCATTTGCTGTCTCATAGAGTCCAAAGGCAGCAGCAACATATGGGCCATGCTTCCAAATTCCCTTTCCTTTTTTCATCTCTTGGCAAATGCTGCCTATCTAATATCTCTATCTGTAATTTTTATATTTCATTACCCAAAGTGAAATCACTGTTGGGACTCATGAAAAAAAAAAAAAAAAAATCAGAACAAGCCTGCCAAATGTGTGTTTTCAATCCAGGGTAGAAGAAAGGAATCACTGTGATAGCTAAAGGCAGCAAATATCTGTACACAGCACTGTTTTCATCATGCTCTCTCTGTCAGAACTTGTTTTGGTTTCTTTTCATATTCTGCTATGAATAAAGGCTATGGGCTGACTATTAAATGTACCGGGCTTGATTTTGAGACTTATTCCTTGAGCTAGATGAGAAGGGAATTCACTGAAGTTGGTAGACATAATCTAATAATTTAATATAAGAATCAAATCACGGTCTTTTCTATGCATGTATTAATGAACTCTTTTAAATATCAGTAAGGGTTTTTTGTTTTCTTTTCTTTTAAAAGAAACCTAAATAACAAATACTGAGCAACTGGAAAACTTTGAAACGCAAATGTGAATCCAACAAAATATATACTGATAAACTCAAAAGGAAAAATAAAACTCATGGAGGAGTGAACAAGCAAGAATTACTCTTTCAAAGAAAAAATATAGTGTAGTATTATATATTAACTCTATTTTGGAGTGTAGTTCAGTACTATAACCCCCCAATTATCTGGAAGAAGGGATTCAGTGATACAGATCTTTTTATAGCATCAAGTCCTAGAACACCATGAACTCATATTGCAGGATGTTTTCTCAGCTGTCTGATTATTCTGTTTTATGAACCACCTTTATCTGAAGGATGCTTTCTGCACTCAGTTTCCCTGTGGCTTAGGGTCTGGAGAATTTCCATTACATTGAGCATCCTGGGATTTATTGAGTAGAGAGTCTTGCAGAGGGTAGAACTGCTGGGACTAGTAAGGTGAAGCACCCACTTCTGTATAGACTGGGGCTGCATCTACTACTGATTGCTCTTCTTATTTATGACTTATACAATGTGACTTAGCAGCTTTAGCCTCATTTTGTTAAGCACAGCACACACAGGGAGAATAAGATGACAATCTGCTCTTCGAGTCACAGTTCTTGCAAAGACATTATCAGTCCCAAAGGCAGGCTTCATTGAGACATCCCCAACCTCAGAAAGAGTGAAGCAGTGATGGTAATTTCTCTGAACTGATGGGGGGTTAGTTTAGTAAATGTTTATTTTGTCTGTCCCTCAAATATTACAATTTTTCCCCTTGGTTTACCTTAAGGAAAACATGCCATTTGCATCAATAAAATGGATGTCATAGTCTTCATAAAGTGAGCTAATAACATATGCATCACATCTTCTGCTGAATACTTCTGTCCATGCAGTAAAATCTTCAGGACAAGCACAGTCTTTTACAATGTACATACCTAGTAAAAAGGGTTCTCAGTTAAAGTCAGGCCTACTCAACAGCATAGGTAACATAATCTTAATAATAATAACAACAACAACAACAACAACAACAAATATCATAGGTTTACAACAAAGCAGAAGGTGACAGAAAGTGAAGAATCTACTAAATACATAATCATAATCAGTAGCAACTCCAGTGTACTTCTGTGGTTTTCAGATCAAGCTGTAAGTCCAGGTCCTCTAGTTTTCAGGAATCTCTGACACAAAAGATGTAAAATTGAGGGATTAGATCCTCTGGTGCTGGATATGTAGGTTCGGTTTTCCCCAGATTAAAGCACACTGCCAATAAGTAATAATTAAAAAAATGTTCAGGAATGACTTCAGTTTAGTTTCAATTAAAAGTCTTTTTAAAAAATATTTATGTTTCTTGAAGAAATGGCTTCTTTTCAAATTATGAGGAACATTTAATTTAAAATTTCCTTGTGACATAGAATTTTGTTTTGTTTGTTTCTTTTCTATTTTCTAACTACCAACAATGTATGATCAGTGGAAATGAGAACACACTCCAGTAACATCAATAAAAACACTAGCAAGTAAAAGTCAGCCTGCTAATTGCAAATGATAGCAAGTCAAAAAAGTCCTTTAACTTTTCTATTCAGGCTTGAAACATTACAGTTTGTCTGTTGTTCTGAGGGTTTTTTCTCCTTATTTTTCCCCCTTCCACCTGCTCTAAAATATAAACAAACCAAAACAAGGACGTTCTTTCGGAATGAGTATTTACTACCGTGTGAAAAACAAGCTTCAGTGTATCACAAGTGTGGCATCATTTATTCAGAAATGCTTTGAAAAATTGCATTCTCCAGATTTTCTGCATAAATAAGAGGGATCTGCTTGTTTTATAACTGAACTGAGTCCTATGAAGCACAAGTCATGTTCCCAAACTATCAATTCAAGGGATTCATTTAGAGCCAAGAAGCTTTAAAGCTGTCTTGCTGACAGGAAACATATTTTATGGTCTTTCACTTCTCCCATTGTGTAGGAAGCAATTCTACACTGGTAGTTTAACCTTCATCTACAAAGAGCAATTGTTCTTCCCATGAAGCCTGTACTGTTTTCACTTCAGGAATACACCAAAGAAATTATTAATGGCAGAAGTTACAAAAAGAATGGTATTCTTATAGCAAACACTGTCAGTTAAATGTGGACAAATATTTGTTTTAAGTATAAAATCACTAATATCTGGCAGGTTTTTTTGGCTTTATTTTTGTTGTTTTNAACAATCACTAATATTGTATTTCAAGACCTGCTTATTAGTGGTAGGAAGTGGCAGTAGCAGAAGGAATAAATATCAAGTTGTACAAAATTAATTAGGTCGTTCATTAAGAAATTGCAAGACCAATGTAGAAACAGTGTTGGGAAATGTTCCAAATCCCAGGCTTCTTTATTCCAGGAGAATATATTTCTCATGAAATTATATTTTCTCTGTCTCTGCTGTCCTGAACCAGAGCGTCTTTCTAGAGCCCAGCCAGTTCGTGGGAATTAGGTCACTATTTTGGCAACTCCTGTTGCTTTGAATCCTTTTGTCACCCAGAGTCTTGGTCTACATATTCCTAGGCAGGTTCCCCCATCGTTGAGCTGGTATACAAAATGGGGTCAATGCTTTTACCACGTCCTCCTCCAGTCACTTCAAAGGCAGACTTATAGTCTCACTCCAAAAAAGGATGAATTAGGGGTTTAGTAGAGATGAGAGTTTAAGTCTGTGATATTATTATTTATTGAGAAATAAATTATAAATAGTTAACTCCTATTTTCATACAAGTATTTTACTCCTGATTGCAAGTCAACAAACAATGCAGCGATAGAAACAAGATTTAAAACATACTCTCCTCACGACCATTTCCCATAGAGTACCTTCTTGCTCTGTGTGTACATGCTGTAAACTCTCCTGAAAGCCTTAATTCTCCTCAAGCAATGTGCAGTTAACCTAGGACTAGCTCAGCAGTATAAATTACAGTCCCAGAGCTGAACTACATCTGTGCGTGTGTCTGTACCTTAGCAACTTTGTGAACATGGACTGACTTGCTTAGGATAAAACTATGATAAGAAACATGAAATTTTGGAAAGACCTGCCTGAAAGTTGAGACATGCCAATGTGAAAGCATGAGAGGAATATCCACTGAGTATTAAACTGAAATATATGGGCAACAGTAGACATGTATTTAATTTAGGCTGTAAAACATTTATACTTGGTAATTAAGCACAGNGTTGTTCTGCTTCCTGCTTCTCTTCTCTGACATCCAAATATTTGGTAAATCTCTTCGGATCTAACTGGCTGGACCTAGATGACAACATTCAACTGAAAAACATACATCAAATTTGTGTTTGTTGAAAAATTTGAAATATCGTGTCCAGAGAAGGGCAACGAAGCTGGTGAAGGGCCTGGAGCACAAGCCTTATGAGGAGCGGCTCAGGGAGCTGGGATTGTTTAGTCTGGAGAAGAGGAGGCTGAGGGGAGACCTCATCGCGCTCTACAACTACCTGAAAGGAGGTTGGAGCGAGGCGGGGGTTGGTCTCTTTTCCCAAGTAACCAGCGATAGGACGGGAGGAAATGGCCTCAAGTTGCGCCAAGGGAGGTTTAGGCTGGACGTTAGGAAAAAATTCTTTACTGAAAGAGTGGTCAGGCCTTGGAACAGGCTGCCCAGGGAAGTGGTGGAGTTCCCATCCCTGGAGGTATTTAAAAGACNTCGTTGAGCTGGTATACAAAATGGGGTCAATGCTTTTACCACGTCCTCCTCCAGTCACTTCAAAGGCAGACTTATAGTCTCACTCCAAAAAAGGATGAATTAGGGGTTTAGTAGAGATGAGAGTTTAAGTCTGTGATATTATTATTTATTGAGAAATAAATTATAAATAGTTAACTCCTATTTTCATACAAGTATTTTACTCCTGATTGCAAGTCAACAAACAATGCAGCGATAGAAACAAGATTTAAAACATACTCTCCTCACGACCATTTCCCATAGAGTACCTTCTTGCTCTGTGTGTACATGCTGTAAACTCTCCTGAAAGCCTTAATTCTCCTCAAGCAATGTGCAGTTAACCTAGGACTAGCTCAGCAGTATAAATTACAGTCCCAGAGCTGAACTACATCTGTGCGTGTGTCTGTACCTTAGCAACTTTGTGAACATGGACTGACTTGCTTAGGATAAAACTATGATAAGAAACATGAAATTTTGGAAAGACCTGCCTGAAAGTTGAGACATGCCAATGTGAAAGCATGAGAGGAATATCCACTGAGTATTAAACTGAAATATATGGGCAACAGTAGACATGTATTTAATTTAGGCTGTAAAACATTTATACTTGGTAATTAAGCACACAGAGGGAAAGATTCAGCTTCATTTAGATCATTTAGATCCTGATACTAAAATGTATGCTTTTGTGAGTCCAGTCACACTTATAAGATAGGGGCTAATATTCTCTGGCCCATTTATCTGTCAACCATTGAGCTTTCCTGCATAGGTATTGATGTCATTGGAAGTGCGTGGTTCTTGATCCAGCTCTGGCCCTGTGCAGACTGATCGTATTTCTGCTTGTGCTAGATGTAATTGTACAAGCAACGCAGCTATAGAGTGAACCTTAATATTGAGGATCCAGACAAGCATTTCAGGAATGTGCTTTGGAATAACTGTAACCTGATGCCACAGACAAAATGCCCACTACTGGATGGACCATGTCAGGTACACTTCTGGAGCGGCTCTTTGGTTTATTTTCATCTGGTAGAAAGCTCATCTGTTGTGTGCTCTGACAATCCAACATAGGATTAAGAAGGAATGAGTGAGAGAGTCACTTCAGAAGCTCAATCCTGATCCAAACTAAAATGGTAACAGACACATCAACTGCATGACTGATGTTTCTTGAACCATGTGCTATAAACAAGGAAATATAAATGGAGATGCAGTCAGTAATTGTCCTTTGCAGAGCATGGCAGATGTCAGCAACTGCCCCACAGCTGGGTTTGGGTCTTAGCCAAAAGGTGGATAGAAGTAGCTGTACCCTCAGCATCCTAGATGGTTTGAAGACCTGGGCCAGGGGTTGGAAGGACTCTAGCTCAGGCTTGTTGATATAAAGTAGGTAAGTGAATTACAAGACAAGTTTGGGTACAACCATAAATCAAATATCCAAAGAAGATGTAACAAAGGTAAGGGGAATCCAGTCTTAGAATCTACCTATAACTGAAAAACTTTGTTAGAAAGATGTAATTACCAGGCAGCTCATCACCCTTGATGTCTGAGGACTTGGAAATGAGCATCTGAGTCAGTCAGAGCTATTTGTTCTCCCTGCTCCTTCTGCTGCTTCACATGGGAGTTCCTGGGCCATTAAGTCCCTTGTTGCAGTATCCCACCATAAAATCCACTCAGAAATTTATTGAGGTCTGTGTTAAAAATAATTAAGTGGTACTTCCCTTCCCCCCCTCCCCAGTTCACATGGGAACGCCCTCCCAGAACTGTAATGTTCTGGTAGTCAGGACCATTTTTACAAGACCCAGCATAAATATATTCTAGGTCAATTAATTTCTCTCAAGATAAACTACTCTCTGCCAATCTCTTGAAAGAAACAAATGAATCATATAAGCTTATCAATGAGTCTGTTCTCTGACTCTTTTGGAGTAAAGTAAGATAGCTGAAAGTACCGTTTTGTTATTATTATTCCCAAAAAGCAGTGGTCACTCTGAAGTCTGGGAAGCTCTGCTCTGGAATTCTTATAGCACTGTTTTCTCACTTCTGTTCCTCTTTCACCCATGCCCACAAAAGTCACAAAACAATTTTGTTATGCCTAGCAAACCTAGTTCATTCACCTATGTGATTTGCAGGAATAAAACAAGTTTAAAAAAAAAAGTTTTTTATTGAAAAGTAATGCACAAAGGGATTACAGTATTTCAGAGGAGATAATTCACTTGTCATCTAGATGACATTATTAGAAACCTCTAAGGCAAGATCAATTTAATTAATTCAAATTAAAAGCAGTTTAAAATACGTTAACTTGTTTTTCTTAAAAGAAGCTTAGAATCATTTCTGTCTTCATGCTGTCACTTTGAGGGCTGTAGATACTAGAGTAGGTGTGAAAACTAAGAATTGGGAATGTAAGAAATGCAAACACATGTACTGGGAATCCACACAAAAAAAATAAAAGTCTGATTTGAAATGTCTGAAATTTTGAAATTAGACTTCAATTGTATTAAAGTAAGGCAATGGCTAAACAGAACCAGCACAAATCCAAGAAGACCATAGTATACAAATAAAAGGTAAATGAACATAGCTGAAGAAAATCTGTCTATATATCTATCAAAACAACTAAAGGACAACAAGAATAGATAAGAGAGTGAGTTTAGCAGAGGATTTTGTCAATTACAGAACTAACCAACCATGGCTGAATAGCATCCGTGCTTGGATGAAAGATCACTATCATAAATCAAGCACTGTAGAGAAGCCACAAATAGCCGTGTGCTCAATTCATCAGTTATTTTACATGAGCCGAGCTCATCCCTCCATTCTCCCTGTAGCCCCCAGACAAATTCACTGTTTATGAGGCACAGATGCTGCACTGCAGTTTTCTCATTGTGTAGGAGCAGGGTCCCACCCCACTATTTGTAGTTAACACACTCTTTTTGGAAGGAATTAGCTGATGAAATGAGTAAATTAAAGTAGTCCTCTTTCTGTGTTTATTCCCTGCTTGCTCTCTTTGTGTGTTTCCAGGTAAATATAAATTATAAGTTGCAGGTAAAGACTTTCCGTCGTGTATGTGTGGATACTTTCTGCTAAGCTACTTTTCTGCAAATACAACAAGCAACTGAAGGCATTTTCTTCCTAGGTGTGGGTTTTGCAATACTTGATCAAAAGGTATGGAGACCCTCTTAGGTGAAAGGAGGTTCCCTGGAATCTCATTATGGGGAATGTGAAGCTCTGGAATTACTACAGAGCTCTCCTGAGAGCTGTGGCACCTCTTATTTAACATGTCCCGCTCTGAACCTGATGAAAACAAATGATATGTATTAACCCATTTTACACAAATGTATCTGAATATGAATATATTTCACTTATTATGAAACTGCAGACACATAGGTCTTCAGGAGACCAATGAATACCTGTGTGCAAAACCTTGCCTTAATTTTCTTAGTTTTCAAGAGAATGTTTTTGGTCCTGTTAGGATGAGCCAAAGATGGTGCCACCAGTGCCCGTTCTCCTTCTGCATGGTTTTATCTGCTGGCTCCTCTGCATTCAGACACTAAATCTTTCACCTTCATGTGAGACCACATGCCCTAGCCGTGCCACAATCAATATCCACAATGTTGATGCTCCAAAGTTAGTCTAACAGATTGAAATAGCATTAGTCAATTATGAGTTTAAAATTCCTACAGAAAAGCCCTAAATGTATTACTCTATGCTTGCCCAGGGAATCCTGGGATGTATTCCTTCATTAATTTTACTTGCTTGTAAAAGGATCCTTTCCCTGATAGTTCTATGGGATGAGTATTTTGTGATTAGTTTGCTCAGCTTGCAGTGTGACCTAAACTGTGGTTTGAGTTTTAATTGCATCACCACAGAAAGACATAAAACCCAAATCTTTATGCACTTTTTCAGATAAATGGTAGAGGGGGTAAAAACACATGTATAGATATAAACTAAAACTGATCTGTGGACATACACTTTGAAGGGTTTGGATGAGAGGTGTTGCCACACAAACAATAGTTGCAGAAATATCTAGGAGTTTCTCATATATTATTTCTAGCCTTTTTCAAGGTTAGAAAAGAGTGATCTATTTCTAAACTCTCAGGACCTCAGCAGACACTGGTGCTCCTGTTGAGACCTTCTTGTTGTTCCTGTACAGTATCAGGCTCCCATTTTTCATCCCCAAGGAGCAAAAGAAACGACCTTAATAAGACCACAGAGACACAAATGCACTTAAATGAAGCTGGAATTCACACCTCTATGGAAAGAAAGCCTACCCCACGACACTGGATGGTATCCACTGCAGTTAACTTTAGGCATCTGGCATGTGGACCTCTATCTCTGAAATGCTCATTTAAGTTATCTTTCTAAACAATGGAATAAAGAACACCTTTTAATACTTTCTTCTTCTTCTAACATAGACAAATAAAATAGGTTATCACGTTTGTGCTGTCTTTTCTTTGACTACAAACATCTGGAGATATAGCTGAGATATCATTCAGGATGTCTAAAGCAGAAAGAAAGTTATTTACTGACTTCTTTTTAAAAAAGGTTAAGGTCTTCCAGAGGAAAATGTTACCTGCTGCCACTCCCTACTTTTGTTTTCTCTAAGAACTTTTAGTAACATAAGCAATTGCCTTGACTTGTGTCAGAAAGACAAGAGTTAATATCACTTGGAAAAAGAACAACCTCCTCCCATCTTGACAAACCTGAACGCATGGCAAAACAATGCATCACTGATCCCAACTCTATTGCTGGTAGCAACAGCTTTAATTCTGTGTCTTGCTATTACCTTTCAGCTGTGTAGCCAGGAAATCCATGAAGATTAATTGAGTCAGTCAAGTATGGTGTTAGCCATACCCCTGTTTAATTGACTTGATCCCATTTTTGGTACTGCAAAAAATCGTATGTGTCCATTGTATCTATTAAGGATGCCATCTTTCCTTTCTGCAGATGACAGGTACCATTTTTTTTCACTTCATAGAAAATATAAGATTTGTTCATTATTTGACCAGTTTCCAATATTTGCCATGGATCACCCTACCTTTTCTTATTGTATTGAGAACCAGTTCCAAAACAGGCAATGTGTTTATATATCTGTATATATACATGCATTTTTATATTTACAATGTTGATAATGATTCATTTTCCTGAAGTCACAAGTGCTCTTGGCAGTGCTTTACTGAGATTCATCACAATATGTCATACACTGAGAAAATGCTCATTAAAACAGCTAGAGAAAATACTAATCTTGACTCCTCATGGCAAGTATTTTGGAGACAATATAATTGTTTTGGCCAAAGACAAATCAGTAGTAAAGACACAATCTGTTCTCATCCTGTAATCCAGGCAAAATGGAACTGTTGAAGAACTTTATTCTTCAGATCTCAATGACATTTGGGAAGATTTGGGCTGTACTAACGTTTTCTGTGTATCCTAGCTCTATTACCTGAAGCCCTAAACTTAGAAAATATATTATTTGTAACATTAGTTGGTTTTTCAAACACATGAACTAAGAAATACAAATTTAGCTTGTGTTAGAGAAAAAGATTCATTACAAAGCTAAAGAAAAGGAAAAATAATCCCTGCTGACTTAGTTCCTTACATCATGCCATTGCATTTCTTTGAATTATGTTCACCTTCCATTGGCCAGCCTGCTAAAGCATCTTTCACATGAGGAAACTATTATGTGGTTTAACATAGGTTTTTTTGGTTGTTTTTTTTTTTCCCTGAAAAATCTAAGAAATACAGAGATTTGATAATAATTATCATAGTTCTGCTTGCACATATTACATTGATGTGAGCTCTCTCTAGAATATATTCATTTATTTCACTAGGATTTGTCCTCCTTCGAGACATGTGCAAATAGCACAATATGGTATTTCCTTGTTCCATATACCATTGAAGACAATCCTGGCCTTATGTAAATGTTGTGGGCAGAAGAGAGTAAAAAAGGATGCAATTATGTAAAAAAAAAAAAAAAAAAGCTTATTCTACATTTGGTACAATACATACCCCTGGCTGGCTGGCAGGATTGTATTTGAAGCTGTGGAAAGAAATTGCCAAAACCTTAGATACTTCTGGAAGAGCAAGTTGCTTTCAAAAAGTAAGGTTTGCAGACTATCAGAAGTATAAAGCAGCCTAAAATTCTCTTTCCACAGAAAAGAAAAACCCTCCAAGCTCTTTTTTTTTTTTTTTTTTTTGTCACATAAAAATAAAAGCAACTCCAGATAAGGAGGATTTACTCTTTTTCAGCAATGAAGAGAAGACAGATGTAAGGACCCATCAATTGTAATTTGACATTTTTTAATCCATGTCAAATACTGCCTTCAAAATTGTATGTCTTGAATAATTTGCCCTCTATAAATAAGTTTCCATAACACAAGATGCTCAAAACTCTACAAATGAAGTCAAACTGACCCAGAAAAAACTTCTGGGAGGGGTGGAAAAAAAGGTCAGTCTTGACTGTTGATGGATCTCCCTCTTTGTAATTGTTTCTGAAGATCTTATTCATCAGTCTTCTATGAGAACATTATGGGGAAAACAGAAGGCACTTCATCACCACAGCCTCCATTCTAATACAGATGATACATTTCATGTGCCATAACAGAATTGTAAATTGAATTACAGCCTAGGAAAATACAAAGGGAAAGAAGTCTAACCTGCAATTATCATGATTAGATTGAAAATGAAAAATAAATTTAATTTTTTTAAAAGCACTGGCACTTCATTTGGTTTTGTGAATATTTCCCACAAAAACCCCAACCATAAATACTTGAAATATTTCATATTGTTATCTCTCCAGTATCTTGTCCTAAAATCCCAGTTAGGTCAGAACAACTTTGTTAGTTAAGATACTGTTTTGTGAGGAACCAAACACTCTGGAAATGACAATGCTACATGCTTAGAATAAGAATAATCTGGAGGAAGTCAAATGAGTCTCATAGGTTCAAAGTTTCTCCACAATTTAAAAAAAAACATTGAATTAAAAGCAGAGTTATCTGCATGTTGGAAGATCAGACTTCAGAGTAGGGGGAAGACTTATTCTTCTCTAAAACTGGTTGTTTCTGATCACTGACTTGTTAAGTACGCTGCCAGGTCCCTGTGTATATGGACAGTGCTGTGCTCTTGTGGCCTACGTGACAGGAGTAGCAGATAAGGGACCCCTGTATTGCACCAAATTTCCCATATCTCTCATTCTGGGATGGACCTATGTTACCAGTTGAAGGATGTTTATTATGACCTAATCTTATTATCAAATTTTTAATGTTTTCCATAATATCTTTTCCTCACAGTCTACTGGGATATCTATTTGCTGTGAAATTTCATCACTGGTTATGTTATGAAAGCATTTCTGAAGCTGAAAAAATACCCCAAATTTAATCCTGTTGCCTGTTTGCTTTTCCAGGTGTCATAACTAGATTAATAACAATCGCTAACTTTGTCTTTCATGCCCACCTTGTACTGCAAATTGTTTATCAGTTGCTCCCCTTTGTTGATAGCGACCAATAAACTTTCCTAAAATTTTTTGCACTCATGTCAAGCAAAAATAACTCTACTAGAGCCGATGCCTGTACAATGGCAGATGGTGGCAATGAAATGGGAAAAATATCGTCTGCTCTTTGCAATAACATTCAATACATGGCAGCTACTTCCCAAATACCCAAAAGGAGGATCTCTGTTTAGAATGACACCTAAGAAGCTAAGAAGGACATCACACAGGTAATGTGTGAGGCTATTTTGTATTTTGATGTTCTTGTAACCAGTGAGAGAAATTCCAAGAATTTTAATACAGACAAAAGGGAGATTTTGGAGCTGAAGCCAAGACATGGAGAAAGTATTTGGCAGCAGTGAAAAGGCTAGAAAGAGCAACAAAACTATTGGAAGACAAAGAGAGCTAGGGAGAAAAAATACTGTGTGAAACGCTGATAATGGTTCATGGAATATAAAATTTCTCTGTGAGCTGAATTCCAGACTTAGCAGATGTGTACTCAGTTCCCAGATCTCAGAATTTCCTGTGTGAAACAGGGTGATTCACATAATCTATCTGTATCTGAGTTTTCCATCTGTAAAATGAAAAAGAAGGAATGAGAGCCAAGGAAATTTAGGTCAGATGAAAGGAAAAATTGTATCTTGCAAGACATATGTAGTAATCTTAGTAATCCTTCTAATCTACCCAGTGCCTTTAGCTGAAATGCTTTCCTCAGTGTTACACAACATACTTTAAAATAGTTGTGAACAGTTGGAAGGAGGCCAGAGAAAAGAAGCAAAAATGATTGTAGAAATCTAGGAAATATCACCCACATGTAAGACTGAAAAGAATGTAGTTTTTCAATCTTGAAAAAAGAGGGAATACAAAACTCAGGAGAAACAAGGTAACTGTACAAATGTTTAAAGGCATCTGCAAAAAAAAAAAAAAAAAAAAAGAAATAGTGTTCTCCATAGTGTAGTGGATAGGGCAAGCAATAATGGTATAATATGAAAAGAAAGCAGACCTAGAAATTAAGATAAAATTTCTACTGATATGTTTACTGAAGCACAAGAAGAGGTTGTATGAGAGTGCTGCAAAATCTGCATTATAGAAGACCCTTACCTAACCGTTTGACAGATACTGGCCAGGAATTACATGATTTGGGAACTGCCACTGATGTCAGTGTGACCAAAGTTAAACATTTCTGTATTAGAAAATAACATTGCAGTGATGATTCAAACATTTATGATCCAAGTGTTGCATGCCAAGAGGATGTTTGCAATTATATCAGTCAGGAAATGTCAGTCTACTGAAGTATCAGCAGACTATAGGAGAAAGGTGTCCTTCACTTCAGCTCACTTCAATATAATTTTTAAATGGAAATCAATTTAATTTTGTAACAAAAATAGTTCCTTCTTTAATATGTTTTGAATGCATAGCTATTACTGAAGGAGAAGTCTCATTGTTTTAGACTAAAACTCATAAAATTTGCAACATCTCTTGTAATCAGTTAAGTTGGAAATTAATGTTCTTCCTCTTGTGATTAAGGGAATTGGACTATTAATAATTTCTTCACTATTTAAATTTAATCTGGATGTATCTTCAAATACACCATCAATGTTTTCAATAAAGGAAAGAAAGCAAGCTTTGAATTTCAAAAGTGAATGTTGCAAATAGTAGGTCATTACGGTCAAGACACTTTTTATTTCCTTTGAGAGATTAGTCTACATGACACACGGATTTTAATTATAAAGCATGAACTGCATAATAGAAAAACAAATTTTGATAAAGTGAATTGCTAACATACTATTAAACCTCTGTTTGTGAAAGGCATAAGGACTCAGCTATATCCTATTTGTACATGTAGGAATAAGAATATCTATGAAAGAAATGCAAAGTCAACAGGACCTTGAGAAAGTACTGACGGAATAATCTTTCAGAAATAGATGCTCTTCACTGTGAGGCAGCTCTCTGCTCGGGCTACCTCTGACTTATTTTTTCTATTTTAATGCTAAGAAGTGTTTCTTTTTGTGTAGTCAGCTCCCTGGGTGATGTGCCAGTTGCATTCAAGGAGGCACCTCTTCCTCCCTGAGGGATCCATCATTTGCCGTTGCCTTAGGTATGACTGATATTAGCAGCCACACCTCAGGGTCAGATCTCCTTTATTTCAAAAGTTGTATTATCAAGGAGTTGTATTGCCAAAGTTTTCAGTTTCTCTCTTCCTTTAGTTCCATGTAATCTGATTTCAGACTGCATATCAGCTGCAATAATCAGGGTATCCAAGACCTGGATAAAGATCCACCACAGTTGTTGTTTCCCCATCCTCCTCTCCAGCGTGGGGACAAAAATGGCCGCGTGGTGCCTTTTCTCTCAGATCACGTGGCCTTGAGGGAAAACGTGCAGAGAAAAATCATCTCAAAGATTCCACAACAAGGAAAAAGCCAAAGCACAGCTAAAGCTAAGACCTTTTAGCAGTCTCAGAGTATTTTGAAGTTTTGGCTAGACTTTGTAGATGTGTCTGCTGTTTGGCAAGGAATTAGACAAGTTGTCTGGTTTTGATGCCAGGAAGCATGGCTGAGCTGATGCCCATTTGTCTAAACCCTCTTTCCCTCTCCAAAACCAAGAAACCCAAATCCCTTTAGGCTGTCATGTCCATACTGCACACAAGAATTGCGTTCTCTCCCAAGCATTTCCAAAAAGGTGTTTCTTGTTATGGGCCAAAATCTTGCCTGTGAGCAATAAATAGACTGAACGTTTGTCTCTCAGTGCACAAACCTGTACCCAGGCCCCATTTGATTTGTTGGCATAGCTGAGACTTTCTGTCTGAGCTTATCTGTGTTATTCCTTTCTTGAAACCCGTTTTGATTATTTAGATGATGAGCACTTCTGACAGTACTTTGTATTTGTGCTTTGTGGTTGCTTTGCACAGTGGCATAGTAAATAATGATTTGGAATATAACGATGAGTTACACTGCCTATAACTGGCAAATTATATTCATTCCGATATCTCCATAATGTACAGCTTTGTCAGTGCTGCAGATCAATTGACCTGACATCTGTTAGAAGCTAGGATTTACATACAGAATAATTGCTTGAGACAAATAGGGTAAGGCTTTGGTAATATGGAAGGCTGCAGTGAAACACAGTGAAAGGAACTGAAGATGTGAATAGTCATGGGGATGCCTCTACTAGTCATCAAGAAAACATCTTAGGACTCTTATTAAAAACTGGTTACTCATTTAGTATCCTCAAATATCCATGTTGAAAAACATACTTTGTCCTCTGGGCTACATGATTTTGTATTTCCTTTGTGTTCCTGCTCATACTTCCTAAGGTGATGTCCTTTTGAATATTAGACTTCTACAAACTGTCTGCCTGTCCAAGACCTGAATATAATCCACAGAACACTATGCATTTCAAAAGAAACATGTTTGACCACAGAATCTCAGCACTTTACAAGCCATGTCTGCTGCCAGTGGTCTTATTGATGGGATTAATCTATTTTCTTCTGTGCTTTTAATTTTTAAGACATTTGGGGCAGGAATAGATCACTCTTTCTTATGCAATTCTGGCTTGTTTACACTCAGCTGAAGTATTTGAATAGAAGAGAGAGAAAATGCTTGAAAGAGAAAATGTTGTTCTCTGAAATAGCCCTTTGGCTTTTTGAGTAAAGCACTATTATAGACAAATCACAGCTAGGATTACTTCATCAGTCAGAAGTATTTTCTCTCATGCATATGAAGTGTGACCAACAGATTATCTGGGCACTTAGACTCTAATGTGCCTATTCATAGACAAACAAGAGAAAACAGTTAATAAGCCTCTGTATAGAAATTGCTGTTGTTGCAAAACAGAGATTTCAAATGTAAATTTTATTCTACCTCTCAGCAATGTACCGGACCTGAGCAAAATTAAGTCCCATCCATTAACTTATATGGCATTGCACAGAAAAGTATGGAAAGATTTATTATTCTTCGACATGTACTTTTCAGAATTAGTTCTTATTTACAGCAAAAGAAATTTTTCCATTTAATATCCAGTACGCTGACCTAACATAGGAAATAAATTCATTCAATATGTTAACATAGTGCTTGTCCCAATGTCTAACACAGAACCTCTTCTACAAATTCCCATGCGTGGCTGCCTACTATTCCTTTGTGAATCCCCATGTTCTTCAAAACATGTCTTTGTAATACCTTAGCTGTCTAGACCAGACTAATAGTAACCATTAATTACTGCTTTTCAGTGAGTTATCATGCCTCATCTGAGCTATGGTAACCCACTCTGAAGGTGCTCTCATGTCCTCAAACCAGAAATAATATATATTATCTCACGTATGCCATGGCCTAAGAATACATGTACACACAATCACATACTACAGCGCAGCTGATGAATGGTAACTCATTAAATAGCAGTAATTTGGTCATTAGTCTAAGCCTACTTTCTGTCTCATTTTTATGTTTGTGAGACAGGAGCATTTTGTGTCTTGTGATTAACAGGATGATGGTTCACCAACACAGAACCTCTCAGGTACACAATAGGATATGTATTACAGATTCTGTGTTATAAGGATGAACATCCCAGAAACCTCAGTGGGATTTTCACTTCCTAAAACTGAAAGCAATTTTACCCTAAATCATTAACTCTTGACCTAAGATGCGGGAACTGTAAGAAGGAACTCAGATGGAAGGAAGACAGATAGATGAAGACAAGACTTTTCAAAAAGCTCCGAGTCAGTAGGTGACCTTATTATATGATATCCAAAGAAGATGAAAGAATTTGCTGACCTGAAAATGAACATAAAACAGTAAAGATTAATAATCCACAGTCACACAAAAGAAAAAGAAATGCCTATAATGTCTTTAATTTGTAACTGTGAATGATACCAAATAAGACTCTCATTTCTCTTGACAAAGGCATGAGTCTGTATTGCTATCACTTATTATTAGCCTCTTTATTTGCTTAGTACTAGGCAATTTGCATTAAGAGCCTATTTTTCCCTCTTCTATTTTGTTTGTTTTTCAAATGAATTTATATTCACGGTGGGAGGCAGCATGAGAAGCCCTGGATTTAGCCACAGAAAATAGAAAGCAGTCAGCAAATTTCCTTTTCGATCCCCTGCTGATTTGCCAGAAGAAAAAAGATCGGTTAGTCACCATGCACATTCAGTTCTCATCATCTTTGGTCCCAACAGGGGGGGTCAGTAAAATGTCGGCAGGATTGCTAGTTAGTGCTAAACATGCTGCTGACTTTTTGTGAGGGTTGTGGATCTTCGGGTCTAATTCTCTACTCAAAAGCCCCACTGCTGCCACGCTGTTTACAGGCCATCTCACTGATTTGTATCTGATTGACTTGCTACCTTGTCCTGGTCCCTTAATATTTCTGTCTTTTGGGAAACTGCCAAGGCAGGGATGATTCTACCTATATGTCTGTAAAGTGCCAAGCTTGTTGTAGGATCTCTTTTAGGCAAAAAAATCCCAAATCTTCTTCATCACTCATAGTTACAAATTGCCTTTACCAGAGTAGAATTAGCGTTAGTCCCTGCTTAACTACTTTGTTTATACTGTCACAATGCTGGATTTGTATTGCTCTCAGTCTCAACGGATGTGTTTAGCAGGTATCATTTGTCCACAGTCTCAACAGAAGAGGTGTCTATCAGGTGGCTTTGACAGCAATGATCACATCTGATTCACTTTTACCTCTGTTCAGACTATTGAATTTTCTGAGTCTCACTATTTTTTTAGCAAGGATTAGCTTGCTCAAGAAGGTGATCTGGTAAAATGGAATATGCACCTGCAGAGCCTGAGACACTGAATACTTGCTATATAATACAGATCTATTCAGTGGAGCCATAACTTTTGTAGGTTGATAGTATTCAACAATGTAAAACAATGTCCAATTTTCATTTACTGTACTCCAACCAACAATCGATCATTCCTTGCAAATGAGATAGTTCGGATTGGGCAGACAGATTATGGGCATGTCGTGATAACAAAGTAAATGTAGCTGGGATTATTCTTTCACAATAAGGTGTACTAATAAACTCCCTCCCAAACTGCATGTCTCCACACAAGCTACGTATGGGCCAAAACAGCACCAGAGACAAACAGTTTAAGCATACGTACAGTCAGGTTCCAGTGTCAGCAGTATTCCCAAGCATTGTTTAATTCATTAGTATAGGTGTTAATAAAGTGTCTACCAGAGTTTTGGTAATTAAGTAATTTGCATAAAATAATATGTCCAAATACTCTTAGGTAGATTTGGGATCCAAGTTTTCTCAACTTCTAATCAAAGCCTCTGACTACTGAGCTGTTCAACAAATGAAGACTGCCTGTAGTTGTCTTCAAATAGACGACCTTTCTCAATTAAGTAGTGGATCCCCATTAGAGGGTAACACCTTCCTCCAGCCCAGAAAAAGGCCAGCCTAAGACATACACTCCTGCACTGGTTCAGTCACCTGATTTTAGGCACTTTCCTAAAGGCTTAGTTTCTGTAGACTCTTTCCATAGTCATAGTGGTCACACAGCCAGTATGGGACATAAATCTCCACCTAGAAGCATGATGTCCTGTTAAGTACTGGGAGAGAGCCCAGGGTGACTAATTTTCTCAGTTAGCATCCCAGTTTAATATTAAAACTTAGACGCAATGATTTTTTAATAGGGCCTGTTGCAATAGGACAAGGGGGAATGGTTTTAAACTAAAAGAAGGTAGATTCAGACTAAACATAAGAAAGAAATTTTTTACGATGAGGGTGGTGAAACCCTGGCACAGGTTGCCCAGAGAGGTGGTAGATGCCGCATCCCTGGAAACATTCCAGGTCAGGTTGGACGGGGCTCTGAGCAACCTGATCTAGTTGAAGATGTTCCTGCCTATGGCAGGGGGGTTGGACTAGATGACCTTTAAAGGTCCCTTCCAACACAAACTATTCTATGATTCTATGATTCTTTCTTTTATGGATCAGTGTCACAGGGAAAAAACTGCTGACTTGTATGACTTCAATCACATCAGGATCAAAGTGGTTTACTGATTGATTAACAATACGTAATTAACAGACAATCAGTAAATGATACATTTGCCATCAATATCAGCAATACTGATCAGATAAACCACAATCCTAGTCACTTATAGAGCGGTAAGTAATATCTATAAATTTCCAAACAGTGAGAAAGGCCCCTTGGGGTCATATCTGCATGCTGAAGTGGGGTCCCTGCATGCTGCACCCTGCAAGCCGGGGCAGGGTGCTCCATCTTTAATTCCTCTTTTCAAGCTGATTCCTCCTTATTTCAAAAATGTCTTCATAATTCCCTGTTTTAATTTCTGTTTAATCCGGCTGATGGATGTCTTCCCTTTCAGGGTTAGCCATCTGGGGGCAAAAACCTTAGAAAATTTTGCATGTTCTGTTCATACACATTCCTGCCTCACCAGCTTTTGCTTTCTAGACCACATCACCAGGCGGGGGACCAGGCGAATTTCCCCACCACCCTCATGTGACCCATTTGCTGATGTGGCTCATTTGGTTCCTGCTTCAGAAAAACATGTCCCAGGCAGCAGTGTTTGCAAATGGCATTGCTCACATTACCAGAGGAAATCCAACAGCAAAAAAAATTTAGGGACATGGTTTAGTGGGCATGGGGTGTTGGATTGACGGTTGGACTCGATGACCTTAGAGGTCTTTTGCAACCTTAATGATTCTATGATTCTATGATTCTATGATTAAAATAGATGCTGTATGTACAGGATGCTCATTTTGGATCTTGGTCATGTATTATTTACACACGTGGGCCGTGACTGAATGAGAAGAAATTAGTCCTGACTATTTTCAGTGAAATAACTGAATAAAGAGAGACAAGGTCTTTGACAATCCTATTGATGTTGCATATATTTTTCACTATATCAAAATGGATCATTTTTTCTTTAGTTTCTTCTGAGTAAAATGTAAAAATTACTATATAAAGAGAGTTCATTTTAGATACATGCTTTATTCTTTGTGTAATTTCCAGACAATGCTTACTGTGGATAATTAGGTGGTCTATTCTTAAATTATGTTAAGACAAGCAATTTATACTTCCAGTTCTTATTTTAAATTAACTGTGGATATGCATGTGTGTGGTTGTACATGAAAGTGTGTGTGCATATATAAATAAGAGAATCCCACTCAGAGGACATGATCCATTCCCCACCCTCCCCCCCAAAAAAACCCACACCAACTACTAAGTCTTTCTTCAAAGATATGAACAAATGTGAATTTGAGGTACAACATAAAGTAGAAGACATTGCTGGAGGAAAAGAAATAAATAACAAACAGGTATAACCAGAATATCAGAAGTGACTATCAGGCAACAGCACCTTCTGCTTTAAAGTGCCTGAAGTCCCTGTCAGTTTAGAAGAAAACAAATGAAACTACCCATTTACCTGGTTCTGTAGTGCAAACCCTAAACGACTTCACCCTGCTTTAGTTCCTCAGGCTAAAACAGAAAATGTCAAGACTGAAGAAGAAGATGTGCCGAGACTCATGACCAGAAGGTTTTCAAGCCGGAAGGCAGAAAATGATCTCTTTGTGGTTGAAGAAGCAGAATAAATTGCACATGCNAAGTCCTTAGTTTGCAAAAGCCAGAAGCATGCTGAAATTGAGATCACTGAAACCCCATTGATGTAATGGGATAAAAACTCAGTCCCTTTGTTCTGTATGAGATACAGATGGGTTTACATCCTGTGGCACAGAGTATTTCTGACCACTATGCTCCCCTCCCCTTTCACCAGTGGATATTACTGGCAATAATTCATACATAAAGTAGGTATAATGTCAAATTTGGAACTAGTAAGCAAATTGACTGTATTAATTGTGTTATATTCAATTATCCGCTTATTCATTCTAAAACAACTGCCTAGTTAATAACAGCCATTAAGTAAGGCAGTCTGGCACCTGGGAGGTTCTCAGTTTGGGGCAGATTTTTCCTGAGGGAGGTAAGGACGAAGGATNCCTCAGCCTTGAGAGCTTTGGGTTTGTTTGTTTCTGAATTCAAGAGGCTGTAAACACACCAAAAAAACCTCAAGCTTTGTTTCTTCTGATTTTGTTTGTTTCTGTTTGAAAATAAAAATGAAACCATTTTCATTAATCTAAATGGTCAGGTTTTGCTGGCTTTGTGATTTGTTTACCAGAACCTGGGGTAATGATTCACTGTTTGGGACTAAGATTTATCTCTAAGGCTCTAATAAATGAGATTTTTCTACCTCCCCTAAAGGGAGGGAATATTATTATTATTATTATTNTGAGACACCTCTCATGCCCCCTGCTTTTCTTGTTCATACAGATGCATTTGAGAGACAATGGACAAGTTTCATGCCTACCAAAAATACTTGAGTATTAGAGCTTAACTATTAGATTCAAACACTGTTGTTCAATTATCCCTTATTAATTGTATCCCAAAGATACAACCAAGTGAGCTTACGATTTAGGTGAACATACAGGGGTGGTTTAGGCCACTGAATAATCATTAGAAAGGCCAGTCAACTATTGCACATTTTTTTTTCTGAATCTACTAGTATAGACAGATTGTTTTGCATGTCTGGAAACAGCAATCGTTCCCAGAACAAATACATCTTGTTCAAATGTGGACGCAGTGATAGCATGCATTTCTGCCTGTAGGCAGGGATGGTTGGCAAATGATGGACATGTGCAATGGTCCTGTGAGGATGAATTTGCCAGTCCTTCAGTCTTGCCAAATAGAAACCCAACCGGGATAGCAAATGTCCTAGAGCAAAAGGCATCATAACCAACATCTCCCTACAGAACTGCTGAGTCTTCATTTCTCTGAGTCGCAACAATGCTGAATTTTCATCTGGTTAAAAGTAATTTATTTGCTGGGGTTTAAATTGTCTATCATTACTGGTTCACTAGGGGATCGTGGGAAGGCTGTAGTCAAACTACAGAGCCAGTTTAGATGAAAGCTGGAGACTGGTGATACACTTCTCAAAATCTGCTGCTGGTGGGCGGTTGGAGGATTATTGTTTCAGGCAAGAGATCAGTAAAAAGTTTGAGATTATTTGCCTGGTGGTAGCAGTAATTATACCGATAGGACTGGAGCGACTCATAATCATGGCAGTACGCCAGACCCTCTTAACACTCTGCAGGGAATCTAAAGGTCACCCAGTTTTCAATTAATTGGTTTCTGGGGGCTGGCACTTTTTTGTGGCTTCCCTGAACTGTTAAGAGAGCTTACTTTCCTGCTTGTGCTATCTTTCTTTTTTATTGTTGTTTCTTTTTTTTTTAAATCAAGACATACCCTTTCTCTGTTTTGTACCTGTTCTTCCCTTTCAATAGAAGCAAAAAGGCTACATTCAAATGTCCTTATCTATATACAGATGTACTTTATCTTTCATTCTCAAAAGTCCTAAATAGCACTATTGATTTAAATGTCTCTTTTTGATACCTCTTCATAAGATGAGACACTTGCATATTTCTTGACAAGGTGATGCCGGAAGCAGACACTGAATCTAAATGCAACATTGGGGGACACAATTCTTCTGTTTTTCATGGATTTCAGATTATTCAGAAAAGCAGAGTAATCAGTGTTTTGCATTTCTTCCAGATGGGAATCTGAAGAAATAAATTTACTTTACTAAGGGGTGGAGAAGGGGGTAATTTCCCATGCAGCTTGACCCATTTGAAAGCCATGTTTTCTGTCTAAATCATGCTACATGGTATGACATCTATCTCTGTCCACAGCATATAGAATAAGTTATGATAAATTGTTTTTAAACACTTACCTTTTGCAATACTGAAGGCAGATGTGAGAGCCATGCAAAGTAAGCCAAGTAAGCAAGTATATTTGAACCTTGGCTTCATAGATCCCAAGAAAGCAATAGAAAATATTGTTGACAAACTATAATCAGACAATAAGAAACATTGTTGAGCAACTGTAATTCGCTAAATACTGCTGGCTACTGCAGTTGAAATAGGGAGTGAATTGAATTTCTGTGGAAAAAGACTTTCCTAAATATCGGTAATTTTTGTTTCTTTTTATATATCAATTCTTAATTAGTTTTTTAAAAAGAAGGAAAAAAAAACCAAATTACATTTCTTTAATTCTATTGAATCCAAAGACTTTGATGTATATATTTATATTCTAATGAATCAAATATGCCTTTTCTAATGAACAGCCATAAAGGGCAGAAGAAACAGTCTGATCATTACATAGAATAATGTTTCTTGGACTCTGCACAGATAGATATGAACAATGTGAATTGAAATGTATTTTATTATTACCAAAAGCTGAGCACTGGACCTTGTGTCCTGTGAACCTTTCATGATCAAGAGTGAAACTCTAGTGATTAAGCACATCCATCAGTTAACACTAAGCTCAGACACACCGAGTCTGAGGTTATGTTTGACCCACCAAGGGACACACAAGACAGACAGGCACAGCTTGTTTTATAAGCATTTCCAGGGATGCCATCTACACTTTACCAATGCTTCTGTTTTCCCCATACTGGTGGGACAAGGTGCCTGTAGACCAAGCATTCTCCAACTGGAGTCACTCTGTTAATCCATACACAAATTCTCCCCAGCCAAAATAATCACTATGACAAAGCCAATGTTAATATAGTACCCCAAGCTTCATTTAGGAGGTGGCAAAATGTAGCATTCATAAAAATAAAGTGTCCTTCCCTGCACTTGTTAAACTGTTAAGAGGAGTGGCTACAATTGAATGAAATCTCTCACCACTCCATCCTGAGAATTCACCTCTTCATCAAACCTATCTGAGAAAACTAACATCCAGTTCAATTAAAATAAAAACTGTTGTTTCCCCCTTATACACTAATCTGTTAAAGCACTAAGAGGATTTAAGAGGATGTGAAATAAATGGATTTTTATGCTCTCACTGGAACAGCTCTAGCTGAATTTCAAATTCTTTGAAGCTTGAGTTCCAGAGTAATGTGATCATTGTTTTTAGTACTTCAGGGAAATGTTAAGAGAGGAGTTCTTCCCAAATATTAATCTAATAATAATAGAAGTAACATCCAAGAATCAATATTGTTCTTATTAGATTAGCCTTCATTTGCTACTGTTGTGCTTCCCTGGGATTTGAATGTACAGATGTTTTCAGATCTTCGTGTTTATTTAGGGAGAAGGTTTTGTTTCTCTTCTTTGTATGTATGGCTGTTAATCCAGCCCATGAATAAAATCATTCCATTTCCAATGTTATGACACAGTAACTGAGAAAGAGAGAGAAAAGCAAGGGAAAAAAATAAAAAGATCACAGTGTTTTGGCAGGAATAACAGAACTGCTGAAGTTTTAATAGGAGCAAATTTGAAATTTGTTAAATGCTTTGAATGACACATCTAATAATGGAGATGAGAGATCCAAACTTTGCAGGTTTTGGTTCTAGAGCAAAATATTCCTTTATCCTACCTCATCTGTGTAGAACATGTTGTACCATTTAGGTCAATTAAGTAGAAGTATTAAAGGATATTACAACTGCAGTTGTCCTATCAAAATAAAGATAAAGTCTGAGGCCACTGATGTTGTGAGTGAACATTTGTCACTGTGCAGTCACCTGTTAAAACAGCTATGGTACTCTTTTTGGACTCAGTGAGTGCCCCTAACTGTTCTGATAAGGAGTTCTGGCTTACCCAGATTAGCCCAAAATAAAATAGTTTAATTTTTCTGAACTTCTTTGAGGGTGAAGTTAATCCATTAATCTCCAGATAGTTGGTTTCCAATTTAAGTTCATTTTCTGTTTGCTCTGTGATAACCATAAGAACAGCCTGTTTCAGGTATTTTGGGGCTTCAGCTCTGCATTAAAAGGAGGAAGTCAGATATAAGTAACAATATACAGCAAGAAAGGCCAGATTTCAGGTGCCACAGTCATAAACTGTTCCTATACAGAAAGACAGACACAGAGAGGCAGACAGGTAGATAGTTAGCCAAATATCTTTAAATATCTCAGAGATATTCTGAACAGCAGAGTATTTCTGCAGGAAACAATGTCAGCATGGCTCTACTCTTGTAATAAGCAAAAAATATAATATACATAGTACAATGAAACAGAAAAACAAAGTGATTGAATACGACCTTTCAAATTCAAGAGACTAGGATTTGTTGCTGCATGTGGTCCACTTGTAATATCATAGCAATGCCACTTAGCTCTTAAAGAGCTGTGTTCATCAGTACATCTCAAAGTGTATTATAAAAAGGTGTGATATCCCTTTCTGTAAAATTCAAATAAGATAAGACTTGTACAAGGGTGCTCAGCAGTCTCTTTGATCAGGCACTAGTACAATCCACTTCCTGAAAATTTTCAGTGTTCTTGCCATTTGGCAAGGCTGCTTCTCTCTTTCACCTACTCAGAAATCAGCCAGGAACTACTTCATTGAAATAACTATAATTACACATCTGAAAAACAGTTGTGAGAAGAAAATGTGGTCTTCTATCCTGAAAAGCATAAGCCTTCTGCTGGGCACACCAAAATGGCTCAAAGAGCAAAGGGGGATTCTGGGTGCCCTACCAACTCTTCCTACAGTTTCCCATAAATAAAGGCTCATACGGACAGCAAAAGAGTTTCCCATTGGGGCAGATTACGCTGCCACGATCCCACTGACATCTCTTTTTTGGAGACATGCCGCTGACCCAGCTGGAAATAGGATGACGATTCCTGTCTGCCAACAGTGCGCACCGACGCCGTACGGTCACTTCTCTGGTACAGGTGCCCAAAGTGACTCCAAGAGAGTCGACGGGTCTATATGGAGAGTATACAGTATGTAGGTAATAGCTTGGGTCTGAAAAGGAGTGTAGTGTTTCACTGGGCCTGAGCTCATTAGCTTTGCCTTTCAGCTTCCACTTTCAGAGCTTACACTTTTAGAGAGAGTTCAGCCTGTGTTATCTGAGGCAGCTCGGTGCTGTACTCCTCCAGCCGGTATAAACACTGAGCCTGAAATACAGAATAAACTCCTGCCCTTAGGTGCTTTGGGTTTACTAGAAAAGATGCGCAGCAAACATTGCAATCCTTATCGTCAGACCTTGCTCAGTCTCATGTGAATTTTTGTAGGGTGATCGTGCAAGATTTTTCTTAGAGGTCAATGAGTGAATTAGATATAGGCTAACAAAAATGTGAATTTGGGGTATGAGTTGGGGGCTTCACCTGCCAAGCCTGAACTCCCACACTTACTCACTGAAGCCTCGGTTTTCAGATGTTTAAGTATAAATGTCTATAGGTACTTCGAACTAGTAAGTATAGAATAAGGTCCATACTTGAAAAAAAGAGATTGTTTCTACCCTATAAACCCAATAGCTCCTTAATTTATGCCCTATGCAGTTTAGTTAACTTCACTTTAAGCAAACTACTTACTTCACTGTAAGAGAATTTGATAGCTGAAAGATTGAAAAAGGCAGACTGCATTTTTCTGTGGTTAGTGTCCCCAGTTGTAATGCTTAGCTGAATCACTTGATTCTGCTTAAAGCTAAAACATACATTGAGAGCAGTGCCAATCAATCACAGATACTAATGACCAAACCTTTCTAAACAGAACTGAAGTCTTGCATTGCTCTGTCAGCATTTAGAAGATTTCTCTGCAACTCTCTTTCTCTTAAATTGTATTAATCTCCTCACAGATCTGTGGAGTTTATGTATGCAACAAGAAGGGAACAGATGGTGTGGGATGTGTAGGGCATGATGCTATAGAATTTCAAAATGAAAAGTTCAGAAATTGCTGCATGGAAATCAGGTAAAAGCATTTCCAAGTATCTTTTCACAGTCCTTTTCTATGGAGGAGTCAGGAAATATAGGAGGAAAGGGGAGGTGAATTTTATTTCATGATGTAAATATATGGCTCTCTCTTCCTCATCAGATTTCATCACCTTCTTAAAGGGAAAAAAAAAAAAAAAAAGGAGACAAACAAAAAAACATGGGCAGAACTGTAATATGCCATTAAAAAAAAGAAAAGGTAAAGAAAGAAAGTGTTGAGTTTTGCCTGGTGTATAGAACGTGAGTTCTTATACCTGATTTCTTATCACTTGGCTGAACTACACTATAAATTTCTCTCAGCAGGCACTATGTCTCTGTATGTGTTTGCAAGGCTTTCTGTTCACTTACGGTGCTCTGGCAATAATAAACTACTTCATAGAACAGCAGGAAACTCTTCAATACATCTTACAGAAATGCATGCTGGTTTTCTGTGTTGTATCTAGCAAAGAAAGTCAGATGTTTATGCAAACTGCCTCGATAAGTCCGCTCCAGGGGAATGACCAAAACCGGTGGTGCAAGATGGTACAGGAAACTGCATTCAGGACAAGAGCCAATGTTTTTGAGTGAATCCAGATGAAAGAGGTGCCCACTTAACTTTTTGTTTATTAAACATAGTTGTTAGGTGTAGAAAAGGCAAAGCTGTCATTTGCCATGTAAATAAGTTTGTGGACTGCCTCACCACACTGTCATGATAGCATTAAAAATTAGGGAGGTGCAATCCATGGGAAGTAGAGGGGTTTCCTTACTCTTGATAGGCAGCCAAATAGCACCTTCTGGAAGATGTGTGACATAGAGCTGGCTTTCAGTGTGAAAGAGCATGAAGCATGAAGAGACATCTGTAGCAACCCCTAAATTTCACTGCCTCAGGAGTTGCTTTGGGAGGTGCTGAAGTTTACAAACACTCTTCTGGTCACAGCTCCTCCCCTACCTGCTGTGGGGTAATAATTAATGTCCAGATTGATCACAGAATTGTGTATTTATATCCAAGCAATAAGGGCATTCTGCTTGGATGAGGGAGTCTTCAGTGGAAGTTTCAGATCTAACGACCAGTTATGTGCTCTGTAAAAGAAATGCCCCCCACAACATCCTAAAATTAGTGTGGTCATTGTGTTTTATGAAGAATTCATTGATTTTTATGTGTTTTGAATTATTTAAGAAATGAATTCCTTTAGTGAGTTTTATAATGAACCCTAGATAATGAACTTCAAATGTACCTTTGTACAACTAAATAATTTCACCCGTGGAGTTGTAGATGTCTGCAGCTTGTGACAGTTGGTCAGAGATTTTTCCTTGACCTATAGCTTGGAAATAGGTTCCTAAGTTATATTGNGGTGATTCCACCACTTCCCTGGGCAGCCTGTTCCAAGGCCTGACCACTCTTTCAGTAAAGAATTTTTTCCTAACGTCCAGCCTAAACCTCCCTTGGCGAAGGGAGTCAGTGCATTAGTATTTTGGGGGAGCTGCCTGTAGTGTTGCCCATTACCCTCTCCATTTATAAGCCTGTCAGCAAGGGAGAGACACAAATGTTGTTCCTCATTCTTGATCATCTCTTCTAGAGATTGGTGAGTGGAACATAATCTTGTTTTCTCCTAATATCCAGGTCTGCAGCTTGTTTACTAATTTATGGAGATAAAGCGAGCTAAGCATAACTTAATTTCTTTGGCAAAAAGAAACATTATAATTTGATTTAATATTACAAACTTTATTATCTGACACAAGCCTTCGAATTTTCTTCCTGTAAATTCAGCAAAAGACCAAAAACTTGTAGATTAATTGCAACATGCAAAGCACATAGTCCAAGTTAGCAAGTAACCTACAGCCTACATAAAGATCAACAATAAGCCCCTTGTATCATCCTATGGAACAGTTTTATGTTTTCCCCCAGAGAGTTAATAAAAAAATACCAAAGACAGACAAGAATATTTTAGTCTGATCCCTTATGTCCCTCAAAAATTAATAATTTAAATCTAAAAAAAAAAAAAACTGAAATCTAATTATCATTATATTTACTAAAATTATTTATAACTGACCAGAGATATAGCGAGCTATTCATCTCCTAGGAGATGCAGTTCAGTTTCTGTACATGTCTCAGTATTTCTATCTGGCACTATTGATTATCTCTCAGGAAACACAAGCACAGTATGTTTCCTACCCTGTATCAGTTCATTGATCCCTCTCAACTGACTGCGGTCACAAACTCAGAGTATGCTTGTGAAAAATAAGCAAAGAGTGAAATTCTTCCTCTCTGACAAAGCACATGTGTTTTTGTTGGGTTGTTTGAGGTTTTTTCTTGTCAGAAAATAAGCCTGTGCCTGGGGGATAACATAGCCCTGGTTTAACTGTGTGGCTCCAGCCATGACACATGATGCAGGGGACTATAATGGCATAGGAGAGCAGGGTATGAGCCCTCTATGCCTCTCCTGACTAAATCCAGGTATTTTTAGACCAGTGCCAGGAAATTTGCATAAATGTGATTGTGAACAGGAAGGCGGTTCTGGCTCCAGAGAGCTGGCAGGCTGCTCTGTCTTTGGCTCAGTCCATTTAGGAATCAGACAGCTGAGATACCAGCTGTGTCTTCTCTGTGAACCTTCTGTAGATTCTGCTAGAGTGACTTGGAAAAAGAAAGTCTGGAGATGATAAATACGGATAATATTTTTGCCAGGACTTGGTTAAAGGCAGCATTTGTTGGGGGGAGAACAAACGTAGAGGAGATAACCTTTGCTGATGGTCTTAATTCCAATACTTGAAGACACTAGTGGGCCTAATACAACTTTTAAGAGGGAGGATTGTGCCAGCTACCACAAGGGTCATTTTAGTTCCCACTTCATGGAGCAGTCTAGAGCTTGTAGCACTCATCGGTGACTGTGGGCAGAAACAGACTGAGGTCCCACTCCCTGCTGCTAGGACTTTATGCATTTTACATGAAATCACAACTGGGAAAAACACAACTGGGAAGTGGAGCTGAAGCCTCCCTGTCCTCCCAGAGGAGGTCCCCAGCCTTTCTGCTAGAGCTGTGCTTCTTTTCATGTTCTCTTTCCAGCCCAGTGAATTCTGAATTCTTTCTCTGCACACTTCAAGGCTTTTCATCTGGCACTGCTGATACATCCTGCCCTCCCTCCAAGCAGCCTTGAATCTGTTGGCTAAGCAACGTGCCAAAAACACAAGAGGTGGGGAGTTAAGTCCTGTTAAGCAGAGGAGAGAACTGAACACATATTTTCCAAAGTTCTGCTGGCTGTTAATCTGCTGCATGAAAGCATTCCCATCATGTCAGTGAGTTTGCCCTGGAAAAGCAGCCACTGCTACATTTTCTGGGGCACATGGGAACCAATAAGCACATTTTGTACATGGGCTTACAATAGTTGCAACATGGGGTTTCCTTGAGCAACTCGGGCAGCAGAAAGCTTCCTTTGGAAACTTGGTATAGGCTTGGACACGAGTCAGGTGCTGGGCGGCTCACTGCTTTCAGAAGTAGGTGAACAAATGGAAAAGTTATGCTTAAAATACAAAATATGCTGGAACGTGACCTGAGACAGAGCAGTACTTTTCAAGATTTGAAATTTGAAATTATGGGCCAAAGTCTAGTTTGAATCTCATTTTTTGGGTTGAGGTCTTTTGGGTCATATGTCAGATGCCTTGCTCAGTGTCTCACAGGGCAAAATAAATCCAGGAGCAAACCGAATTATAGCTACTGAACCTATCCCTGCACGAAGTCCCAGATGTAAATCCTTGTTGTGCTTTTGGGTTTTTTCCCCCTTACATTTTGTCTTGTGCTTAACACTATTGAAGATAATTAAGCATTAATTGAAGCTGTGAGAGCAGAAGACTGACCAAGTTTCTCATCTTTGTTACAGTAAAAGAGGAAAGACCCTCCAAATCTTGTCTACGTAAGCATGTTATTCTCATGACTCCTCTCCTCATCAGAAATAACCACTTGTGCTGGTGTTTTACCCTGAGGGGTAAAATAGCTGTACATGCTGTCTGTAGTGATAAACAGATTTTCTGTTTCTGTCCTGTTTCTGTACAGTTGTACATGTGTACATGTGTCATGACTTTCCTACTTTGGCAGATGACACCCTACTTTGACAGTGAGAAGGTTGTTGTGGAGACTCACAAAATCAAACTAGGCAGATGATAGAAAAAAATCAACTTTATTTAAACCAAAATTGTTTAGCAGAAAAATAACTAGAAATTAAGCTCATCAAAATCGTTCAACGCTCCGACAACATCAGTAAACCACAGGTTCAGCATGGTGTGCAACGAACTAATACTGCATGGCTGGCTTCAGATATGAGGGTCCAAAATGTGCACAATCACTCACCTGTAAGATGAGGGCTCTCAACCTCGAGGAGTTTCCCTGCATGTTGTCCCAACCCAAGGGAAGAGTCCCCGACTGCAGACCCGCTGCTCCAAGGAGGACCAACTCACCTTGCCATCCGGCAGGTCTCCATTTATACCCTAGTCGAATCTCACCTATGGTCAACTCTGATTGGCTGGGGATTTTAACTTTCTTACTCCTCGCCCGAGGTGTATATGTGACCCAAAGGTGTGTATGTGACAGTCAGCACTCACCACCGCAAAGGCACAAAATTAAGGGGGCGAAAAGTGAGGATGCTGCGGTCCTGATGCCCCCGGTCTCTCATCAGGGGGGGTGCACCTGCCACAAGGGTGCTGTTGGAAATAAGCATAGGTGTGCTAGGGAGCACTACATTAATTTACTTGTGATTAAACATAAGGCTGAATGCAAAATCATGATAATAAGAGCACAAGTTCATAATCTTGACACCCGTAGACGCTGCCTAGACATCGCTGCAACAAGCGGGTACAGGTGTCTAGTTGACAGATCATCTAAGTGAACATCATTTGCCAGAGAAGGCAATTAATACATGAGTATAAATACTTTAACAGTCACATGAAAAGGTTCTCTGTAGTCAGCCAGCTTCTGAATTCCCTGTGCTGCTTTAACTCAGTTCATTACAGTACCTCAAATCAAAGCGAAGTCTCTAGTTTATGGTTGCAGCATAGCAGGACTCTAGTTTTGGTATCACCGATGAAGCACTAGTGAGAAAAGCCTGCCCCATGAAAGGGAATTACACTACCTCTTGTTTAAAAAAAAAAAAGTACAGATAAGGAATAGGCCTAAATCAAAGCTTTGAATTCAAATTTGGCAGTGTAGATAAAGCAGAAGGACTGAACTACAAAATTTCAGACCTAAAAGCCACAGAGTAGCTTCCATTTAATTTTTCTTCTCTTTGTTGTGAGCGTATTAGACTTGTAATCTTGAGGACAGATGAACTGAAATGATGAAAACAGCTTTCTAAACTTTGTTCTAGCTCATAACAGGATGAAAAGCTGAAATCTCTCTTTCCTCCCTCCTCCTCACCTTTCTTTTCTGTGAATTTGGTTAAGTGTTTCATTCTGCAGATTAAGATGAACACGCTGACATTTTCTGAAGGAAACACATTTGATAATATCCCTACTCCAAGGCCACTTAGGTTCATTTGTGAATTTCTTTTCTGTGTGAGGCTTTCCATTGCCTTTGCTGCCTGTTGCTAGAAGTAGCCTCATAATGGCAAGCAGAGCAGCCAAAATGAAACACCCCAAACACAGAGAGAGACATTTGCCATGTTCCACTTAGAGCAATGCTGTCTTTCAGAAATCTTGAGATGCTCCCATTTCCCCAGATTCCTAAATGTTCTAAAATGCCTTCTGGATAAATGGGCAGAGGTACGCAGAAACACAGAGACTTTGTACCAGAAATGCTAGAAAACAAGATGGGAAATCACCAAGTCCAGCCGGAACCAAGGCATAAGCAAAGTGAGGAATAATCTGCAGTCCTCTCAGAAATTGTAATGGCCTCTTCCATTTGTGATTCAAATGCCAAACCTCCTCAACAAAAATTTTTAACAATGTACAAGTTTTTCCAAAAATTATGACCAAAAAAAAAAAAACCAGGTGATGATAACAGTGTTCCCTCTTTGTCCAGTATCCTGAGAAAGTGTGAGCAACAGGTTCAAATCTGTTCAGTGTTTGAGGTACTTTGAAAACTAACATTAAGTAAGCGCTCAAAGTGCTAGGACATTCCGTGATGACAGTTCCCCCTCTTGAGGCCGTTCCTCTTTGTGAGTCATGATTAAAAATTAATTGAGCTGCAAGGCAAGAAAATTACGATTCTATAGGTTAGTGATTAGGCAACTTGTTGTTTCTGCTCCAGTGAATACTTCATACAAAATTATGTAAATATTCATTAGAATGTCAGGAACTCACGTCTCCCCTGCCACGTGAATACCCTAATCACTAGGATCACAGAGTCTTTCACCCACTGAATATTAGTTGTTCTGTAAAGTCTAGCAGTTTCAGGAGGAGGCTTAAAAGAATCTCTTCTTGAATATCTAAAACATAGGTTTTGAAATATTTGATGTTTAGATTTTAACCCTGACCAGCAAAGGATGGAATGAAAGCCAGATATCGCACAACCAGGGACACCACTACTGTACCGAATTAAAGGAAGAATTACAGTCCCTGTCCACAATAGTATTTGTGCCAACCCATAGTGGTTTGCTAAGAAAAATCTCCTGCATTGTGCCCAGTTAGGCAGGGGAAATATTTCTGGACCAGAACTCAACATGGGATTCCCAGGCTTTGCTGAAGTCTTCTAATCACTGTAGCTTTGAGTATCTGTGAAAGCAACCGTGGAAGAGGTTATAACACAAATAGATGTAATGAACACTAACAAATTACCAGGACCAGACAGTATTACCTCTAGAGTTCTACAGGAATTCACAGATGAAATAAATGCATTACTAATAGTAGTATATAACCTCTTGCTTAAAACTTCATGGTATCTGAAGACAAAAAGATGGGAGATGAGATACCAGTGCTTAGAAAGTTTTCAGATGTGCTCAGGGACTAACAGTCCTTTAAACTTAAGATGTCCACTGGGAAAATTAATAGCAACACTAAGAAATTATAGCATTAGTAGACGCTTGGATTTTTTTTTTTTTTTTTTTTTTTTTGAGAAGGGTCATCACGGCTTCAGTAGAAAGCGTTGTTTAATGAGGTCAAGAAACATATGGGTAAAAGTAGCAAACACATTGTCTATTTTAATTTCCCATGAAATTTTAACAAAGGCTTCCACATATGCTGTAAGGACATCAACTATCATTGGATAAGAGGGAAGACCCTAACATGCATTAATCTTTGGTTAAAAGACAGGATAAGAGTAAAAGGTCATTTCTTGGAATTCAAGATGGTCATTGCAGCAGTTGTGCAGGGGTCTGTCCTGGAACTCATTCTGTTTAATATATTAAGAAATGACCTGAAGAAGAGAGGTGATCTGTATGGTGATAATATGATATGAATGATGATGATCCAACATTACATGAGGCACTTAGGAAGAGGACAGACTGTGAAGAATTTCAGAAGGACCGTAGAGGCCAGACTATCCAGGCAGTAAAATGTCAAATAAAATTCAACACAGATAAGCATAATGTGATATAACAGGGGAAAACAGTCTTAGCATGACACACGAGTGAGTGAGTTAGCCTTGGCTTACAGCCAAACTCCCACCCTGTTGCTTACTCCCCCTCCTGAGTGGGACAGGAGGAAAAGAAAAGATGAGAAAGCACGTGGGTTGAAGTAAATACGAGGAGATTGTTTTCCAGTTACTGTCATGGGAAAAACAGGCTTGACTCGGGTAAAATTAATTTAATTTATTGCCAATGAAAATAAGTATTTAACTACGATTATTTAATTATAAACTAGGGTAGCAAGAAACAAAAAGACGAACATTAAAACAACACTTTTCTTTCCTCCTTTCCAAAGCCCAACTTCACTTGCTCACTCTAGACTCCTCTCTGGCACCGAACAGCCCAGGGGGGTGAGGAGTGGGAGGTTACAGTTGGTACCTAGTGGTTTCTCTTTGCTGGGTCTTTCCTCTCACAGTTTTCCTCTGCTCTGAGGTGGACTTTCCAAGGGCTGCAGTCCTTCAGAAAAATCTGTTCCAGCATGGGCTCTCCACAGGCCACTTTTCCTTCAGGAATATCCATTTGCTCCATGGGCTGCAGTAGGTAACTGCTCCAGTGTGGTCTCTTCCACAGGCAGATTAGACAAAACCTTGGAAGAAAAATCTATTAGGGATTTGAATTTTGGACTTAGGCAGTTTTAGTGATACTCAGGTGCAGAATGGTGGATATACCTGGACACTGCATAGAAAAGAAATTCATGAGTTCTTATCCATTGTTTTGCCATGGCGAAAAAGCAGCTGATTGGGAATAGGGTACCTACACACTTCTGATGAGCTGAATCCTAGTATTTCTCTACATAAAAAGCTGAGCAACTATAAATCCATTTTAACATCAAACTGTAAGAGGAAGACTGATTGATTTGCATATGTTGTATATCAAGTTCTATGCACTGGGGTCTTCAATATAAGTGCGAATTAGGTTGTCAGGTTTCTTTGCACTTGTTACCATCTTGTCTTATTCTATTAACTTTTGGATGTCAATTTAGCTTGTTTCTTTGCAGAAGTTTTTGTGGTCTCTCTTGAAATTTGCCTTTCATTCCTCGTTTTATATTTTCTTTATTTGGAATGGTAGTAAATGCAGTTCGAAGATAAGTGAGAAACGAGTATTATATTGTGAAAGAAATTTCCTCACTTACTAGTTGCAAATGCATTTGCAGTATGTCTTCAAATCCCACAACTGTTTAGGACTGTATCAGAGAAAGAGATATCAGGAGATGATAAGTAACGAAGATCAGTCAGAATAACAATACTGCAACTGTAGCATTTGTCCTGGAAGAAATCTCAATGTTTGTTCTTGCCTAATTTGGCAGGCACTGTAGAATTTATTTCAGTTTGGTTCTTTCAGATATATTCCAGTTCACAGAGTTTAAGTCATAATGTCAAAATGGTGCATAAGTCTCTTCTACCTCGTGTGTCTTAGAGTTTGAAAAAGGAGACAATGAATTCTGAAAAAAAACCCTAAACTCTGAACCAAATCTGATGTGGTAGACTAATAATGAAATTTATATCCTGGTCGAGACTACGAACACCTGCAATATTTGGGATGGTTTGTACCCAAACATTTTAGATATATTAATAATAAAATATTTGAGAGTTAAGTGCATCAGTCAATTAGTATCTCAGTTTTAAGCCTCAGAGTTGCAGAATACTTATCAAATATCCACCAACAAGCATGCGAAGTATTGAACTAGAGAGCATTCAAATTTTTTCTTTCTTTTTCTGTCAAGCCACCAGAACAATAGAGCATGTCATTTTACAATTAAATGTTTTGCTAAAGCACACTCTCTAGCTTACATTTATTGGATAATAGGTAGTATTAAGGCAAATCTCACTATTCTTCTTAAAACTTCACTCAGAAGACAGAAATTATCTCAGTGTTTGGAAGTAGAAACTATCTACAGGAGAGGGTCTGAGGCTATGAAACCTGTGCAGCCCAACACAAGGTGCCTAAATCCTGGGGGGAAGTGTTTGAAATACAGCCCCTTCCACATCGTTTCGTGTTGTCTGGCTTTGAGTCTCAGCAGAGTGTCTGATCTGAGTTTGAGGTACTACTCAGGGGGGATTCGTTCCCCTCAGACACTTCAGAGAAACCCTTCACTCCAGGTTCTAGATTTAATGTCAAATGTCTCAACTTTAGCTCGTGCGGTGTTGATGGTGTGCCATCTAAGTCCTTTGTCTCTGTGTCTCGGTTTCCCATATGCAAACAGATCTTACTGCCATTCCCATCCTCTCAGATGCATTAGCACCCACGCTACAATGGTAGTCTTCCCATGTTCAAGAGCAAATACATTAAATAAAGCTGCCATTCTGATGTATTTTTCAATCAAGTAAAAGATTTCATTCTTTCATACTACCTCAAATCAGCAATGCACATTGTGGCAAAGGACAAAATACCACTTGATTCACTGCTGACCAGGTCTTCATCTGAAGACTGTTTGTTTAGGTGTCTAAATTTAATAAACTGATTTGGTACCGTTGGTATCTTTGGTGTAGTGCAGCTAGCAGGCTTGTACAATCTGATGAAAGAACTCAGAGATCCTTGGAAAAATAACAGGTAAAACTCAGTAATGGAAATTAAATTTGCCTGAGATAAAAGTACAGACCCATGAGTTAGGCAAAGTCTGCATCCTGTCACTGTTGTTGTCACGTCACCGTTGAGTGGGTAACAGATAATCTGTAAGGGGAACTGTCATACTCTCAGAATTTAATATCATCTTGCTGTGAATTCTCAGTTCTGCCGATAAAATCATCTCGCTGGTTGGGTTTGTTAAACTGCTGAAGCTGATAGGCATCTGGTCAGACAAGCAGCAATACTCAAGGGGGTAACACATATGAAAAAAATTCATTTCCTAATATGATCATAACTATTGAACCGTCTTAAATAGTAGCCAGCCTCATCTTAACTTAATACCTTTGTAATACTAAGCAGGTGTAAACTGTCAAATATCATGCTGAATAACCAGTAGCTGTGACTACTCAAAGACTATTAGTTTCTGGTGTGTTTTGTTTGGTTGATCTTTTATGCATTTATACAGAATCATCATTACATCCTTATACGGAATGCACTGGAATAGAAACCCCACGAAGGGTGATGAACAACACACTAATGTTTCTCTTCATGACATCTTCATCAACGCAGAGTAAGAACTAACTTTTTCAGCACAGTTTCAGTTTTGGTGGCTTTCTGAGTAGCTGAGGCAGTGCAAAGGTGGAAAGACTTTAGATTTACTCTAGACAGTTGTCAAGGCACAAAGCTACCAAATAGCAAAATTACCAAAGAAGGGTCACTTAGTCACTGAAAGTTTCAAAGGTGCAGTAATAGAGAGCAGTAGGCATACACAGGGCATGAAGCCAGAGTGTTAGACCTCACCGGTTATCAGGTGGTTGTATTAAATGTAAAAGAAGGAAATACCCTGTGGAGCTTCATTCTGGTGAGGAGGATGCCCAGGTTGTCAGAGATTATTATAAGTGACATTTTTAAGCAAGATCTTGACCTATTAGGTTACATACTTTATATAGTAATTTTATACATGAATTATACATACATTTTAATGCAGTGCTGTTCAGAATTCCTGTTTTGAGTCTTTTTTTTTTTTTTTGTGACATGACAGAAGACAAAGTGAAATGGTTAAAGTATTTTAAAGTGCTGCAGTTTTGACATTTAACTGAAACTTTGACTTGTATCAATAAATATACATAAATCATAGTGTTTAACTGCAAAATATAGCAACTGGGATTGAAAAGTGAGATGAGATCAATTTGTTTTGAATCTTTCACAAAAAATGCTTATATTTAAACAGTGATTATCAATTCAAATTTAAAAAGTATACCTTATAAGGTGTGAAAATACTAAGAAAATATTTTCGTTCCTTTTAAGGAACTAGGTGCAGGTGTCATTTTCTTAGACTGGATTATAGACCAGCATATAAAATCTGAATTTTCCTCTGATGAATTCTGGGTGACTTTATGTTTCTGTCTTTTAAGGGACTCCAGCTCTGGAAGGCTTCAGGACCCAGGGAAGTTTTCCTTCCCAGTCCACCAGAGACAAAATCCAATGGACTTTCTGCACCAAGGGAGTCCTTGCATCCCTATCCAATAAAGCCAGGCTGCTGGAATTCCCTGCCCTTTGTCCAGCCCGAAGAGAGACTGAGCATGTACTCCCATCGAATACACACACACATAAACACACACACACACAGAGGACCCTTGGGTGGCTGCTGAACCCCTGGTCTCAGCAGTCTTGACTCCATGCTCACATTGATCCCTGATTTTCTCTGCCATTGCTGCCTCCAAAATAATAAAAAAAAACCCTTGTAATGATGTGAATGTAACTAAAAATAGTATGTGAGTATCTTTTGTATAAAAAATTAAGATGAAAAAGCTGACCTTCACTACTGTGTTTAGATGACAGTTACTTCATGCAGAGACAGCTTTCATTTTATCTAAGATTTTACGATACATGCTAGAAACTGTAATCTGGATAGAACCTACATCAGTGCCTTCCACATAAAACACCACAGTGCTTCATGAATGCTATATTCAGTCATTCATTTGTATAGATTGCTTTTGGAAGCTAGAAGAGGAACAATGACATTTTGATGAAAAATTCTAGAGTTTTTTTGGACTGTCCCGGTTAGCTGTGTTCTCAGTTTTATTGACTTGGTGAATACAGCTTGCCCTTTCAAAAACAATCTGGTATATTGATGATATACTAAGTATTCAGATGCCCTAATAGGAGTGATTTCTTTTTCCATTTGTGTAATATACTAAGTTGTTAAGGTTATCATGATATTCTTACTGCTCACTACTGCTTTGAAAAGATAAAATAAAATAATAAAATAAAATATTATACTTTATATTTGCTTTTGGGAAAAGAAGGAAACAAAAGACAGTGTCTCAAAGGACTACTTCCAACTGAAAGCTCTTCATGAAAAGAACATAAAAAACTTTAGGTTGTTTGCATTTCCTTTTTATTTTTTAATTGTCTTTTTTGTTAAATAATTTATAAATAATAATTGAGAGTATTTAGTTGTCTTTAATCATGGTATCCCAAGAGTAATGTCAAAAACCCTTATAGATAAAAATATTATTAAGAAAAAAAAAAACCAAAACAAATCCACAGGATTTGTCCTACTTTTCCTTTTTCTCCATCTGGGCTAAGAATGGTAGCAATCCTTGCTACATTGTTACTTAAAACACTCATTTTCCCTTCCATTATGTATGAGTTCACATGGAGGGTTCACAAGAGATAAATTATGGCTAAAATACTAAGCAATAATTATGAGTAAATGAGGGTCATTGATAGTTATCTCCTGATCTGGGGAGCAGATTAAAGTGTTTGGTATTTCTTATGCAAAATAAATACACTTTTGGCATTGCCAGCTGCACCAGTAGGTTTGTCACAGCTGTTGCTTTGTGTTTTTTTCTTCCCCCCCGCCAAAGAAAAGATTTTCAAAGGTCGTCCTGCCAGTAATAAACTCGTTGTGAATTCATACAGGCAGTGGACAAGAGCCGGTCCATCTAATCTTCAAATATTTCAATAGTGTTTACAGAGACTAACAATCAAAAGTACCTGCAGCTTCACCCATGACTTTTCATGAATCTTATAAAGAGAAACATCTCAACATTTCTTGCCAATAAAGTTAGCATGGACTGCACATTGAATTAATCTTTACTTACCACTTAAACCTCCAAAAAGCTCTGGTTCAAGCTCGAATAAGTGTCTACAGAATATTCATTACAAAACATTTTATGGCATTTCCTGGTCCTCATCCAGAAGTAGATTTGGATCATACAATATCAAGAAATGATAAGAAAAATACACTCTGAGAAATTAGGTGTTTCCTTGAGTGTTTTCGTGGAGATATTTATGAAACAGGTTAATGAAAATGCACACATTGATATGGTCAAAGTACAAACCAACATCCATAATTTGATTTTGTGTCTTGTACCTCCAATTTCCATTGAGGTTCCCTATTCTATGCCCTATTTTTCCTGCTTAATATCATCTGGACTGTTCTTTGACATTAGGACTGATACCTATGTCATGGCAGGTATATGCTACAGAAAGAGATTGAATCTTATCTTTAAGTCCTCTGTCTCTTTCCTCCTTCTTAAATGACTCCAGTGGAAATAAATGTTGTAAGGTCCTCCTTATTCTCTTTCTACAAAACTTGAAATTAGTTTTGTTGCCTTCACCACACATTTTTAAGTGATATAATATTCTTTTTAATACCATGATGACCAGAAATAGAATAAGACCCAAAGCCCATTTCCTTCAGAAAATCATTATTCTCTAATATATGTCTCAGAATACTTCCAGATCTTTGACTATGCTATCTCATCTTAATGGTTCAAGCATTTTTAAAGCTGTATCTATTGGAAGTTTAGTTTCCCTTGAGAAATTTTCTCCTCAATAATCTGTATTTTTCTATTATTTTAACCCACTTCATAAAAACTACTCTGTGGTCTATATTGAAGGTTAACAGGGGGTAAAGTCAATTTTATATGATATGAATGGAGACTTTCAAATTACAGTGATCGTTGGAGCTCCTTTTGTCTAGTGCAATCTCTGAAGTCACTGACATTATTTTGATGTATAAGTTTTTTATAGAATAGAAATCAGCTGCAGTAATTACTGTCATGGGATCTTGATATAGAGAACTGGCTATTTATTTTGGGAAAGCTGTTTGACTGTTTTCTTAGGACTGCAGAATACAAACTATTCTTTTTATCTGCTTTGTCTATCTGCCTTTCCAGGCTGCAATATTCACCTCACTAACCTAAGTAGATCCCACTAACCTCACTAAGTGAAACGCAAACACTGTATTCATATTTCTGATCCCCTTCAGTCACTAAGTATGATATTTATTTTGTTTCTGTTTTATTGGTGTAATAAGCTGGGCAGAAGAATGTCTTCAACCCTGAGGAAATAAAATCTGTGTGTACCGTGATATCTCCCAAATCATTGCTGGTTGACAGCCGGCTGAACATGAGCCGGCAGTGTGCCCAGGTGGCCAAGAAGGCCAACGGCATCCTGGCCTGTATCAGGAATAGTGTGGCCAGCAGGAGCAGGGAGGTGATCGTGCCCCTGTACTCGGCGCTGGTGAGGCCGCACCTTGAGTACTGTGTTCAGTTTTGGGCCCCTCACTACAAGAAGGACATTGAGGTGCTGGAGCGTGTCCAGAGAAGGGCAACAAAGCTGGTGAAGGGCCTGGAGAACAAGCCTTATGAGGAGCGGCTGAGGGAGCTGGGATTGTTTAGTCTGGAGAAGAGGAGGCTGAGGGGAGACCTCATCGCGCTCTACAACTACCTGAAGGGAGGTTGTAGTGAGGTGGGGGTTGGTCTCTTTTCCCAAGTAACAAGTAATAGGACGAGAGGAAATGGCCTCAAGTTGCGCCAAGGGAGGTTTAGATTGGACATTAGGAAAAAATTCTTTACTGAAAGAGTGGTCAGGCCTTGGAACAGGCTGCCCAGGGAAGTGGTGGAATCACCATCCCTAGAGGTATTTAAAAGACGTGTAGATGAGGTGCTCAGGGACATGATTTAGTGGGCATGGGGGTGTTGGGTTGACGGTTGGAGTCGATGACCTTAGAGGTCTTTTCCAACCTTAATGATTCTATGATTCTATGATTCTATGCTGTCTTCCAGAAGTGAGTTTCCATTTTAGAGAAACAAAGACAAAACTCTATCACCTGAGTGCAAAATGCTTTTCTTTATGTAATACTTAATCAGACTTTGAGGTTTAAAAATAAGCAGTGTAATAACATCATCTCAAATAGAATATTATCTTGAGCCTTTCTTCCTCTGAGAAAATTTTTTCCAGCCAAGGTTTTGGCCTGTTGCTGTGCTCACATGTGGGAATAAGCTTCACTATGGCTACATGTACACCAGCAAATTAAATGTATCCAGAGATATCTTCAAGCAATGAGGCCAACTGGTACGGGACATCTCTTATCTTTTCTAACAAACTGTTTCAGCCTCCAGAGCAGGTTGTCTGATGCAAACTGCCTGCTGGAATGGCTCCTGGGCTGCTCCAGCTGCCAAACCATTTCCAGGAGTTGTTCAGGGAAAGAGCTTGTTGGAATGGGCCAAAATCATGCCAGGAAACCTTCTAATGCTTTACTAGCATAAATGATCATGCTCCAGTGCCAGAAAATCTTCCCAAGCATGCTCAACTTTGCTAGGGTAGATGCAGACCATGTCATTTTTTCCTGAGAGGCACACTTCTGCTAAACATCTGGGCCAAAACAGCTCTCATTCAATTTTCTTTCTTTTCCTTCAACTGCCAAGATCATGACTAAAGAGGTATAAGAATCACTTATCCCAAAGTGAGTGTCAAGATATGTAAAGAGAAGTGGTACTTCTATTTAGTTATCTGATACTGTTACAGAGGTAAGAGAGGGAGAACAGCCAACCACCATGCAAACATATTTATATAAAAACTTCTCTGAGACACTTCAAGAATTCCTGAATTCCCAAAAGCTTTCCAAAAAAGACAACGTCTCTTCTGGTAATTTATAGCCTTTGACCATCATGGCTATAAAAAACCTACTCTTCTAAATAGAACATTTTTAGTCACCCCCCCAAAAAAATGCTGTATAACACATGTGAAGATGATAGTAGAGACGTTAGGGTTTTTCCTAGCACTGAAGCTTCCCCATGTTGATTTAAGCAGACCCTATATACCTCAGTTATTCTTCACCCAGAAACAATGAAAGAAATCTTGTGCACGTCCACCATGCTCTGTAAGGGACAGCTACACTTGCATCTCTATGTGCAAGAAGTCCATTTTTCCACAGTTGAAATATTTTAATTTCCTCCTGCCAAATTCATTTGTATGCCTTACATCTTGTCAGACTGGCTTACTCCCTTCACTAGCATTGCCTTCTGCCTTTTCCTTATTATTATTTTCAGCTATATAAAGGCTCTCCTTCATTCTGCAGAGTTTTCTACGGTATTATCAGTGTGGCTTTTAATACATTCCTATTATGCAAGGAGGAAAGAATGACTTTTGCATTTGGACTACACAGTGATGAAGTTTGTGTTCATTTTCATTTCCAGTGGGAAATAATTTTATTCTTCTTGTGAGCCCACTGGGACATCTCTGTGCTCTGAATATGTTAGTTTTCGTCTCTGTGAGCCAGCAAGTATTCATAGCAAAAGTGTGCTCAGATGAACTTTTCTGCTGTGTCAACTTGGGAGTCTCTGACATGACAAAGGACACAAATTCCATATGGTGCCATAGCAGACCCTGCATTTTATTGATGGGGGAACTTTGCACACCGTATCAGAGACAGTAGCAGGTTGCCTGCTCTTGCTGTCGTATTCATATTAATCACATTAATCCTAATTGTTCTTCCTCTACTTTTGTCAGACCCAAGGGATGTGGTCTATCTTGAATGCATCTTCAGAGCTTCTGTTCACTTAATGAAGACAAGGTCTAGCTCAGTAGGCAAAAAGTACTTTAATTTTGTTCTCTCTTGCGTCCTAAATGAAAGATCTTCAAGTTCTTGTAATTTCATAGTTATTTTTAACCTTCTGGATTCCTGAAGTTAACTTCCATCTATTGGAGAAGGAGTAAATGAAGACTAAAGCCACAGTAGTTCAAATGAGCGGTAGCAATGAAAACAATCATTAGAACTAAAAATCTGGCAATCTGATAGATTTTTATGTTTTAAAGTTGGCTTTTATTGTATGTACCATAGATGGCATGCATTGCTTTCATAAGCTTCATGTCTCTCTCTCCATAGAGAATAGAAGGGTCATAGGTGATTACTGCAACTGGCTGCTAAACTTTTAAATTAACAAAATTTTATAAGTCCCACTTAATTAATTTGTTGGTCCTTTCCACTTTAAAATCTATGACTGTGAAGATTGTCCTGGTTTTGGCTGGGATGGAGNGTCCTGACTACATGTATCAAGACTTTTTTTTCCCCCAGCCCATTTGTAGGACAAAGTAAGCCAACACAAAAGTGAGGAATGAAATAGTGGAACATACATTGGAACAAGTTTACCCAAGACCGTGGGGCAGATCAATAGGAGAATATAAAACCTGAGCTTCCTGTTTGCTTATTCAGACTGTAAAAACACAAAGTGATTCTAATGGATAAGGGTGTGATCCATCCCACCTAACTTTAGATATAATAATTAATTATCTAGGTGTCATCTGCAGTCAAGAAAAAGAGATACAGAGACAAATTTATTCCATCCATTTTAGACAGCTATCTCAGGATGGGGTAAATCACTGTATGGAGTTACCTATTCCCCATTATTGGTGATGGAAGAAACTTAATTGACTGACATCAGCTGACAGCTACCTTTTAGATGGCTACAAGTTGTGGTGGCAGAATATGCCCCAAAAGTCCACATTATATACACCATCACATGTGACAGCAGTCAACAAGAAGTGTCAATTTACCAAGGGATGAAAATTCTTTATCACAAAAACTTATCATAGAATCATAGAATAGTTTGGGTTGGATGGGATCTTTAAAGGTCATTCTTCCATATATCTAGTCTGAATCTACCCTCTTTTAGTTTAAAACCATTCCCCCTTGTCCTGTCACAACAGGCCCTGCTAAAAAGTTTGTCCCCCGAACTTTCAAGATTTCGGTTTGCTTTTGAGCTGATCTCAAGCAAAACACCAAGAATTCCTAATGTTTTCACACATAAGGAACAGTTTTTTTCCAGTAGAAAATATGAGCACTTTTATTCAGAAGGGAATCTGTGTGTATGAGGTGGAGAATAAGTGGATGAGAACTCCATGTTATGGAGGAAATTCAATTTGATGTCCCTGCTCAGCCTGGGTCAGAGCAACATGTACCATCCCTTATTGCTCTGTATCAGAGGAGAAACAGTTCATCTTTATGGAAATTTTTTGGCTTAGCTGAAAACTAGTTCTGGGAAACTGCCTTTGCAGAAGAGAGGTCAAAGATAGGTATTAAAAAGGAGGACCTTTTCATATGTGCAAGTAGGATTTGCGAAGCATTGCTGTGGGAATGTAATGATTACAGTACTGCTTCTGCTAGATACATTCTGTGAAGTAAAATACACAACAAATACTGCCAACCACAAATCTCTTGCTAGCATTAGATTTCCATTTCAAAAAAAAACACTAAAAAGCCACATTTGGAAGTAGAATATCTAAGCAATCCCTCTTCTCCCCATATTCACTCACTTTAATTTTAATAATTTGTCTTCTGTATCATTTTCAATAACACACATTTCTTTTAACAATACAAATACAATAGATTTAACTGTAGCTTTGGGGTTTTTTTTAGGGGGGTGGGGGCATTCAGCATTGCACATTACAATTGCATAAGCACCAGTAGTTTACCTGTGTTAAGTGAAATGCTGTGAAATTATTCCATCTAATCACGGCAGTGTCAAGGGACCAACCAAAATGGGGCTTTCTAGTTTTCGGAAGAGTACAAGTCTAGAATAGCAAACAGTCCCTGCCTTAAGTCACAACTGGCCCTACAATTGCCTTTACAATCATCATGATTGCACAGAGGGGAAAAAAGAAATTGTTCTGTCAGAACTGGCATATGCAATGACTTTATTTGCCCAAGCTAATTGTTCATACGAATTGGGCTTGCAGCTTATCATTTGTCATTCAAATGTGATCCGTGCGCTTGAAGGTGTATTAAAGTTGTTATGAAGTTACTTTCTTAACAATTTTACTTGTTTTCAAGAATAAGATAAAGAACTGGTAGTGAAAGCAATTTTCATACATATATTAAAAAGAGAAGGTGGCAGAGGAGACAGAGGGTTACAGGACAACTAAGGAGTACTAGACTATATCATGGAATATCTTTGATATGAAATTTACAGCAATGTTTTTTCATCAGTTTATCCTATTTCTTCTAGTTTTCCTCAAGTAGCCCAGTTATTAATTTAATCCCTATATTAAGTCACCCTATTCTTCAACCAAGCCTTCAGCTGCTTTATCTGTCTGGGACTGAAATAATAAACCACATTAATCGGCTGCATTCTCATAAAATGTGTTTTATTCTAGCAAGTCAAGACATTCCCCTTACTTCATATTGGGCATTTGGGAGACAGGTTCCTGATGTAATTTTTGCATACATCCTCTGACATCAAACCAGAAAGCCTTTAATTTAGTACCATCAGTGGAGATACTACACTGGTTGCACACACCATATCGCTCTCTCCAGCCCTTGGAAGAAGTGCAGGGTTTTGACATAAGTTGTTCAGAAAAGAAAGAAAAAAAAACAACTTCCACTCCTGATTTTACATCTGTTTACATTCTTTGAGTTATCTACTTAGAAATACAATATTGTCAACTCTGTAATTTTCCATTATTCTTATATAGTAGTATTCTGTATGCAGGTATATATATACACACATGTACATGCATATACATATATACACATAAACATATACTGCGAGAGGAAAAGGTTGTCTGTATGTGTACCTGCAGTAAAACCCCATTTAGTATACTGACATTTTGTTGAAGTGATAGATGTGCAATATTTTATTTATTCCTTAATCCTCCAAAACCATCTCGGTTAGAGATGTCACCATTTTGTACCTCTGGTACTTCTCTTAGAATCAGTGTCTCTCAAAGAAATCTAAATAAATAAATAAAACTTTTGTCGCCAAGGAGATTGTGATTGTACATTGGGAATCTACACAAGCAATCTCCAGACACTGACAGTGTCGAATGAACACAGGAGATGCTTTGTGGGGGGAAAAAGGAAAATAAACAAACCATTTTGGTAGCAATCCACTTGTCTCAAAGAAAGCTTGCATTATTTTAAACCCTATTATTCTTCTAACAAAAAAACTCCCCTTTTATTGAAGGAATGTTCATTGATTGAATAAACTCACATCATTGCCAGTGGTCTGGTATCTGTTTTTCATTAATTGCACCAAGTCACTTTGTTGAGAATTTTAGAAACTCTTACTTCATTCAGGGAGCTTTATTTTGTCCTAGTGATTTCAGAGGGATTCTGCAGTTGGGTAGGGATTTGTAATATACACGCTTAATGCACTCCATTTTCCATGTGGGGTTAATCATGCCCTGATTTACGCAAAAATTATAAGACCATGGACAGCCCTTGTACAGCAAACTGATCAAAAACTGTCCCAGAAATAGAGGAATGCCTTTAATATTGCTGTTATTTGAAGGAAGGACATTTGGAACGTCTAGACCTAAATTTTCCTTACAATTGAATGGAAGAGGAATGATCTTTCACCAATGTATTTGCAGGAAAACTGTGTCCTGCATTCATCATCAGAGCAGGCTGTCAAGACACAAATGGGAATTCTGTTCTTCAGTGGGAAATCTGTCCCTTGCAAACAGCAACATTTCTGATGGCTTTGTTTTTCTTGTATTCAATATTAGGCATTAACTGAGGGTTTTAGTTTATTGGGGTTTTTGAACAGAAAGATGTGATCAAACTCCTGGATACCCTGTATTCTAAATTCTATTCTAAAAATCCTTATCTGGCTCAAATGGTGAAATATGTTAAATATAAAACCTGAATATTCAAAGCCTGTTATAACATAAGTCACATGCCCATTATAGTCTTTTGCTTGTGTAGGATACTTGTGGTTGGATTAACTGCATAGACAAAGTTAATTTCTTCATTTCCTTCTGCTTCATGCAAAGCTAAAAATAACTGATGTTTACTCAGGGGAAATAACTTCCAGCAGAAAAACATAAAATTTTAAAAATCAAAAGAGTAAAAATATTGATATAAATATATATTCAGCCAGGTAATATTTTCCTTAATTTTAAATAACATCTGTAAAATTGAAAGAATTTAGGAGTTCACAGACTCATTTCTTAGCCACTTGTATACAAGCATCTTGCTTTTTAAGGTCCTGTGCAACTGTGATCATATGCTTATAGATGATCCATGTAAGGAGGTTACCATCCTTAGCAACTAACCAGTTACTCACCATAATACGATTCACCTCTTCACGTCCCTCAGGTCTGCTAGTAACATGACTTTCTGTGCCCATAATTTAGTCTAAACCACATTTACAACAGCTCTAAGGACTGGGATGATGCCTTGCAACAGCCCAGAGAAACCTGAGGTTGGAAAGATCACTTCAGTGCTGTCTGTGGTCCAGATACATGAAATGGCATGTTTGGAGGTAGTTACAACCAACCTGTTACACTGATAGGGGCACTTGGTTTGCAGAATCAAAGCAGTCTATTCTATCCACTCGTCTTGGACAAACCCGGTTCTCTAGCAGTGCTTTTCATATGTAACTGTCCATCATACAGAAACTTTAATTCTTTTTCTGGGATTTTGGGTCTTTCCCAAGTTTTATTCATCCTTTTGAAGACATGCCTGGTGTGATCCAGATTTTGACTACCATAACCACAAAGTCATCGCACCAAAAGAAATAGGACATTTTCTCTCTCAAGATTTGAGTTAAAAATATTAAAAAAAATGTGAGTCAGATGAGGGTAGTGTTTATGGATGACTTTTGAATACTTAAAAATTAATTCAATTTCAAAAAAAAGGCAAAAAAACCCATTTTGAGGAATCAGCTGTCCCCAATCACTGCAGTAAACATTATACTATAGAATATTCCATTAGTTGGTCTTATTCACTACTTGATGTATTTTCCACTCTCTTTCCTACCATAATCAGAAATCTTTCTGTCCCTCTCTACCCTTCTCCCTTTCCATCTAAAAATACGAACAGCTTAATACTTTTTTTTTTAACTCCTCAAAGCTTTAAAATGATGCTATATATTCTTCAACAGCCATCTCCACGGAGGAATATGGCAGCTGTTCAACAGCTCAGAGCGCCACACTGCATGACATTTAAGGGGAGAAGGAGCTATACTTGAAATTACCCAGCAGATTTGTATTCAGTGAACAAAGCTTTTCAAACTGGAAGCTAGCCAGGACAATGAAGCTAATCATCTTCCTTTTGCAAAACATACCATGTGTCCTTTGATAACCATAAGTGATTAGAAATATAATTTTGCCTGTCATGCAAGAAGCATTACTCCATACTACCAGGGTCGGTAGTGATACAGAGGGTAGGCTGCTGCAAAATGAACTGCGAACAGGCTCAGAGGTTTTCTCCTTCTTCTGTGAAACTACAAAGCTATCCAGATGGGCTTTTGCTTGAGATCTGACGAAACCATAGCCGCCAGAAGTATGGCTCTGAGGCATAGAAATGCTGTGAGATTAGTAGGTAAGAAGGAATACCTGTCAATCTCCTTTTTTATGCCAGTGTTATGACGGAGGCTGATTAGAAGCTGGCAGAGGTTTTAAACATTTACAGGCAAGCTAAGCCTAAACCTACAAATTCAGCAGAATTCATACACAAATAGAATAGAATAGAATAATAAATAATAACTAAATTTTGATAGTATCTGATGCTTTATAGAAAAGATTTTTTCTTCTCTGATGTATATAAAGTAGCAACTAAATAAATTTTGAACATTATTTGATATGGCTTTCTTCGTCACTTCACTGTGTCCACTAGCAATTTTATCACAAATCTCAAGATATCTGATGTGTTTCTTAAAGTCTCCTGAGGAATTAGGTGGGAATATCAGCTTTAAGAAAAGGTTTCTTCCCCTCTTGCTTATCTCATTCTTTTACACTTGATTCTCATAATCTCCTTTTTATAGTGTATTTTTCCAGAATATATAAAAAAAACCCTTGAGTCTTAGGAAGAATACTAGTGCTGTCTTGAGTCAACGGTGTCACAAGTCTTATGCCAGTCCAAAGAGCATATTTACTGTGTTTGCACAGAACATTTACGTGCTGTATGTGCAATGCGTCTGGTCATATGGCATAGAGTCTCATTTTGTTTCTCTCCATGCAAATATTGGGAAAATATCACAATATTATTAAGCCTTTTTCACAAAGAACAAAGGAGTTTTCTGGGGGCTATGAATCGGTTCTTTCTATTTCAAAAATATTTCTTCCCAGCTATTCTGAAATTGCTGAGGTTGGAGACGGTTTTTCTGCAGGACATCACCACTGGTGAAAGCAGTAGAAACAACCTGCTACTTTCCTTTTTCTCATATCCTTTGAGATACAGACTATCCTACTCCAGCCCAACTCTTCCCCTCATTCAGACCTCTCTGGGGTCCCACAATCTCTGGCTAACTGTACCAGCACTCACACTTTGTAGAGAGTAGGACTTCCACTAAGTGAGACGAAGGAAGAAAAGAAACATGACTTTTTTCACTTTACATTTCTCATGGGAGGACAAGAAAAATGAGAAAGTGAGAAGCAAAAAGCAAAGCAGAGCAGACCTAGTTTGGACCACACAAAGTGACAGAAAACTAGGTATCATAGAATCATAGAATCATTAAGGTTGGAAAAGACCTCTAAGATTACCGAGTCCAACCATCTCATCTTATGCATATCATGTTCAATGATAACCAGTTTTGGCATCATATACCAAAACAACTAAAAGTTGTCTTCTCCTCCAATTGATTTCCAAAGGGTTATTATACTCCCATTTCATTTTCACTGACTTACAGGACACTCTTTCTCTTTTGATCCAAAACTCAACCACTGAAATTCACAGTATTGATCTTGTCCATTTTCCATTTCCTACACTTTTATTTTGTTATGGCTTTGTACTCTTTTTCAGTCAAGATTTTGACCTGCTTTTATGAAATGCATTCTAGGAACTGCAGGTGGATTTTTTATAACTTTTTTTTTTCCCCTAATGAATTCTTGGCATGCAATTTTGGTAGCCTTCACAGATAGCTTTTGCTTTATGTGATGTCTCAGCTATCACTAAACATCTTCAACATAAAATTCTGTGCCTTGCAGAATATCAATCATTTTTAGAGATGATTAAAAAATGAAAAAGAATGCATTGAAAATTTTCCCCCTTCTTTTTCAGTTTCAAACTTTCAGTGGTAGTTTCATCAAAATTCTGAATTGACATATATTTCAAAGAGCTCACTATTTGTTTCCCACTAAAAGACTCCCAGTATTTCTCCGATTCTACAGGAGAATTTAACAAAATTAACGTGAGTGACCAGAATTTGAAAAGTCAAAATCAAAATCAATTCTTAAATGTATGAAATCAAGAAAAGTTAGTTGGCAAGGGAAATGTGCTGGAAATTTTGGGTTCACCATACTCTTTAGTGTACCTTCATTTTTACCAGCACTTCTGGAATTATTTTGGGAGAGAGCTAGTTATTTTTAGAAGTTCAGAAATCTACTTACAATTACTATCAGTTTGCAACACATAAACATCTACATAAATCAAATTGTGACAGAATCTTACAAGGGAGATGTAACTAAAATACACTAAAAACAATATTATCTTTTTAATCAAGAGATAGAGAGAAACTGTCATCAGAAAGTTGCATTTGGTCATTAAAGCTGAAGCCTACACATTTAAAAACCATCATTTTTTTCCTGATGTTAAAGCAATGTCTAAGTTTATCCATTTGACCTTACAATACCCACTTCTGTTTTATTCATGTTTCCGAAGAAGTCTCTCCTCAATGCTTTCTTCTAAATGCCATGTGGTTGGAAACCTGTTGGACTGTGAGCTTGTAGTTAAAGCTCAATTGACTTCCTGAGCTCAAAACATTGATGCAGGTGAGAAGTCATCATCAGTGACACACACATAATCTTTTATTGAATCAAAGGGGAATTATGTCTTAGGCCCTTAAACACCTCATTTGGATTCTTATAGGCTTCAGGATGGAACAAAGCTGCAGAAGAGAAAGGTTGCCTAAATTAGAACAGGAAGCGAGGGTTTCTGCAGGGGTGATTTGAACATTCACTTCCAAGGGAGAACATTTAGACACCTTAAGCCTCGAGGGTATATCTGGAGAGAGTGACCTAAGACGAAGGCACCTGGCACAGACAGCATGCAAGGAAGAGTTCTCCAACTGGTGAATGTCGTGACAGCTATTCTGTGAAGTGGTGCTCTTGTTCTTCCTCCTCTTACAGTTTTATAATCATGATCTTTCCTTTTCTTTTCCCCAGGACAAACATCTTGCTGTCCATTTTAAGGATATCTCCTATAGCTTCGGATGCCAAATTCTCCTGGAGAAGAAGAACTCCCACTTGACCACCTGCTGTTTTTTTCTGGCATGGAGCAGGTAATGGAGCGCCTTACTTCTGGGTATTTCCATGTCCTCTTTAAGAAGTGCCCTTCACTTCAATCTTGTTTAGTTTTGGTTCTTTTAGTGATTTAGTGGAAACATTTTGTAAATTATCACCCATCCTGCCAGATTGTTCAGTAAAAAATAAAAAAGTGAGAAAGAAAAGGTGTGAAAATCTTTTTTTTCAGTATCTTCAAAATAAAACACTCTTATTTTGCTAACTGAAAGTAACTTTCAGTAATAACTGCAAATACTTAAAAGTAAGCAATGCAAGATATATAAATAGTATGTTAGTATTTTACTTTGGACAAATAAATTTTATCTCCTAATGGTAAAAAGAATTTAATTTTTTCTTTAGCTAACACATTTTGAAAGATGTTAACATCTGACATATTCAAGAATCAAATGGTTCTGTTTATTATAAATGGAATATATTGGGTTTTTTTCTAATTTGTGATTATTACTTCTTCCTGAGAAATTATTAATTCAGAAAAATACTCTACATATTATATTGTGTAGAATGGCCCCACAGTTAAAAGGGAAGATTTAATTTGTAATACATGGCAGATAGATGATTCATGGGTCAAGCATGAGTCAATTTTGAGTGCCTTTTTTTTTTTTTTTTTTTTATTGTGTGTTCAGTGGGAAAGATATTTTCAAATACATGCGTTGTTTTCAGTCAGGCAGTTTGGGACCCAGCTGACTTACCTTTAAATTTAACTAGGTGTGGACAAATCCAACCTAACTATCTGACATTTACATCATAGACACATCCTGCTGAGGAAGCCATCCTAGGCCACCTATTTAGTTAATTAACAGAAATAGGTCATTTAGGACATTATTCACCTCACCAAGTATTGACTTAGTCTTTCAGATAAAATTAGTGGCACTGTCAAAAGCATTTGCCAGGGACATTTCTTGAAATGAAACCTGCCTTGAGTTTCAGTTTTTCAGCATTCTATGGGTCAAAGTGCTTTATTGTAATAGTCCATTAATTTTCATGAAGGGAGAAAAAGGTAGCAAAACAGTGCCCCCACCCCCACCCCTCAACTTTATTTATGGGGAAAAAGGTGAGAAGAAAGCCATTAGATGCTTGGGTTACAGCTGGTTGTATTTATCTAGTTAGGAATAAAGGAACGACATATCTAGACAGATAGCAGTCCTTTAATTTCCTTTTATTTTTCTCTCTTATTGCCCTTTCTGACTCCCTGTTGCCTCAGGACCAGTTCTTTGCCCTGTAGCCAGTCACAAAATGCCTGCGAGTCCTTCACCTTTTCTGGCTTCTGCTCCTTCGGTAGCATCAGCATTGGTAGGTCTATGAATAACATGCAAGATTAAATGTGCACAGGGCTGTGCTGAGCTGTGCTCTACTTTTTTAATCAGAAAAAATGGCACACATTCTTTAAAGCGGTAAAATACAAAAATAACACCTGATTGTTAAGCATATGAAATAACTTTTATTTAGCCTTCCGAATCCCAATTAATTCTTTGTGATATGTATAAAGTTCACACTTGTACTTGAGGTGATATAAAAGTAGCCTAACTCTGATATTATATACTAGATAATTTGAGAAACAGAAGGTGATAATATAAAAAATAAAAAGGCTCCTAAAACATGCAAGAAAGCTGCAATTAGGGATGTACAAGAAACTAGCATTGCCATTTTCAAACTACTAAAAGCTTCATTTTACAACCTACATTATTATTTTTTACATCATTTTTCTGTGGAAGTAAAAAATTATTCCTCAAAACTGTGCAGAACACGGACAACTAATTTTGCAGAGCTCTGTGAACAAGATTCTGTTGCTGCTTTGAGGATAAAGTCACCTTTCCTTTCTTCTCCCCAAACCTGCCCTATACTATCAGTGTTTTCTTTCTCTCCCCTCCATACTAAGGAGACACTGTGCATCCTTGTGTTAAAGAGCAGGAGAACCTTAAGGGTTTGTAATGTGGCTGATACTAGTAGGAGAGGAAAAGGTTTTGACCTTATCCAGCAATTCTAAATCCGGTTGATACCTACTAAGGAGTAGGAGCTTGGCATAACCATGGATGCATTGGAGGTGAGATTTCTCAGTGACACTTGTGTACCTCAAAGCATATTGCATTTCCCCCAGGTACTTTGTACAGAACTATGTGTTAGCGTCAGAAAATAAACTGTACTCAAAGTAACCATGGCAACACTAACATAGACGCACTGCAGATACTACATGCTACAACACGTGAATCTGAAAGGAAAGAAGGATGCTCTAAATTTCCTGTTGGCCCGAGCAGCTTCAAGCAAGGAGACCTGAACCCAGGGAAACATATTCTGAGACATGGTCTCATCCTCCTGAAGACTGCTAGAGGAACCACCCTCCTTCTCCCTTTCAACTTTGCTTGAAGACATTGGTTAATTTTGATACAAGCAGCTATAATTCTGTGACGGTCATGAGTTTTAATCATCATCCATCGGCATCAATGCAGCCTTTGCTTTAAGTAAAGATCGATACTTAAGCTTTCCTGTTTACTGAGCCAGGTGGCTTGTTTTAGGATAAGGTATGAGCAAAAGTAAAGGCAATATGAACAATCAGGGAGTTTGATATCAAGAAATCCAGTGGCAAATCACAACATAGTTCAGTAGAAGGACAAGGTCAAATGTATAATGATTACAATGTGAAAGACATAAGAAATCCATCATATTCCTGTAAGAAATATGTGATCTCTTAGAAGAACAGAGCGTGAGTTTAGGAACTGGTTCTGGCTGTGTGTGTTTTGATTGACCAGAGCTTATGAGAGGAGTTCAGTCTTGTTAATAATGCCTTATTAATAGCAAACTTGTCTATCCAACCCCATGTAAGGCTACCATATGTCCAACAAGATCTGTACATGCCATCTTTTCCTCTCTAGAAATGTAAGTATTTTGGCTAGTTTTCTGGGATTTCCAGGCATCTGGCAGCTCACATGGGCAAACAGGCCCAGCTGGACTGCAGAGATCAGAGACTCTGGATGTGCACAGATCAATTTTACAGCACATGCCTAGTAAAACCCTGATGGAAATATGACAGATCTAATCTATGTGGATCTCTTATCCTGTGAACAGTCTCAGTTAAGGAAATACGTGGTAGCTGAAGTAAAAGCAAAATACAACCTCCATGAAAGATAATTAAGAAATATGCCACCGATGGGCTTTACAAGTACAAGCATTGCAGAGAACAAGACTAGGTGGAAAGAGTTAATGGACCTGAGCTGTGCAAGACCCGAGACAGCCTAGGTAGCTGCCATAAGTAGAAGAATCAAAGACACTGATGAATCAGGGCCCTACTGATGAGAAGATAACTGCTGTTGCACAGCCCTGTGCTCTCATGGATAGGATAAAATGCTAAAGGAAGGATGGGAAACTTGCTGCCTTTGAACCACGTGCAGCTTGAGGGCAGTTCATCTTCCATGTTCCAGCTATGCAATGATCTCTGTAGGACACAGCTGGTACAAACGGAGACACTACCGAATAATGCAGATACACAGATGAAGTAAAACCGCAGGAATTATTGGAACTCGTAGAGCTCATAGAGATTTAGCAGAATATTCAGATCAGCCTGGTGGGAATTTTGGAAAGGTTTTGTTGCCTCCCACCTCTGAACTGGTTTGTGTGAAGCCCTTCCCTTTAGCTCTCTGAGAGGTATGTTATACACCTTCTGGTAAGATTTTGGGTTGCAGCTCATAAAGCCAGGAAGGTTGGTCAATGCAATGACAGAAGACACACTCTTGATGAACTCAAAACCAAATCAAATACAAAGCAAGTAGGAGAGAAACACTACACGTAGCTCATAAATGCCTTTAAGGCTAGGAGTTTGGCAGGTATAATGCAACCTCCTTTTTAGGCAGTAATGCAGACTAATAAAAACAGTAGTGCTTAAGGCTGTGTAACAATCCATATGCAGGAGAATTACCTAGATAATTCAAAATTGACATTGAGGCATAAGCAGACTACAGTCCAAAGAGAGAATATGGGAAAATATTTGCTTACAGCGCAACACTATCATTGGCAGAATCAGCAAAGTGAAAGTGAGTTGTGGCTACTGCTTTAGAAAAAAGAAGGCATTAAGCTGCACTCTGTAAAGTGAAAACAATAAAGCCATTAAAAACACTGGTCTCCCAAGAAAAGAAGTGGTTGGAAGAAGAAGGGAAAACCTTATTATAATAAAAATGCCAAAATAATGAAACCTTTCACACACTACTCTATTATAATAGTGTGTGTCAAGCAGTCCATGGCATCCTGAAATTGTAAGTAAAAAGCAGGAATAACGCAGGTCTGAAGCAATAAAGGGAGAGAGGAGACAAGGATTGAAGTGAATGGCAGAAAACTGAGGACTGACCCAATAAATGGTATCGAATCTGATTATGGAAATACAAGTTGGATTCTGAAACCACAGATGAGGAATATTGTAGCTGGGATTCCAAAAGGCTTTCCATAGCACCCACTGAAGAGAGAGACAAAAGACAGTTGAATTGTGAAATAGCAGCTGCGATCGCTAGCAGATGTTATCACTTCGCCTGCAGAAAACACATTATTCCACATATGCTTAAAGATGTAAACTCCTAGTGGGATGGTTATGATGTGTCCTTATGCTGTTACTAAGTGGGGAACATTAATAAAGTTATCTCCAGACTCCTTTGGTTTACTGCAGTATTTTAGACAGGCACTGTTCTGTTGGGAAGAGATGTTCAAACATGTCCTACAAGAGGTGAGGTGTATCCCATAGTAATTTGTGTTAATATTATGGGGAAAACCTGGAGTTGCTCACCACCTAGTCAGCTCTGCTGACTTTTTTAATTTTAACTTTATGCTACAGAGGAGTGTAGGCATAAGGAAGTTGGAGAAGGGAAAGAGGAATTTCCCCTGCTTCAGGATAAGGGTCAAAGCAATGACATTATGTGATGATGTGAGGAAATTAGGAGAAGTGTAAGCAAAGATGGAAAACGATTTCAGCACTGCTTCTGGGCTTTTTCCTACATGTTTACTGCATTAGCTACTGTGAACATAGCACGCAAGTTTAAGAAGCCACCAAAGCAGTAATAGTAATAATAGTAATAATAATAGTAGAATCATAGAATCATTAAGGTTGGAAAAAACCTCTAAGGTCATCGAGTCCAACTGTCAACCCAACACCCCCATGCCCACTAAACCATGTCCCTAAACGCCTCAACTACACATCTTTTAAATACCTCCAGGGATGGTGACTCCACCACNGGAGCAGATCAGCAGTCTCACCCAACTTGGTGTCATCTGCACCAAGTATAGTGTAATAGTAGTAATAATAGTAACCTGTTTTATTTACCCTGTCTGTGTGGACCTTCACTCCTGACAAACCAAGGCAACGCAGGAATGAGATTTTGAAATATGCTTCCACGGCTACAAAGCAAGAAGAAGCTGAAAATACTAACACAGTAAATGTGGAAACAGTTTTGGAACCTTAGGGGAATCAAAGTAATAGAAAAAATAATATTACAGGAATTGCACATTGTTTACTGGGGGGGGTGGGAAGGAAACCAATCACACAGTGATTTGAGAACACTATTACAGTTGAGACTGCAGGGAAACTAGGGCTGATATAGCATTTCATTATGAAACATGATTTTAGTATTAAATATCCCATCTAGCTGTAAGATAGTTGTCAGTGAAAAGCAGTTTATTGGAAAAAATAAAGCAACTCACAGCCATTCTTGGTTGTGAGGAATATGACAATTTGAGTTCCAGCAAGGCTAAAAGCAAAAGGGAGCAGATCACACAGCGCTGGGCTGTGCATTGCAGCAGTGAGGAATGGGCTGGGCTTGATGGAAGATGAGCTGTAAGGATGCCGTGATTTGGAAATACCCACTTAATCACTGTTCACCCTGCATTGGCTACAATTTTCCAGCTTGTGGGCAAGGCAGGGAACAGACACAATCCACTTCATGGGCTCATTTCACCCTTTCTCTTTCATAGAGTAAGGACAAACCTCTTCCTTGCCTCCCTCTTTCCCCCTTTTGCCTCCCTCCCTCCCTCTCTCTATCTCTTAAAACACCATTTTTAATAGATATTATTTGGTTAGGAATTTTCTTTTTCATTAAATGCTTCGATGAATGTGAACTATTTTGGAGGGAGTTAAATATCTACACACCATTGCAGATCAGGGCTTGCATTCGCATGATGCTCCATATCTCAAACTTCAGTTACATATGTCATAGCTTTATTTTATTACAAGCTTTATTATTTATTCCAATGGCTATTTTTCAGATAAGGACAGTGAATATTTTTCTAGCTTTCTTGTCACTCAAAAACAACCTAATGGTCTTCCAAGAAATAAGACTAGACATACAACTATCAGTATTAAAAGTACCGACTGCTCATTTGAACCAATGGATCATTACTTTTAACCATCCTTATTCCTTGAGTGATATTCCCTTAGCGTCTGTGACCGAGCCATGAGGTAGTTGAAGTTACATAGCCTTCATGTAAAAAGTCTTATTTACTTAAAAATCAGATCTTAATCTTCATTGCTACAAGGAGTCTGCCTAGTTAGGCTCTAAATATTATAATAGAGTCATAATATAATGATGGAGTAAATGTTATTGTTAATCCAAATCTCAGCCTTCTCAGGGATTACAGTTTTTAGGATAGTGGAGAGTTAAAAGTCTCTGTGGCTAACTGAGATTCTGAGTGGAAGGTGTTATATAGAAAATACTGATTGAAGCACATTTGGAAAGTAAGATTGCTACCACTTTTACATATCAGAGTATTTTATATACTATTTTATGAAAAATCTATGTTTTATTTGTCTGTTCACTTCTCTGTGGCTCCACAGCACATAACTGATTGCATTTCAGATTTTGCTCATATCATACTTTTAAAAATTACTTACTTTTCCCTACAAAAATATTTAGCTGAAAATTAGAAAATGGATACATCTTTCAGTGGAAATTTCAAAAGGAAGTATAACTGTTCTTGTAGAGGACCTGACAAAAAAAAAATTAAATTTCATTAATAACACCAATCAGAATGAACATACTCTAGTAGTTCCATTGTCTTTTGCGACAGCTACAACAAAGTCATTAAACCAGCTGAAATTTAACTAGGAAATAGAAGAACTTTAGACACATTTGTCTGTATATACATGTGTGGGTCTCTGTCCTCGTATATGCACACATATACATATACAGATAAAAGTTTTCTATCTACTTATTAAGAACAAAGTTCCCAGCCTAACCAAATGTCTCTGTGGCTGCAAGCATGAGGACTGACCTGCTGAAGGAAGGTTATAGTTGTGCAGGCAGCACATTCACACCAATGAACAAACCACATGCTGTTGGTAGTCTTTCTCCTCGTGGTATACAAAACTTTCAAACACTGTTTTCTTCTTTGAGCTCTTGTCCCATTCCAACACCACCTCTGCCAGATGTTTTTATTTGTTTGTATCATTATTTTTTGCCTTTTTCATTTTCTTACTTTCTTTTTTTCCCCTGTAAGTTTTCCAGATCCCTGTTCTCTTTCTTTCTTTTTTTTAATCTTACTTTTTTTTTATGTAAAGTACACCGTGAGCAGTCATTTTGCATACAGACTTCACAGTGAAAATTCACAAATTAGGAGTGAAAATATAGCGAGAACAGTTTGACAAAAATAGTGATGCATAAATACCTTTCTTGACACGCATTCTCAGCTCACCTTCTCTGAATCAAAGGCTGTATTCAGACTGCTTCCAAGGGAAGCTTTCCATATCTTGTGTCTCTGGGTTTCCTGACTTAGCCCCATCAGTGCATTATAACGGCATTCTAAAAAGAAGAAATAGAGGCAAATTCTTTCAGAATACCTTAACAGACGTACATTGGCTTACTTTCATCAAAACTAATGTGACTACAGTAATTTTTCATCAAATTTGCATCTGTTTACATCCTTCTGAACAAGATAGGGTTTTTTAGACTTGTTTTCAAATAAGATACATAATTATGGTCTGTACCATTTTCCTGGAATCTTCTCAGGCCCATTGCTGCACTGTAGGGTAACAGTACTGAAAAGGTTTCAAATTCCTAGTAGGGGAAAACTCATGTCTATTGTGAGAACCAGCAAATTCCCCTTGGCACTGCTGCTGAGGCCATATGCCTAAGCTTTATTTGGAACCTGTGTTCCTGGGGGGGAAAAAAAATCCTTAATTTGCATAAGTGGGACATACAAAAGTCTGCAGGCTTTGACATGATCTGTGTAGTCTCAGTACTGTGCATGGCTACTATAGTTTGGCCAGTGTTGTGGCCAAGTTTCTGGTCCCAGCCAATGTGGATGAATTCTAGTACCATATCTCAGACCTCATCTTGCATGAAAGGAGTGTCATCTCCTGATCCCTTCCAGCCTCCCACCTGTGCAGACCCCCAAATACCGAGACTCTGTAATGACAAAATATCTTTGCTGATTAGAGAATCCCATCTGAGGAGTTTGCCTTGCTGCAAACCCTCCATGGACTTCATCTCACCATAGGCAGGTACCCAGCTTTATTTAACAGACTAATTATCTGATGCTCTTTTCTGTATTTAGTGAATTGAGATAAAGACCAGTGCACAACAGACAACTTAGATCTTGAGTATCTGATTCAACCTCTATCAGTGTCTCTCCCTCTCTTCATTGACGAAAAAAGGAGGACAAGGGGAAAATACTCTTGGTTAAGTACCTTAGTTTAGGTGCAATGAATCTGAGTCTTGTTCCCATTGTTTGTTTTCCCCATGGAGTTTCCTGCCATTCTCGTCAACCTCAACGTTCTGCTTTTCATGCCTTTTGAGCATATCAAAACAAACCCATAAAACTTTAAATCATCTGGGCATCAGGAGTAATCTGGTTAATAATGGAAACTAAAGGAGAGGCTCAGAACAGAAATTTAATTTAATATAGCTTCATTGTGCATAGCATTTTTCAAAAGGCACTTTAAATTTAAGAAAATCTGGACTAGAATGGAATCAAGAGCCATTTAAAGCGGCTTGAATGATATACAGTACAGCAACTGCTTTTGAAGTTTTAGATAAAGACAGGAATTGTATGAGTGATTTGCAGCAAACAATTTTATTTGATGAATTTTGCTGTCTTTCCTGTTGGTGCTCTGTGAATATTTATTCATTAAGTGAAATTATTCACAAGTGCCTTTAGTGAATATTTCTTTGTTTGCAGATGCTTTGCAAACAGTTCATAACAGATATTTGTCATTTTTTTCTTCTTTGATAAGGTTTGTAAGCATGGAGCATTGTTTCTATTCCTTAGCAGTTTAATTTATACAGCAAACCAACACAGCAGGAATTGCGTATTTTCCATGATGCTATCTGAAATCCACTTTAGCGAGTTTAGTGAATATTGAAGCTTGAATGTTTTGTTGGGTAAAATTCTCATCAGTAATAACTGAGCTCATAGATCTTTGCAGGAAAATAAATATGCAAGAATAACACGCTCTGATAGACTCTGAGCCTGGAGTGGGTGATTGACTCTAGAAGTCCCTTCTATCCTAAATTATTTTGTGATTCTAATGATGAATGTTTTCAAACCCAAATGAATGCCTTCATTTATTTGCCCCCATTCTGCCTTACTGAAATGAGAGGTGGGTTCATCTCTGCGCCTACAGACATAAAAAAATTAGGTATTATGTCTAAACTCATTGTCTATGCTCTCTCTACAATAAATATAGAGTTTTATTTCTTTCAGCTGTCTTGGACCCCTATGTGAAAATGTGGTGAATTTACACTTTTGGAGTACCTGCGATATTCCACTGACTGACATGGGAACCTATTAGCTGCCTTTTAGATATGTAAAGTTAAATGAAATGTTTTCCGTACAAAGTTCAAAGGCTCAATAATACAGAAAAGGGTTGGAACAGCATGTGGGGCCATTAAAATAACTTTGAAAACAATATTAACAGTAATGGGAAAAAGTTTAATTCCACAAAATGGTAGGTACTTATGAACTAAGAAAATCAAGTCAGTGATAAACTCGGAGCTCAACATTTGAAAGGAACACAAATAAAAACATCTGGCTGTATTAGCTGATCAGATTGCTAGTAGTTACGAAAGTGATATAGAAGAAGAAATACAGTGGATAAAGAAAATAAAATAATTTCACTAGAGGCAAAATATCAATGTGAACCTACAAAGTCCAAGTGAATTGCATAGAGTTATGGTTGCATTTATCCAAGAAAGTTCAAACTGGAAAAGGAGGAGAGACTAGGATAATGAGGGAGATGTAGAATTTACTTCCAAAAGTTGTTATGAGATCTGGCTTGTTTAGTTTAATAGAAAAGAAGGCAAGAAATGAGAAAACTGATCTTTATACATGCATGGAAGAGGGGCATAAAAAACAAGGAGTGTGAAAACTGCTTAAATGAAAGGAGACGATGTTAGAAAATGGACTAGTGGATATTAAATAAAATGGATATTCCACATATGAATATTAAAGGAATGCAAGCTGGAAACTAGAAACATTTTCTAATTAGTGGAGGAAGGCGTTTGAATTTGGGACTGGAGGAGTAACAAGCCTGACTAGCTTGATGAAATGGATTATATGACTTGATGGTATAACCATTTCCTTCCAGTTCTGTATCTCCCTCACATTTTTTTTAATTTATTTTTTAATTTAAAGAACAGACTAAGAGTCAAAAAAGTAAGACACAAGGTCTCAGTTTTCCCTGGATGTCATGTTGGAATTGAGGACTGCAAATGGAGCAGTAATTATTCACTCATGAAAGTGTGTTCTATTTCAGCTTTGTCTTTTGCCTCACTAAATCTCATACTCACAAGCATTTACCAGAATGTTTCACCCATGGAATAGCTGCTCAATTGCCAGAGGAAAAATGCAGTTGAGAAACTCTGAAAGATGAATTTCCTTTTTGTGAATACCTTGTATGTTCAAGAATCACCAGCACTCAGTGGAATACCAACTTTCTGTAGCAGGGAAAGGGACACAGTCCAATTTTATACCTCCAAGGGTCATTTAAAACACTCCAGACATCTGAGGTCTATGTCTAGTGAACAGAATTAGTTTTCAGCAGTTACCTTTTATGGAAAGGTAGCTCATGTAGGCAAAAATATTTACTTATCCTGGTATCATCCTTCCTTAACTATTAACAGCTGCTTACAGTTTAATTTCTTCTTCCCCAACCAAGAAGTATCTCATCTATTTTGCTGTTCCTGGCTCCTGCAATTATAAAGGAGGATGACTCAGGCATAGTATGTACCTTTTTTTTCATGAATGCTATGTCTTAGACCATTTAAAGTCCATTTGCATCATTGTCTTACATTGCAGAAGTGTGGCAGAGAAGAATAATGATATGTCACTACTGCTGTAATGTATGGACTTATCTTGATTGTGAGTGGGGCCAGGCTGCTCTATGGTTAAAATGGTTAATGGCTTGTTGAGGTTCACATGCCCTTGTGAGGAATCTGAAGTTCCCTCAACTCTGTGCCATGCGTGGCTTGGCGTGCAGGTTTTGCTAGACTTCCTTTCACTCTGTGAAGTGGGTGGGTGAAGGAGACCTCTCCTCCCACCATGCTTATCACCGACTGAAGCAGGACTCAATTTTCTAGGTTTATAAACCCATCAGGTAACCCAGGCTGTCATCCCGATTTTAATTCAGCCACATTTCTTGTTCCCGGTTCTGATCTTCCTAACATGAAGCCAGAGATTTTGATCAGATTTCAGTATTCACTTCTTGGTTTGCTAGGATCCTTGTCTCTTCACGGTGACAATGCAGACTAACTTATTCTAACAGCCGGTTTTCCAGTAGTCTCCCCCCTGTAATCCCCAAGGAAAACTACTGATTTCTCCCATTCTTCACACCATTGGCTGGGAAAGAAAGTCACGGCACTGTGGCATCAACAGTCAGGGAGCAGGACTCCAGAGACACCAGGTTGTGTTCCAGTGTGGATATTATTCATACAGACTAATGGTTTAGCGTAGACTTACCCAAAGAGAGAACGAAAGAGTGTGAATTGTGCCTCAGAGCCACAACGGCTTCACAAGTTACTTCTAAGGACATTCCTAAGCCACTTATATATTTTTCCCTCTTTTGCTTAAATCACAATCTGGTTGCAAAAGGAAGACCTTTGGGGCATAACAAAAATAAACTGGTAACCATAGTGACAAAGAATTGAGTGACAAGTAAACACTCCTCCCAACTTTGCTCTACTGTCAGGGCAGTTTCTTATGATCTTTCTGTCCACGAGCTTCATTCAAGTCTTTCCAGCAGCATCCAGCCACTTAATGCAGGTCATCAAGCTGCACTGCACTTGGACACAATGTGTGTTGCTAATAATCTAAAGTGACAAGATAGCATAAGAGCTGTTTTTTAAAAAACTTATTAGCTGAATTTAATAAATTGAAAGGGAGCCTTTTTGACTGTCTAAGGAATGTCCAAACCTTATTTACATTCCAGGGGCTCTAAGTGGAAACATTAATCAGAACTCAGAGATGTCATATGCTGTTTAGGTGATGCAAGTTGAGTTTATTTTATTTATTTATTTAAAAAATTCAGCCCCCAGGTAGCTATAAGTTATTAAGTATTTTCAGTTGAATTATATTTTTACTCTCTCAGTACTGACAGGTGATATACAATGGAGAAGATTTTTGAGTATACAGTCCAAATAACTTATAAACTTTCTCTTTTTGTAAATAATGTAATAGTATGTTATAGTATGTACAATGAGGCTGTACTTCTGCAGATTGGGCATCTGCTACGTGAAAGCCAGACCGTGACCAAAAAAAATTTAACCTTCTTGTATTTCACCACAGAACAAAAGCTTTGCTATTTCCCCAAAATGCAGGATTTCTTTTGACTTTGTAATGATTTTATACTTTCCATAGGGGATGTGGCTCTAATTCTGCCTCTCTATATGTACAGTTGAGCTAATACATAACTGTAGATCTGCAAAAAAATTGAAGAGATTTTGTAGACTTTTCACATGCTTTATCAAACTTGGTGTTTTATGAGCAGGAGAGTGAGCCAGCAACCTCAGCGCTACTGGAAGCAGCACTGTGAGGGAGGCGAGGAGTGTGCTGCACGTCAGGACTTGCTCATCTTCACTGTAAGCTGGAGCATCTGCTTTGGTCTAATAACAAGGAGAAATGATAAAAGGTCTCACTTCTTAGTGTTGGCTAAGACGAGGCATAGCAAAAGAAATATCTAGGTTTGAGGAGTTATATGCAGCTCAAGATGCAGAATGTCTGCTTATCTGATTATTTCCCCATCATTTTTCTATCACAAATGGAGACTCATTTTCCGTGGAATAGAAATTCTTCCTTAAAATTCAGTCCTATAATGCTAAATATTTTAAAGTATCAGTATAAAACCTCTTAATGACCATTTTCACCTATCTTAATTTCCTACCTAAATCCTTTGCTTTGACATTGCTATCTCCCTTTCTCTCTGTAGGGAATTTTCACTTTCTCTTTCACCAGCAGTAACCTAAAGACTGCCAAGCTATTTTAATCAGTTAGGCAAACTTCTTAGTGTACTCCTAGCAAGGATACACAAATATAACTCTAGTACTGATCAGGTAGACATATACAAAGCAAGTGAATCCTCATTATCAACTCAAGTATGAACTTGTTCTCTGAAAGCTGTGACATATTAATTGGTTCATATTTAAGTTAAGAGACTTAAGAGATTTAAGAGACTTCTCTGTATGTCAGAGAAGGAGAAGCTGTCCTCATCTCTGAATACACAGGGAATGATGTGAACAACCCAGTAATTTCATAACCCAGCTGTTCTGTAAGCAGAATCTTCCTGCCAATTTAGGATGCTGCCCTGGGTTTTTGATCTGCTGTGTTGACTTGTTTACCTTACAAAAATATCAGACATAAGGTTTACAGGCAGTGTGAGGGTTTAAAAGGGAAAGCTAAAGTACTATTTATAGAGAGGTTCCTCAACTGAGTCACCAGAATGCAAATAAATGTTCACTGACTATTACACAGTTTTCTTGAAAGAAGAACATTTTGTAATCTCTCCATCCATCTTTTCTGCAAAATTATTAAAAAATATAGCTACATTGACCTGGCAGCCAGGCCCTGATGCTCTTAGCAAGGAAACCCTTTCAAACTTTGGTTGAAGAACATTGTTTTTCCTACTGTCACGAGGACTGAAAGTTGTTCTAGTGATAGCAGGAGCTCACAGTGGCAATTGCTTCTGGAGAGTCTTTGACCAGCCCAGAATTATTTTGTCTTGCAGAATAAAAATATTTTATGTCTATGTGTAGTATACACAAGGTTTTATATGTATTTAACTGGTGTGTTTCTTGTTTAACAGGTTTTCATTTGCATTGTCATACCAGTAGTGAATTTCCAGCTGTTTGCAGCAGATCCCTAACATCCTTTGTGTCACCCTCCTGGAAAGGAGCTGAAAAAGACTGCACCGAGATTTCTTCTGTTCTCTGCAAGATGTGGAAGGAGCTGGCTCCTGCTTCCCTTGCATATAAAGACTTGTACAAGAGGTCAGTGCAAAAACTCACATCCCAACATCTTTGAAAACCTCTTTTGAAACTAGGTTCACTTGTTTCTTTCAGGGAGGAAGAGTGAAGTAGGAGGAGAAATCCTAGATTAAACATCTGTGGATACCTGGCAAGTTTTGCTATGGATGGGACTGTGGCAGATTCAGCCTCTGGCAAGTTTTATAGATATCCCTTCGAAATCTATGTGATCGTAACTGTAAAGTGTATTGAAAGCACCAAAAAATGAAAACAAGCCTTTAAAAGAGAGCAAAACTGTGTGTATTACCTCTAACCAGACTGGAATCCCTAGGACAGGTTTGTCTGCACAGCTTTCTTCATAGCTGTGTGCATGAGTCAGCCCCCACCGGGCAATTGCAGAAGAGGATGGAGTTAACATTTGTAATATAGGAAAAGAAAAGGTCTGTGAGACCAGGCTTTCAAAGAAGTAGAGAACTGGAAAGCAGGATAGGTTCAGTGTTAGCCAATACACTGAAGGAATGGCTCCCTGCATAAGGGAATGCATGAAGGAGGGGAGATAAAATCGAGTAAAAGAAATGAAGTGAGAGTACAGCCACATGAGTACAGAGCTTCAGGTTAGAAGGACTTTCCACAGAACCTTAATGTTTAAGATGGTTAAGGCAATGAATATCTTGGGCTTAAGTTAGGTCCTAAAGATAAGTTATATGAATATTCCCAGCTGGAAAAAGATTATTTGACTTTCCATGCCAATAGAAAGAACCATATGCTACCTGCAATAACCGATAGGGCTATAAATGACAACTATTTATGGAGTGTAAACGTGTCGTGGTTTAACCCCAGCCNAACCATCTTAACTCCGGAGCTGCGCAGGAGCAGGTCTGCTACCCACAAATATGATATGTCAGTGTATGCCACAGAGGGACCATGCTCCTTAAATGGCTGTCTGGCCGTCTCCTAGCACTGAGTAAATGGCCAGCACTATATTCCCTGTAGCTTGGCCACTTCTGCAGGCAGCTCTCCCAGCTTCCTTGGGTTGCTACACTTCTTTCAAGCCATGTCATGGCTACTCTGAAACATGAAAAAAAGGTACAAGGAATCATTCCCAGTTCCTGATCCTGATGCAGTTGCAGACTTTTGACCCCCCTGAGAGTGTATAACAGTTGTGGGAATTACTATTAACTAAAAAAAGGGAGGAAAGAATACATATTATATTGCACTTTTCTCTTTCAGGGGCAAACCTGAGTAGCAATCCACTGCAGAAAGTGAAATCTATAAAACTGGTAGAAATGGTCAAGTAATCAACAAAGTAATGTTTAATTTGTAAAGCAATTCATTAATTAACAGCTAATATCTGACTAGAACATTGAATCTGTCTCTAACAAAATATGCATTTTTCCCTTAGAAATTATAACAAAGCTTTGGGTACATGGTTTCATGCTTACCTTAGGTGCCATTTAGTATACATAAGGAATTTTTTAGTTTATGAGGGCTCTTTAGCTAATGTAAGCATACTGAAAAATAAAAAGAACTGAATTTTTCTTCCCAAGGCCTAAATAATAATGGTGATAGACCCCCATGACTATTTAAGAGTACCCAGTCAGGACAGCACTTATTAAAATAACATTTTTATGTGCTGTTTCTCTCCGTTAGACTTTAAGAATGAAAATCAATCTCCTTTTTTTTCTTTTTTAGTGAAAGTCACTTTTGTTCCAAGGCAGAGCTATTTATTTCTAAGTAGGCAAAGAGCCTAGAACCAGATGAAAAATAGCAACTTTTCCACCAATTTCCTCTCTGGCTGTTCTTTCAGTATTACTTCTTAAGACTCAGACGGTACAGGCTCATAGTGAGAATGCACAGTGGGTTTTGCACCGTATCTGTCTTGCATTGATTTTCTGCCCCTTTCCCCCAAAAATGGGGAAAAAAGCACCAAAACTGAGAATGTCACAGCATTGCTACCTCGACACAATTGACCATCATCGTGGTTACAGTGATCATTTAAAGAACAAACATTGTATTTCAAACAGGCAAGATATAAAGGGAGCCACAGTTTTAAAATAAATATCAATATCAGGAGGCTAAAAAAATGCTTTAGAGCTGTGTTCAGTTCATATCAGCAGCCCATAAATAAGAAATATTTGTACCTTTGGAGATATTTTAGGCCTTAGAAAGTGCTAAGTGCTCTAGCAACATATAGCAAATTCCACAGGACTGCAGAGCCCTCAGCAGTCGTTTTGGAATTTACCAATATTTGCAGGATTCAGTATGTAGAATTAATAGGGAAAAAAAATCTTTCCCCACTGTGCTAAAAGTCATACAAATAAACCATACAAACTCAAAGACTAAATGGCACCTTTTGTATTTCTATTTTACAAGAAACATACATATAAAAATAAATATACATACATATATATACAAAAAAACTTTTTAAATAGAAAAAAAAGTTTGTTTACAGGGGATAGACATAGCTAAGACAGAAAAATATTAAAGGAATATAATTTTTAATTTAACTCTATAATTTCAGTGAATATAATTATATTCAAGGTCACTATGATGCTTTTGTCCTCTTCCTTTCAGTGGAAGGAACAGGGAAGGACAAGATTCAAATTAAAGCTTTCGGCCTTCGAGGGCAAAAGTATTCGAGACATTTGTACTCTGAAGCAACTGACATAAGTAGAGATTAGGTTGAAATCAACAGTGACAATGTTAGCTGGCCTACTGAGGAATAGGTCCCATGATGAGTATTACAAGATATTGTATATTAGTAGTCTGATTGCAATGTGAAATGGTTAGATATAGTCAATGTGCCTTCAAAATGCAGTAATATCCATTACTAAGATCTTAGTCACTGATCATGGTTGATAAAATTCACAATTCATAGGCATTTAAAGGGAAAAACTGCCCATGCAGATATAAAAGTATGTTAACAAGTTGAAATAATTGACTAAGCTCTGTAAAGGAAAGTTTTGGACCTGATGTTATATTGAAATTGTGACAAGGAAATTTCTTGTACTTATATGTGTTGTGGTTTAACTCCAGTAGGCAACCAAGCACCACACAGCTTAGATAGATAGATAAATTCAACTGAGAGCCCATGCTGGATAACTCGAATCTAAGTTAGAAATATCACTGTTTTCTCTCACTCAGAGAGATACACTATTATCTCCAAAAGGCTCCAAAGATATGCCAATATGTTCTCGCTGACCATAGCTAGAGAGTATGGCAAATACGTTTGTAAATTATAGTGATTACATTTGTAGTGTGGACATCGTATTTAGGTGCCTAAAGTCTGAGAATTGGTCTAAAAGCTCCTTTAGCCAAGCAATTATATAACATTTTACCTCCCCTTCTCCACCTCTCTGGCACTGTTCTCCCATTTAGACTTAAGTGGTTAGTTGAAATGTAAAGTTTTGTGGGTTGTTCCTGGCAGAGAGAAAAATCAACAGTAGCTGCATACCTTTCGTGATTTTTTTCTTTATTGATTGAAATACAATAATGTAAAAAGCAGTCAATGTGATTTGACATGATCATGCTACCAGTATTTCTTACACTTTCAGTAACATCTAAGATAGTCCTTCAGTGTTTGATTTTTGACATTCTTCATTAAAAGCGGATCCCTTCTCTTCTGTGCACAGTATACTGAGCACTATGCAAAAGTATAAGATGGAGTATCCCACCATTGAATAGGTTTCAGCCCAAATGTGCTCATATGACATATTCTCCGCAGGACTCCAGTACCTGCTCAAAACTGGCTGACCTTCTGTAAGACCTGTTTGGGAGTTCATCACGTAACATTAACCTGTTTTAAGGTAGGATGTAATACATGAGTGCAGCAAGAGGTGGGAACAAGATTAGCCTGACAAGTCATTGCTGTCTAGTTTTGTATTAGTTTTGCATATTTTTATATACCCTTCTTAAAGTTACAGCTATTTAAATCCTTTTGTGTTAATATCTCAACCTGATTAAATAATTTTAATGATTACTCTTTCCATTTTCACTTATTTGTGAATCTTTTTGCTTGTGTCCCTATGTGTAGCTCCCTTTCAACTTGATTCTGCTCTTGACACACAATGTACGAGTGAGTAGTGCCTGTTTTAAGACCACACAGCATAGATAGTATTAATATGTATTAGTTCTATAATAAAAGGAAGGAACCCAGTCCTAAAATACCTGGATGGAGCCTGAAATACATGAGCATCACCATCCTGACGTCAGTGGTGTTCTGTGTTACAGGAAGTCTTCAAGGTATATGAACTCTGCTGCAGAAATGCTGTCTACAGGTAAATCTCATTCATCTCTAGACATATAAAACCAGAGCTGTAAAATACCTTACCGGGTTCTCTAGAGCAGTTTCTCAGCCTGCTGTTGATGAACTGTTCATGAGCTGAAGGCCAACCGAAGACAACGTGCAAAAGGACTACCATAATACCACCCAGAAAATAAATTAGTAAAAGTATGCTGCCTCTCTGTGCTGCTAGAAATATATTCCTTTTATCTAATTTGAATCCATTTTGCTACAGTTTACACCCATGAAGAATTCATTAAACACCAGCCCCTTTCACAATTAAAAGCTGTTCTCTCAATCATCTCTTCACGCTAAAAAAACATGTTAAGTCCTTTTCTGTCAGCTTTCTTCCCAGTTCATATTTTCCACTGATCTGCTACAGATTCTAATTGCTCCTCCTTTCTCCAGGAGTGTGGGGTACAAAGATGAGCTCAGCTAAAACCCTGTGAGTGCTGTTGAGTAAAAAGGAAAGATACTTCTCTCATCTTCTAAGCTATACACCTGCAACAGCATGCCATCATTGCCTTGTTTTCCACCGGTGATCAACCATAATCCCAAGGTCTTCTTTGGAAGAACTGCTGACTGTTCCCTGTTTTCTATCTGTGGAACTAATTACTCCCACCTACATGCAAAATCTTGCATTTGTCCTCATTAAATTCATTGAATTTCATTTTTCTCTGTTTGTTCGTATCTGTAAAAATTACTTTGAATTCTAAGCCTGTCCTCCAAAATATATTTCCTGTGTCTGTGTCATTGGTAGATTTAACAAAAACATTGAAAAAGGCTGACCTAGAAGAGACTATTGCAGAACGTTCTTCAGTGTCTCTTTCCATTAGTATCTATACCTTGGATGCAGTTATTCAATTATTTTTGTACATGGTAGTTTTATCTAGACCTAGTTTGCTTAGGAGAGTTCCATCTGAGACCATGTCAAAAGCCTTTCTAAAGCCAAGATACATGACATCCACTGCTTCTCTCTATCCACAAGGTCTGTTGCCTTGTCACAAAGGGAGTTTAGATTGGTTTGACACGATTTGTTCATGACAAATCTATCTTGGCTGCTACTCATCTCCTACTCATTACTCTGCTACAGGAGCAGAGATAATAAACTGTGTTGTTTCAGTATTGATTTCGTCTGCGTCAAAAATAGTCTGACATTTAATGCAAAATTTCTCCATTAATCCAGTTTCCTTCATAATCAGGTGAATTAAGGTAAAATATATGAAAATATTTTCTAAGTGCTCAAATAAAACTATGTTTGGTTTTTTTTTATTTGGTTGGTTGAGGGTTTTGTGTGGTTTTTTTACCATGTCAATACAATGAGAAAGATATGCTGGGTTTTCTTTTTCAAATATAAAAAATGGAATTGAGACCTAATTGTAAAATTCAACCAATTGTAACTATGGATCTCTTAAAGCTGCTTCTTTAATAAATATGTATATATACATTGTTTAAATGTCTGTGAAACTTTTGCAAAAATATAAAATTCATCATATTTTCTGAAGTGTCTATTACTGAGGGAAGACATTGGAAATACAAAGTACATTCGAATTTAGGTAGCATAAGGGAAGATTTTCTTGCCAATATGTTTCAACCTTGTCGTGACAGGGTGAGAGGACAATTCAATCTCTGCAGGCCACTTGGTCCTTGGTTTCTCTGCTGAGACTGTTAACAAAGATGCCAGTTAGCACCAACTGTAATACAGATACCTGTTCACAAGACTCTGGATGGAGACCAGTAGCCATTTCGAATAGGTCACTGGGCAGCCATCTGTCATTAGTGGTGCACAGTCACGACTGACATGTGCTGGCCCTCATCCAGCCCTGGTGAGTGGAAGACTCCTTTTCCTCTTACCAAGCCACTACTTTTTTCCACCCATGGAAAGATTTTAAAGCAGGTTTTCTATCCCCTTTTCACATTGCTATGCTTAGCCTTCTGTCAGGAGCTAAAATGTGCAGTGACATTCACCATCTCTGGCGTCCCAATCCGGCAGGGAGCAAGAGAGGGAGAAAAATATGTCTGCAGTGTTCAGGGTGCAATCAAAACCCACTGCTGTTGTAGTAAGTGAGGTCAGGCTGTGACAGCCCTGCCTATGGGTCCTACATCAACTGTATATACTCTCCATTAAAGCTTGGAGATTCTCATTCTGATAAGTTTAAATCATGGCAATTTATTACCAGAGTGGTGACAGCATTTCTCTACAACACTGTGAGGAATCTGTCCTTAGTCACACTGAGCCACACTGATATATTCATTTTCCCTCTTGAGTCTGTGTGCCATCAGGAAAGTCCAAAACAAGTCTGTGCCTTAGAGACCATATGTTATCTATAATATTTCCTCTTTTTCTCACAAGTAACATACAAAGGGTTGTATATGGACCTTTATGGCTGTAATTTAATACGGTACAGTATATAGTCTTATCAAAAGGTGATAATAAAGAATCAGGATGGGCATGAGAAAAGATTTTAGTAAAAATAATAACAACGTTTTCCTGTATCTCTTAAAGGCTTTATCTTTCTCTATTTAAATATATATGTATATATATATAAAATTTTATATTTCCTTCTGTTAGTACAAAGAATACGGCAACACAAATACTAATGAAAGGTCTATAGAAAAGTTCTAAATACAAATTAACATGCTTGTTATGAGGGAGTAGCAAAAAGCAGAGGCAGTAACTCATTTTAAGTTGTTAACATCTTATCTTTTTAAGGAATTTCTGTGACTGGATGCCTGTGATAGCATGGGATGACTCAGGAGGTCCTTTGCAGTGCTAAGGTACTTAGTCACTCTATACCAGTGACAGTTCCTGGGAGCATGGCAGGGATCCTTGAGGTGCTTGGCCAGCTGGAAACACCCTGTCAGTAGAGCTAGCTGAAAAATGCCAAGAGCAGAGACATAGATATTAACCTACGTGCAAGATGTACTAAAGTCTCTGAGGTCAGTGAAGTTCTGACAGTCAAAGGATTTTTGAGAACTGTTCAGATCAGTAAATGCTACAGCTTTTAACTTCTTAGCCCCTGTGGAAAGGACGTAAAAAGCATATTTCCAAACTTTTAATGTCAAAGTTATATCTCCCAATCTTTTAAATACTTTTGTTAGCCTTTCCTGCCTTTTTCTGCTCAATTTGTCTTGCATCCCTCCTCTTCTCTATGTCCTTCAGCTTATAAGTATACTTTCATTCTATTTAATCTGGTTTTGTTTTAGTTGCTTTTCATTTTTGAAGGAAAACATATTTTAATAATAAACATCCACTCCAGGAAGAGATATTCAAATTTTTTTTTTTCTCATGTCTTTTTATATTGTATACCTTACTTTTTGGATGCCTGGTCTGTGACATCAAAGATGAGTAGAGGTAACTGAATTTTGAGCCGATGTTGTGGTTTAACACAGCAGGCAGCCGAACGCCACACAGCCGCTTGCTCCCTTCCCCACGGCCCAGTGGGATGGGGGAGAGAATTGGGAAAAAAAAAAGTAAAATTCATGGATTGAGATAAAGACTGTTTAATAGAACATAAAAGGAAGGGAAAATAATAATGATGATGATGATGATAATAATAATAGTAATGATAGAATATACAAAATAAGTGATGCAACATGCAGTTGTTCACTACCCACTGACCAATGTCCAGTCAATCCCCGAGCAGTGATTGCCCCTCCTGGCCAACCCCCCAGCTTATATACTGTGTTGTCATATGGTATTGAATACCCTATTGGCCAGTTGCGTCAGCTGTCCTGGCCGTGCTCCCTCCCAGCTTCTTGTGCACCTGGCAGAGCATGGGAAGCTGAGAAGTCCTTGACTACTGTAAACCCTGCTTAGCAACAACTAAAACATCCGTGTGTTATCAACATTCTTCTCACACTAAATCCAAATAACAGCACCTCTGTCCCAGCCGAAACCAGGACAGCAGACAGCATCAGTGTCAAATGATGCCTATATGCGTGCTTCCAACAGCTGGTATAAATACTTTACTAACGATGTTGTTACCTGTTTGAGACTATGATGCACTAATACAAATCTGGCTAGAAAGCCTCATGCTGAACTCAATCTATTCATACTCTTTAATGGGTCATTATGATTTATGAACATAACTTGCCTCTTTCAAATCTAATACAGAAGACACCATAAAAAGAGAAAGAAGACTTTTTAGCTTATCTGCGTAACTTTTCTAATTAGACCATTTTCAGAAAAAAAATGCTGAGTTAATAATATAAAAAAATTTCACAAATGGATCTCTATATTACCATTTCTGCTGGAAAAACAAAAAAGCAAGAAAAACAATTCCTGAAGACCTTAAAATGTTCCACTTTGACTTTTTCAAAATTAAATATTTTGAGTGCTCAACTTTGTATTGGAAAACTTCCTTCAGTGGTTTGTTTGCTTGTTTGTTTCTTTGTTTTTTAATAATAAAACAGTTTAAAATCAAAATAAGCTCTAAACAGTAGTTTTATTTACAGAGCATTAAAAAAATTCCTTGTTGCAGGTAAATCCCATATCCATCCTTCTAAACTCTCTCTGTTTGACTGAGGTGGAACAGGAATGGCAGGAACATTGTCCTTGCCTGCCTTTCATTCTCTTTGCTTAACTGGAGTATATTGATTTGGTTTTGCTTTTGTGTCTGTCTCTGGCTTAGTCAGGGAGCCGACCCAATTTTTCCAGGGTTGTCCCTTCACCTAATAGCTCATGTTAATACTAGAAGGTCTAGTGCCTGCTTATTTCATGACCTAAGGACCTGGCTTCATTCAGTACCTTCTGCCCCCAACTTGATTCATAACCAGATTTAGCATTTAGGATATTTTTTTCAGGTATGAGAATGGAAAGCAGAAAGCAAGAAAACACTGGTACAGTTCACTAGCTACTAGCCACCAAGTAGCCCAAGACTGTCACGGAATGGAGTGAGAGAGATGCACTTCACTCGTAAGAGAGAAGCAACAATATGCTTATTGATATAAGAAAGTGAGTTAATAAAGTTCAATGGTAAATGTGAATGTGGTTTAATAAGATTCGGTGGCACGGTACACTTGATTATTTACTGTGTAGAGGACAGGGTCAGACAAAACTGTCAGGGAGACCCTCCCATTGAGTCATGAGGTTCAGAAAGGATCCCCTTGCTTTCTAAACTCCTTCCCTTAGAGAGGAGTCTAGGTGTGGTTGGATCCAAACTCAGTCCCAGATGTGGTCAACGGTTTATGTCTAAAGGATTATATATATACACAATCAATCCTTTGTACCACTTAGCTAAGATTTCAAAGTTTCAGCATGCTTATTCCCAATTCACTTACCGAGTATCTGGCACAATAAGGATTCTCTCAACCTCGAGGAGCATCCCTGAGAGGTGTCCCTACTCAAGGGGAGGTCCTGGTGTGCAGCCCGCTGCTGTGCAGGAGAGCTCAAAGGGCTCTCAGCCTGCTCACTATTTATGGGGGTAAGATGATTGACTTGTAGTCATACTTACATACCTACTGCAGACGTTAGTTTCTTCCAAATTTGGCAGGAATCAGACAGTGAACAGCACTGTGGTTAGGTGAATGCATCGCCTATTGCGTTGTTATCTGTATCCATCACAGCTGGACACATTCATCATGGTCACCACAGGTGGTTATCGCTTGAGCAGGGTTACAGGAAAAAGTCAGGTCGGGGGCAGGGGGAACACACCGTCACAAAGACCAAAAATCATGAGCCTGGTGTCTTTTTATAACCATTTGATTACTTAAGCTAATTATGTCACTTTCTATTATTGTATTCTTCCAAGTTTTTATCGTACTTGCTTAAATTCCTCTTCCACCCCCTAAGCATGAAGTGAAATGTCTGTCCCTATTAAACATCATGCACTCAATGCATATATTAGGACTTCTGTAACGTTACAGAACATATATGGGCACTTACTGTTCCTTCTTACTGTGCAGTTCCCTGTCCACTGCTGGCATAGGTAGGACCAAAAGCACCTGGTTTTGATTAGGTCAGGTTCAGATGGCCACACATTCAAGTGATCCATCTGTCCGTCACTTAGCATTAACCACACAGGCTACAAGGCTCTTTTTCCAATAAGCTGCACCATCACACAAAGTCATCAGTCATGTTGCAATTAGCTGACAGCTGTAATGATTTTAATTCCTTTTTTTCAAGAAACCGTAAGTGACTTTGACTTTTGTCATCCTGCTTGACCTTGGCCAAGCACTGGACTACAGAGGGAACCATCAGTTAGCTGTAAGTAAACTGGGAGATGTGCAAGTGAGGCGGTAGGACATGTCTTCTGTTAACTTTCTGAAGATGTTCCATGTCCCTTTCTCACCACTGGTCTGAGAAAGTCCACATTCAAAGCATTATGTGTCCATTAGGTGTCTGTGGCTTGCTATACATACAATTCTGTTGCTCAGAGAAGAGTGTGCAGTTGCATCATTGCTAATACTGCCTTGGGAAATCTCAATTTGCACATCAGTCTCTCTTCAAACAACGGCAGGATGTTTACTTGTAAATAAATAACTAAACATGCAATTGTTTTACAGTTCTCAGTGCTATGTATGCCTCTGCCTGGTATCACATCAACCTGAAAGATCTTGTTTAATGACACCGGTTATACAGTCCATTGGTATGACCTGCCTCCATCACAGTAAAATCTAGGAAAATCAGGCACGTTTACTAAAACATGAAAGTATTCAATTTTGTTTGACAAAGTTTTAGCAACTTAGTTAAACTAACAAAGTTAAACTAACTTTTTCAAACAAAGTTTAATACTTTCTGATTCCATAAAGAAAGGTTTTTATCCTGTTGTTTCTCTGCTGTATCCTGTGGTTGTATGTGCCCAATATGCCAGGTTTCAAACAGAAAACCTCATGTTAGCAAATGGGGTTGACCTTCAGAGAAAGGAAAGATATTGGAATTATAAGATAGATAGAGACCATTTCTAAATGCCTTTATGAACTTCTTCCAATAACTAACTGATCTCACCTTTGGCTGTAACTGCACTGACAACAGTGCAAATGTAAAAGGTACTCATGGAGGCACAGTTGTGGAAGCAACCTCTCCATCAGACTACTTGGTTTTCCTAATTCCAACCAACAGATGCCTTCCACTGCACATCCTTTTCAGACAACATCCGTCTTCTTGTCTTTTTCCATTTCATTAACTCTGCATCTATTTTCAGTCCTCATCTGAAAAACGTTCATTTTTTCCCCCACCATTTCTCCCCCTCATAGCTGTTACAATTTGAAATATAAGCTTTGTATCTTTTAATAGGGAAAAGTGTTTATGTGAGAAACTCATTCATGCAAACAATAAATATTGTGGTGACATTTCCCTGAGGCCAGCAACTTGTAGCTGCACTTATTTATTAAAATCCATTGTTTTGTTTAATTAACATTTTGAAGAGAGAAAATTCCTGCTCAGGATCATGTCTTTGTGAACTCAAAACAAAAATTGTTTTCTCCATGGCAGTACTTAAGTGCTAAACAGCTTTCCAAACTCAAATCATTTGTAAGAAAGAAAAAAAGAACAAACAACAAAAAGTTGTTTTTTTTTTTATTTTAAGAAAAGCATTTACATTATAGACATTAATATGCATGCTTACAAAACTATATGCTTTAGTTAACTGACAGATGAATGCCACTGCAGCAATAGTCGTGGCAGATTCAGTGGTAGCAGCCACCCCTCAGGAGAAGTTCAAAGCGGGTAGGAGGGTTCCTTTCTTCAGAAGGAGGTTTGCTTTCTTCAGCAGAAGGGTTTTTATGCTGCCCTTCAGTATGGTGAAAAAGCCTGACAGGAATCAAGGAAATAATCTCAACCTTCTGCCAATGTCTTCTGAAAGACAAAGACGCTGCCCATGCCCTGTGGGGACCCTGTTTCTGCACACAACGGCAGACAGGAAGCACATTGGGAAACACTGAAGGGTCCCTGTCCATATGACATGATCCTTGACTTTCTCCTTGGAAAAGCAAAATTTCTGTTTCATGTAAAAGACAGGGTTGGTTTTCCCTCTACCTGTGTTCAGCCTTGCCACCCATTTTTTCAACTACAAGCATTATCAAAGAAAGAAAATCATATAATTACCTCCTGTTTCCTCAAAAGATTTTGTAATTGAGGTACACCACCTAACTTTTCAACCTTTTTTGAATGTCTGTGCAGCAAAGATGACAATATCCAATCAATTCACAAAAATGTCATGAAGAGTAATGTTAGATTATGTCAGTTTTTTCAGGCTCACCTATGGCATGTGCTTTCCTTACAAATCAAATCTACAAGTTGGGTCAGTGGCAGATTTCAGTATCTTATCATATCATGTAAAGGGTGTGTATAATATTGCTTCCTACATTACCAAACACATATCGGAACTCACATGAGACTTTTAGAAAGTGTTAGAATGATGAAAAATATTTCTCTAAACCTGTAGACTGGTCAAACTATATAATTTGAAATATTTTTTTTTCACTGGAAAAATAAGGTCTTACTGAAATGTTTGAATGGGAAATGTAAAACCAAGAATTCATTTCAAGTCAGTATTTAATCTTTTCCTCTACCTGAGCTCTGCCATACTTTATGAAAATTATAATTCTGGAGTTTTCATACTTCACACTTTGACTTCTGTTCCCTTACTGTTAAACACTTTCTCTGATAAACTGTTGTTTCTCCCTTTTGTGATGTTAAACTTTGGGATATAGCTAAAATTTTTTTAACTTATTCTATGAAAAGAAAACGTTTTAAGATAAAAACAGCTGTCAAAGTAATAGAACTTCCTACAGAAGAAACTCCATTTTCCCATTGGCTTTACTACCCATAGTACATTCTGAACTATTTTTCCATCCCTATCTCCCCTGCCTGCTCCAGGCCACCTAATGTCATATCATGTGACAGTTCCCCTAGCACTTGGATTTTGTTCCACCAGTAAAGATAACTTTTTAAAATTGTGATGTTCTGAAAATGTCAGAAACATCTTTAATGTTTTCAAGAAGAATCATGTTCCAGAACTGAGTTTGTTGTTACTAGTTTTGATTCACTTGGAAGTTGGTCTTGCTGTGTTACACTTTTCAACAACCAAGACACCAAAGCTGTGCTGTGTTACATCAACAGTTGCTACACCTAATGGAAAGATACAACAAAAGACATAGAGAAGAAACAAAAATTCAATAAATCGTGGTAAGACACTTCTATAATAAGACATGCTGATATTTGGGGAGTGATTGATGTTCTTCTGGATAACATCCTACAATGACTAGGTCCTGGAAAACAAAATTGACTTACACTTAAGGACCCTGCACATAGATATTTGCACTATTTTAGTAGGAGCCTAGGATTCTTCCTAGGGAATCAATGGAGAGACAGAGGAACATCGAGAGAGCCATGGAGAAACCTAAACCCTGCATGTACACTGTGGATGGTCCATGGACAACACCAGTACCAGCGTTAATTTGACCAAATACATTTGATGAATACATATCGATTAACTCTAGGTTTATACATCTGTACCTGAGATAGTCACTGTATGCCCTTATTACAAACCTTCAGAGAAATAGGCACTTTATCTCACTCTAAAAGAATCAGCTAGAACAGATCAGATAAATCACACTATATCATTGAATTTTTCTCTCTATGGACTATAAAGGCAATAAACAGTTGCAGATATCTCCACGGGACCAGACTAATTCCTCTCCCTTGTCCCCATTACACCTTTTCCCATAAAAGAAGACACTGGTTATGAACTTTATCCCCTATTTAGTACCAAACTCTTTGTGTTACAAACTGGCATAGAGCACGTCAAGGTCAGTCTTCTTTATGCCACTTGCAGCTGTGCAAGTGGTGGTGTTGGTGAGTGCAGAGGCCATCAATATTCTACTCTACCATATAGAGTAAGGATATGTTCAATGTCATCTTGAATCAACAAGCATCATCCAAAGAGGATGTCTTTGATTCCACTTGAAAAGACTTTCCTTGGAAATAAGGCTGAGGTGGCAGCAATACTGAATGTTACTGAGTGTTAGCTGCAGCACTGAAAGGGAACCTGCTGGTAGAAATAAATCCAAGTATTTGTGCCTTTAGTAATAACTGAAGCCGTTTTATGGAAACAGTCAAGGTCAAGGCTATATAAATGAAATAAGCAATACAATTTGTTAAACATCTATTCTTCCTCACTTCATCTATATCTGGTTACAGTCAGCAAGAGAGGCAAACTGATGGATAGGTGCAGTTATCCTGTGCCTGCAACCTGACAAGGAGCTTTGAATTACCTTAATTCACGTAACTGCAGACCTTTGGCAATGAAGGTGAAACTGCAAAAAGTATGCCATAAATGCCCTTTTCAGATGGTATTCTTGCTCTCTTTATTTCACTGGTGTACTTTGTATGGATGGATATTAGCCTGTATCTTCTACAGTTACAGGTTCAGTATCATACAAGGTACACTAATGCTAGTTCCAAATAAGGGCAAATAAGTTCCTGAGTCAGTGCTTTCTGAACGAAAGGAAGTTTTTCCATTGAATTAATTGATGCTGGACTATATCCTAAATCTGCAGTGACTCGGGCCATAGAAACTCTGTCAGTGTCAAAGATCTTTAGGGAAAGTTCAGAAGTCTGAAGTAATAAATTAATCTGTAACACTACCTGAACCTTAGAGTCTGCTGGAGCAGTGGCCGAGATTATTCAAACAATTATCTTCCTAAAACTACAGTTTTAGGAAAACTATCTGAAAACTAAACTGAAAACTATCTTCAAATTTGAAACTGAATTTGCTAAATGGTTTAAGCCAAAAAAAGTTAAAAATCTGTTATTAAGTTCACCAATCTGAGAAGGGAAATGTTTGCTACACTGTCAGAGGAAAACTAAACCAGAATGCAGGAAAACTGTGTTTAAATCCTTTTCAGGACAGTTTTTTATGCACATCTTCCAAAAGAAAATCACAATTTATTCTAGTTTACCCTAGTAAGCTCCCATAATATACATGCTGTATAAATGTTTAAATACTAACTAGGACCAGGAGAGAGCTATTAAGATGTCCCTGCAGTCTGCTCATAATCAGCCCTTTCTTGGTGACCAAGAGGGAATATGGAGTGTAGGGAGTTGTTCTGGTTTTCATTTTTCAGGGTTTTTTCTGCTTCCACAAAGGGAATGATTGTTTTTAGACATCTTCAGAGAACACATGTTGTCCCATAAACTGTCTCAAAGTCCAGATTTAGTAAATACAAGTAGCATGTATGTGCATGCACAGAAACTCACACAGATCAACCTGGTGGCATATAAAATTGAAATTATTCTGTACTTACTGGATTGTAGACTTCTCACTTGAGGAAAGCAGCCTAGAGCAGAAGATCCCCGGGGCTGTATGAGACAGTTTACCTTTTTACCCTTTCTTCGGAAGCTAAAGTGTCCATTAGTATTTTTTTATTTTCTGTGGATTCAGTGACTTAAATGTTATTCTAAATTCAATTATTAATAGATCTTACCACGTTTCTTCCTGTCCTGATTTCTGTGTGGCTCTGATAAAGTGTTGAAAGAATCTTCCAAATATGTTAAAATTTTTTTCAGGCTTTGGTAATTTTAATTATTCCTAGTTTAGGGATTTCCATCTCACCTTGAAAGTCACGGAAAAACTCTGGCTGAAATGCAGACATAACTTGCTGTCTCCTGGATAGCTCATTAGCAGAACAGAAAAGGGACTTTGACAACTGCGTCTGAAACCATCAGTCTTCGCTCTTTTGTCTTAAAAGTTTGAAGTCTGTTATCTAAAACTGTACCAGATTCTTTTTCAACCTCTCTCTGTGAGCAAGCAACCAGGAGAGGGAGATGGTGCATCACCCAGGGTAGGGGTGGCTGTGCAATCGGTTCTGGAGCTACTGCAACACTGTGGGTTTGGGAGGGGGGAGATACCAGTTTCGTAGCAGGAATTCATCTGCAGCCTTCAATACTCCATAAAATGGCAACGTTTTTCACAAGGAAGCTGCTTTGCAAACATCAGTTTATCTAATTCTTAAAACACTCGAGACAAGGCTGTAGAGAAGTAATGCTAGTAACTTAAATTTTTGACTGAATAAAGTCAGCAATAAGGCCTACAAGCAGAAACTCTGGGTCTTAATCCTGTGTCCTTATTTTCCTTTTTGCCTCTTTTTTAGTTTTGTTTTCTTGCCACATGATATTGATCTGATGGTGGAAAAAGGAGATGTTGCAGAGCTGCCCATGTTTTTGTATAAAGTAATTCAGAAAGACAAATGACTGATTACAACTGCACAGTGCCCTGAACCCTTACTGGGACTAAGACCTGAGGGAAATTCTGCCCTTCTCCACTTTGTATTGAACTCATTGGCTGTGTTAAAAATCTCTCATGTCCTTCTGACACAAGTGGGAGAAGCCAAGGGCAATACAGAATAGGTGATGGCATTTATTGAAAAGATGCAAGGAGTATGCGAACTGCTTGCTGGTGTTCGAATTACCAGCAATTTAACACATCTTTCTAGCAAATCATCAAACAGTCTGAAATAATTCCCTCACAGCCTTGGAGAAAGAAACCTTTAATCAAATGTGCTTCTCAGCGAATGACTACGACCTTCTTTGTAGTTAAAGTTTGTTTAAAATAGAGGAGCGAAGGAAATCTTTGCCATTTGTTGTGGTTCTATTGCTGCAGTGTATATAAGTACTTATGTACTGACGTATTGTTTTTGAGGGTATTTTCTTCCCAGGGCTTCATTAAAAACTTCTTAAAATGTTCCACATGCTTGACACGCTATAACAGCTAAATACAGTATGCAGTCACATTAAAAGCCATACACGCTGGGAGACAACTTCAATTTTACAAAAGGCAGGGCCAAGGAACAAAAAGGTTCAACGAAGGGTAAAAGCAAAAAGTTAACACACATAATTAATTAATTTCTGCAATCTGCTTATTACATCTAAATGCACTGAAGCAATTGTAGGAAGTGAAGATTTTAAAGGAAAAGGGAGAGACATTTATCACCCTTTTTGTTAGCAAAGCAGAAAGTCCTCAATTAAAGTCATCTGAATAATGGAGGAGCTGCATTTCAGCACACACTCCTGGGCTAGGCTGAGAGGATGAGTCACTTCGGAGAATGGACAAACAGAAAAGAGGCCTCTGGCATTTGGCTACGGGTCTGGTTTTAATTGTGTTAGAAAAGTCTTCAGAAATACTGTAGGAAGCCCCATTTAATAAGCTTTTATTAATAGGCTATTTCTTTTAAGTTTTAAGATTCTCTGGATCAGATTTACATCATATTTATTCTAACAGAGAGCTAAAGTCACTTTCCAGCAGAAGTGAATGGTATAAAAACCAAAACTAATGCAGAGATAAATGACTTCCCTGATTTCATGTATCCAGCACCAGAGTTGGTAACAAACCTGATATATTTATTTATTCAGGCAGTGTCTCATTTCCATGAACCATGTTAAATTATTTTATACAGGGAGAGACACAGTCTGACTATATTTACCGTAATACTACCTGGTATCAGTCATGGACTAGGAATCTAGTGTTTTACACACAGCACAAATGCAAGACAAGAAGCTGATCCCCATATCTAAGGCTTCACATCCCCATTAAATACTCATCTGAACCAGCTGCTCTTTTTACCTTTTTTTACCTTTTTTTTCCTCCTGAAATACTTGATTTAAAAGTTCTTTCTTGCACTTTTAGCATCTGTAGCACTATTGCAGGCGTTCTCTGGGGAAGAAGGATGACAGGTTGACTCACAGGTCACAGGCACTACCCAGCCTGCACGCAGACTTGCACCGTGCGTACCTCTCTCCCACCCTTCCCCATGGATCTGGGAGGTAGAAGTGATGTGCTTACTGTCTGAAGAAGTGTGAGTCACAGGGGTGAAGTGGACCAGGTCTCCTTGCTCTTGTAAGTGCTCTGTGGAGGGATGTGGGCTGGCTGGACCAGGAGCAGGAACATGCATAGCAGAGCATGGGCTAATTTATACCACCTCTCCAGTAAAAGTCATCAGCTAAAATGATACTGATAAAACCCATTTGTTTGAAGCTAGCTTATTATTTTTACATTACTCTACAGTGTAGTCATGCTTTGTGGATGGAAATCATCCATCCACACAAATGCGAGTACTTAGTGTAAGCAGCTTGTTTAAACGCTGGCTGCAGTCAAAGGACAGCAACACACGTGTGCAGAAGGCAGTTCATCTTAACTGAGCTGAAAGTCTAAAATTGTTGGGATGGGGACTTAAATGACTGTCTTTGAGTGGACATCTTACTTTTATATAAATTTTATTAAATGAGATTACTTTTACTCTAAGTGACAGCTTTGAGAGCTTGGTGAACTTTCACATCAGGCAAGGCCAGTTCTAATACTGCAGACCCCAGCTCTTTCCAGGTTATCAGCTTAGCTTAAATATTGCAATGCTAAAGAGAACCAGTAAAAACATGGAAGGACAACATTTACTGAAGTAGTTTATGGAAAGTAGAAAAGTTCTTGTATTTTCTGTGTTTTTCAAGCTTTAGTGTTTATGGTTTTTATTTTTCCTAGAAGCTTTGAAATCTAGACGTCATCTAGCTATCTAGCTATCTATGAAGGTAGTTATAGAAGAAAGGCAGAAAAGCTCACATATTAACATGACTCTAGAATCCAGGGTTTTAAGGAAAAATACTAGATTATCTACTGGATTTTGAGCAAAGATAATATTGCAGTATATAATGAGAGGGATGTGGAGAATGACCTCAGACATTTTTGTTTTCTGTGTTAAACCAAAACCGATCAATGACTCGCCCATAGACACAGAATATGTGTCAAGCAATTCATTCCAGCTGTGTTGTCTATTTCAGAATTATTCAAAAGGTCCTGATCCTGCCAACAACCTCCCTTTTGTAGATATTTGCATTCATGCAAAATTCTGCCAAACTCAGAGGCCCTCAGCAGGCACAAAGGGAGTTGACCTTGCACATTGAACAGAACTGAAAGTTAGATGGGTGAGGAACGCTGCCAACCTATCTCCTGTCTCAGCAATGAGTTATGAAAGATGTTTTTTCCTGCATATAATATTTGTTATAATGTGAAACACTTTACTTTTTCTTTTTTTTTAAATGTTTTTTGCATTGAGGACATCCTGCAGCAAGCACTGCTGTGAAACCATCTGCAGGTACAAGCTGAAATTCCAGTTTCATGTAGGCAATGGGCATGATGGCGTTACCTGAAACAGGTAGGCTCAGTTTAACTCTTCAGCACGATGGGACTCATCGTACTTGCTTTCTCACTGCTGTAACCGTTTCCTTGGAAAGCCACTGCATGAGTCAAACAGACTGTCAGGTTGATGTGACCTTCAAATACAAAAACACCAGGGTTTTATTGCACTTGACTCACCTGCTTTCTTTTCTTTCCTCTAAGGATTAGGTGTTGAAGCTGCTTTTAGGAATAAGGATTTAGGTCCTGATCTAAAGGAACGGTGTCCATAGACTTCAACAGATACTGGATTAAGTCATCATCTTGTACCCATTCCTTTTTGTTGCCTGACAGTTAAAAGTTGATGCGAAATATTCTGGTGAGGCAAAGCTTGTAGCAAAGAGCAAATCAGCCTCTCTTTAAGCCTGAAACAAGAATATATGTTGTAATAGAACAGTGAAAAGACAGAGGTGATGGAATTGAGATTTTGTTTACTACCAAGATTGATGTTACAGAGATTCAGCTAAAGGTACGCAAGACCTTGTGTGTAGGCTTGCTTTCATTTTTCCACTGAACCATGAGGAACAAACAATAGGAAAAAAAGTGAAGAGAAAAGTCTAAGGACTAGCAGGGAAGGGAATGTACCTGTCACAAGGATAGCTGAGGCTGGGTTTCTGTTGTGTTTTGCAGTCGCTGGGGCAGGTAGGTGAGGTGAGAGTCCCCAGTGCTCACCTCGCAGATAGCTCGGCTCTGACATGATGGATAGCCGGGCCATGCAGCAAGGTCAAAAGAAATTTCCATAGCACAGATGGGAAAAATGCTGAGAGACTGCTTCATTGTAAACCTTTCTTTTTTTAAAGTCACACAGGGGAAAAGAATGATTTATCCAGGTAGGATACATTTCTGCAGCATGATTTCTTATATCTGGCCTAAGCTGTCTTGCTAACCTTTCAAAGCAATAGAAAGGAAAGGCTATGCCCAAAGCATACAGTCTCTGACGACTGGGTCCTAAACACCTCTGTGCTTGGCAATCCGTTATAATTGGCTGAAAGCTCGCTAAAGCCAAATGGACATCAGGACCAAGACATTAGTTGTATGTTTGACCTTTTTGCTCATGATGTCTTCCTCAGGCAAATTGTAGACTTTGAGGTGCAAAGACTTGTCCTCATGGCATTTGGTTTGTTATAGTGCCTGAGGAGACAGATAATGGTCAATCTGTGTGGCAGAGGAGAGAATGATGGAAGGGAAAGAGAAATGGCATGGGGAATGTTCCTACCGAATCTCTGGATTTTAAGAAACGCTCCCTGGACCTCTTTTCCTAAGCTGAGGCCTTCACTTTCAGGTGGTTCACATACTACTATTACACAGGTCCCTATGATGGTAGGAAGCTAGGCATGGTTGCCTATCCCTTCCTATCTTCTATCCTATATTTCTATGTCTAAGAAGAACGCTTTCCCTCCAGTCATCAAGTCCATATAACCAGATCAAATTAATTGTGTGTGCAAGGAAAGAGAATACAGGATTGGTTTGGATTTATAGCTGAAACTCTCTCCTCACCCTTTGGAAGTAAGACATAAAGAAGATCCCACACATCCCTTTAAAAATGGTTGAGGAAGATCAGGATGATCACAGGGATGTACTGTGAGTACATCTCAACTACTCCAGGAGTCAGGAAATGCAGACTAACTTTGGGGTTAAGTTCTTCCATTGTTTCAAACAAAAGTGTGTATGTGGCAGATTATATACACAATTTCAATTATTCCTAACCTCCTTTGCTCCCTTTCCATAAAGTGTGAAAGTGTATTTTCAGCTCTCTAGTACCCTACAACAGGTAGCACATGGGAGCCATTGTGAGCTATTGTTCTTCTAGGTCAGTCATGGAGAGGGCAGAAAGGAGAAGATATGAGATACACGGAAAGCATAAATAATCTATATGTATATGGATAAATATTAATTCCATACGATGATTTTAAGTAGGGGTCCCTCTTGCAAAGAACAACAAAACATAAGATCCTGCAGTATGTACCATACTAAGCTATATCTCTAAGCTTACATTTAAATAACTAAATGACCACCTGACCTTCAAAAATACTCAGCAGCTATTAATAGTACTCACTTCTTTTGGTCTTTCTGAGGAATCTCTCATCATTAAAAAAGCTAAAAATCCCATACAAATGAACAAATGAAAAATGAAGCGTGTTACCATAGTACTACCATAATCCACTGCTATTTTCTGAAATCTTGTTCTCTCACTTGCTTCCTTCAGAGTACTTCCTAATTTCCAACATATGTTCCTGAACGTTATTCTTGAAAAATGTTTTCAGGGTCAGAAACTGGGGACATTCTGTGTCTGTGGTAGTTACCAAGTTAATTAAAAACAATATACTCTGTCCCACTAAAAAAGGAAGATCATAAAAACAAAGCCCCTCATTTCTATATGAAAAAAAAGGAAAGAGTTTAAATAGCAGTTTGCAGACTATCATTCCAGCTGGTGTCTGCAGTCTGTTCTTTAGTTTCAGATGTTTGCCCTAGGCCTGTGACAGTCACATCTTATTATGTACTCTCACTAGTGACCATCAGGGACAGAGAGCACCCAAGCAATTCTGGTCATTGGCTAATTATTGCCACAAGGAACACCCAGTTCTTGTGCCCTCTCCCACTTGTGCATGATTTAGCTTTCTGTAGATGCACAGAAAAGACCTTGAGAAGGATGAGAAAAAGCTTGCTTATATTTTTCAAGAAGAACAAGTTTTCAAAGTGTGGGGCCAGATGCAAGAAAACAATGAGCTCAGTGGGGCTCTGGCAAAGCCAGGGTACCGTTGTCAGAGGTATTGAAATACCCTGAAGTTCTTTTTTTGCTGTTTAAGGGAAAGATAAAAGATGGTATTTACACCTGCACTCCCAACTTTCCTTAGTGTTATTGCTGCTTCATTGTAACAGCCGCAAGAGGCTGTATGTCTAGACAGTGAACAAGGTTTACAGGATCTGTTCAGAGCTCCCATGTTGTCTTGCTGAGCAAAGTCAAGCAAGTCACAATTAACTGCCTGATTATAAAGTAGGTGTTGTCATACCCGCCTTGCAGGGGCAATGTCAAGAAAAATTGGCATTAGAAAAGACCATCAGGATCCTTGGAAGAAGGCTATAATTTTTGTGCCAAAGAGTTAGTGGGAACAGTAACAGAAGGGAGCCTGAACCGTCATGTTTGAAGCCACATGCATTTGACAATACAGCAAAGCAAAGTCCAGGGGAGTTCAGAGCTTGAGTTTTGCACCAGCTTCTGGAACAAAACAATTGCAAAATGTATTTTCTAGGATTCATTCCTCCCCCCCCGCCTCTTCTCTTTCTTCTTTTCTACATCACCAGTTCACCTTCTCTTCTCCCAGTTAAGCTCTATGAACATCCCCATGTTCAGATTCATATATAATGCTATTTAATCCGTGGCTCATAAGATTCAAAAATTATAAATTTATTGAATGCGGTGTCCGCAATGACGAGGAAAGAGCTGCTGTTCTACACAGCTGGTTTTGTACATTGTTTCTGAGACTCAGTCTATTGTGTCAATGGAAAAATAAAAGAAAATAAGTAGGGAAAAATTGTCCATTTTTTTTCCCTATAAACTAAGGCAGGCTCACGTAGTGACATGAGAAAATGACTGGCTGAAAATGAAAAAAAGGGTAACAACATGGCATTTTGTCATCCTGTGGAATTTCTTGTCACAGAATTTTGGTGATATGAAAAAGTCGCATAGACTTAAGAAGCTAATGGACCCATCAATGCAAGAAAAATCTGTCTCTCGTTGTGACAGCTTTTCTGAGCCACAAAATCCCTGATATGCAGATGCCTGAAACTTGGGAACGTGTTCTGCAAAGTATTACTACACTTGTTTTGTTCTTTTAGGTTTTTTTAGGCATCCACTACTGGCCGTGGTCAAAGACAGGATCCTGAGGTCAATGGAGAGGTGATCTCCAGATGCTTTCCAGGGAGGAAAGAAGGCATGTTATAGATAGACGTGATCTCTTTTAGACAGCTATCCACCAGCATTTCGCAGGCCCAGGGTGGAACTTTTAAATATGCTGTGCAAATCTCTGGGTTTGTTCTTGGCTTGCAAACACAGTGAAAATTTATTTAAGAAAAAAGTTAATTTTCCAACTATTCTTCAGATATTTCAAGTTGTTCTACAGAATAAATTCTGAAATAAAATGTCATTCTGACTTAGAAAAAAGTGGAACTTTTTTTTTTTTATTCTGCCAAAAATTATATTACAATATACGGATTTGAACTGGTAGGTTTGCTTGTTTTTATATTTTATTCTTTTGGCTTGATTTACCACCCAGGTGGTATTAGTCAACCCCATTTTGTGTTTTTCAGCATGACAAAGGCTAAAGCAAAATAATAATTAAAAACAAATATATCCCCAGCTGTAGTACAGTGGAAAGGCAGCCCTCCAAGGAGTCTGCCTGCACTGCCAATAGTGATGTTTGTGTTCTGTAGGGAAAAATTTCGCTTCATCAAGTGGGAATCCTGCTCCATCATTTTGCTGGTCTCTTGTCTTTCTGATGTGATGCAATAACACTGCTATGGCCTCTGTGCTTGTTTTAAAATAATGGTGCTCCCCAAAATCATGGAAGTAACTACCCCTGAATCCATGTGAGTCTGTCTAGATTTAGTTCTGTAGCTTCAATGAGACACAGTGCTCCTCACTTCCTGAATAAAACAGGGAAAAAAAAAAAATCAAACTTGGCAGTGAGGCATGGCAAAAATCAGTAGGTAACCTGTAGGTTTTACTTGCAGCTATAAAAAAGGGCCTGATTTGTGTAGTGAGTAAAAACCATAAGCCAATAATAATCATCATCCACTTGGAACAGAGGAATGGCACATATCAAAACAGGCAGTAATCTTAGGTTTAAATTCTGTATATTCAACAGCCTCTAATATGTCCTAGATTGCTGACACAGGACAATATGCCAAAGGCATCGGTGGATTGTAATCACACAAGGAAAGTGATGAAAGAAGAGAAAACACAACTGGGGAGAGCCATGTCCCTTTGCAAGTACAAAGGTAGTGAAGCCATGAAAAGTTAGAACAAGAAAAAGAGAGAGAAAAGCTTAACACAAAAATCCAAGTAACTAACTGTGGCATCCTTCCAGCTCTCAACAGGAGAACAATTCAGAAAGCATCATAGTCAAGAAAAACACACGTAACTTAGAGCAATTTTTCTAAAGTGTGCATGGGCATGGTTCTAAATACAGGAATAACAGCACACTGCTATTCATGCAAAAAGCATATTTGACTCAGGTTTGCTTCCTAACACTATTTTTTTACAAAATAAGTTTGAAAAATTAAAATGAAATAGATTTTAAACTACATTACAATTGAAAAAGAAGCACATAGGCAACACAAGCTTACATCTGTGGCACTCCAAGGACTGCCGCCAGCTGTGGTGCTTCAAACGTAGGGAAGTGAGAGGTTAAAATGTGCCAAAGGCCAGAAGCTGTGCTACCTGATGAAAAGCCAGATAGACTCCATCTGTGGGATTGAGATAAAAATCTGTTTTATTTCTATGTTTCTTATCTCTCCAGTGGCAGGAATATCTCTTCTCTGTTTTGTTTTTCACACATAATATAGCATATAATATCTCCATGTTTCTATGTGCTGTTTGAAGTAAATTGAAATCAGTTTTCAACTCCTACTGCTCTAGTGGGACCACTACCATCACCAAGGAAGACAACTTTAGGCAAAATGGTCCTGGCATGGAACAACACTCTACCATGACAGGTACAGGTCAGTTATATGAGCCTGGGATTCAGGAATCTTTTAATTCTAATCCTAAATCAAACAAAATAGCATCACTCATTCAGCTTCTTGGCTTTTTCTTATGCCTTATGCACCAAAGGCAGGTAAACCAAGAAACAGAGAGAAATTGCTTCTTTAGAGCTTGGTTGTTGGAGCGGTAAATAAACTGTGGCTGTTGGACTGGTAGTGCTTACTATCATGCTGTCATCTTCAAAATAATTTCCATGGAAAAATGATGAGATTTCTAGGATGATAAAGACAGAATTATTCTTGTTTTGCAGTCACATATTCCTGACAATGCCTCATTTTTGCTTGCTTTTTTTAAAATTTTCATTCAAAATGCTTTATCGAATTATCTTTCAAAAGAGAGGCATTAACTTTAGTAAATAAGAAACTGGAAGTGTTTCCAAGGCTAGGGCAGAGAGTCCATTAGGAACGCCTACAGTGGCCTCCTGGCAGCGTGCAGTCTGGAGAATTTCATCCTTATCAAAACTGTTTGCAAATTGCCAAGGGGATCTTGACATTTTGTGTAAGGACCTGGCCACAGCCTAGATAATGACTGCTGCATCATTTTCCTTTTTAATTGAAATTTAATTGAATACTGTGCTGATAAAGCACCCTATTGATTATTTGCTTCTTGCTTTTGTGCCATGGGTACACGTGCGCTGAGATTCTCTGGCTCTCTAAGCAGTTCTCCTGGCCAACGGAGCCAGTGGGACATTTTCCTTCCCTTGTTTTATCTCTTTGAATGGCTTCTCCAGAACCCTGTGCACCATTTATAGTCTGTTTGTTTGTTTGTTTGTTTGTTTTTCTTCCTGTTTTCAAATATTGTAAGCAGGAAAAGAGTGTAGCTATGGCCACGTTGTCAGGGAGGCAGTGAGAACTTAAGGATCTGTGCTCCATTTTCTGCATGATCTAAGGCCAGAAACAGAAAGGGACTCATCTACAGTGATGGACGTGTAGGCATGTAGCCCCTAAACGAAGCCACAGTCTTTAGTGAGCTGGCAAAGATCCTCTATATGAAACACAGCTAGAGCGATAGGCCTCTCAGAAGTGTTTTTCAGGAGTTCAAAAAATGACGTATGCATGATATGGCCTCAAGTTGCGCCAAGGGAGGTTTAGGTTGGACATTAGGAAAAAATTCTTTACTGAAAGAGCGGTCAGGCCTTGGAACAGGCTGCCCAGGGAAGTGGTGGAGTCACCATCCCTGGATGTATTTAAAAGATATGTAGATAAGGTGCTTAGGGACATGGTTTAGTGGGCATGGGGGTGTTGGGTTGACGGTTGGACTTGATGATCTTAGAGGTCTTTTCCAACCTTAATGATTCTATGATTTGTCATATATGTCATACATATTCACCATGGCCAAATTATTTGTCCAAATAAGATACGAGAGAGGCAATAAAATGGCTGGAGGTATATAGTTGTTTTCCAAGATAAGAAATTAAATGGATTAGGATGCCTCAGCCTGAAAAAAGAGGCTTGAAGAAGTTTATAAAACTATGAACATAAAAGAACGTTAATAGGGAAATATCTATTCATTTACACAAATGAGTGCCCAAAGACATTAACAAGCAGCAAGTTTTAAATAAATTAACACTAAAAATGTAGAAATAATTGCCACAGAATGGTACAGAGGCCAAAAATATAGATGGATTTTTACAAAAGAATAGCAAAATACCAGGTAAGAAGGTCCTTCAGTGCTTATGAAGCATGAATATTTGGATTTAACATCTGTCTCAGATTGCCAAAATCTGGGAGTCCTTACGCAGGGAGTATAGTGTGGAGAATATCCCTGGATATAAGCTTTGTTTCTTTTCAAATCCTTCCTAAATATTTTTCAGAATGGGACAGGGCTTGCAAAGTAAGACACTAAAATATAAATGCTGACATACATGTCTGCACTTCGATTATATCCAGTGCAAATGCAGTCAATACAATCATCGAAATGTGGAGAGGGATTCAACTCCCACATCATAAACACTTTCACTGGATGAGCTAAACAACTCGTTAAACTCTGGAGGGTGCAATTCAGTCATCTAAACATAGGTTAGTGCTGTCTTAGATGTCCTATGAGTATCAGCTGCCTTCTAGTTGATCCTTTAGGAGGACATGGGTGTCCAATAGATCCTGTGTCACGTCCACTAACACCATGCAGATTGTCTAGGACCTATGAATTGAATCTCCTTTTGTTCAGACATTTAATTGTAAGCGTCTCAGCCTCAAATTAATCTTACTGGCTGATGTGAGAAACAAGGTAGTGGAATGAATGAACCTTTGGTTTTATTAGCTATGACCATTCTTATGTTCTTCTCTGTCTCCACTTCATAGCTATAAAGTGGACAATAACATCATTTTCCTAGGTTTTGTGTATTATGGTATTTGGGCCTAAATCTGCAGTATAAGCAATAAAGCCCTGATCCACACAAGTATTTAAGTCTTCCCAACAGCAATCACCTACACGCCCTAGTAGATGTCACCCCACTCATATGCTTATTTAGCAGCTTAGATGTTGAATTCCCTTCTTTGCCAGGACCCTCAGCATCAAAAGCTGGTAATCCGTCTCCTTGCAGACAACTAGACGTGGGAATACAAGTCAGTTCTGGTGGCGATGTTTCTTAAGATCTCAGTAGGGTGCTAGTTTCTATAATGTTCCTATTTATTATGAGAGCAAACACAAGTTAAATATATTGTTTTAATGACTGTTCCTGGTTTTGATACAAATGTATTATGGAGCTTTTTCTTTTTTGTTGCCTGTTGCTTCTGTCACATTCATTTCATAAACCCACCCTGAAACCAGAATAACTTGCCACAGGAGGATCATTTAGCACGTGTTGATCTCACAAGAACATTTTACTGGCATCATCTGTCCTATGAGTATCCATGTACCCACATTTCCTGGCACACTACCTAAGTGTCTAGGAAACTAGTGAACACCAGCTGCAGCATAAATCCTCTGGAGGCACTGGCATTCATCAAAATCAGAGAAAGTCTTCAATTTATCTCTAAATCAATCTCTAACTTATTATCTGATGAGTAAAAAAAAAAATAGTTCTGAGTCACATAGTTGAATCAAGTAGCGTCCCGCCTCCTGAGTAGCATAAAGTAGAGGTAGAAATCAAAGTCTGTTATCTCAACGTATTACACAAACCGAGATATAAATCCAGATCTTCTCATCCTTACTTTGTTCCTAGGTGTTTTCTCCCCTTCTAATTATGTTTCTCTCCCCTCCTAGTAAAGTGTACTATATTTAACCACAGTATGATTATATATCTCTTCAATTGCTTTCCTATATGATAGAGTGAATCTTAAAGATTTTCAATAAAATAAACATGCAAGGAGAACAGCAACATAAGAAAAGAATGCAGCCAATAGGCCAGACCCTAATTTATTTGTAAGTCTCTGTAGTTTTGTTGACTGTAGGTAGCACTTCCTTGATTGATACCAGCTGATAATTTTGCCCTTTCCATTTAAATATTAAAAGAGGTAATGGAAACACTGAACTCAAAGCCTGATCAGATAGTAGAACAATTTGCTTAATGAGATAATTATGGCCTTGTGATGACCTTCCTGGAAAGCTGAGCTGTGTTTACAACTAAATGAATGCACAGACCTGTTCTGATCAGTGCAATGAACTGAACTAAACAGCTCAGGAATTCCAGCTCTGTGGTGCCTGAATGCTGCCACTCAGGCTATGTGTGCATATATATGTATGTGTAGATGTATATATATGCACGTGCATGCTTTCCACCAGCACTGTCTCATCAGGCTCCTTGTTTCTACAACCAATAGAAGTGCTGCAGTAATCTTCATCCCCATACTGCCTACATTTCATTACATCCCTCTCTGCAAGCAGCAGGGAATAATTGGACTTAGTAGTTGCCATGAAACCAATTTTTGCTTCTTTTCAACTAGATCCAGGTTCCTATTCTTGCCACCAGCAGCTCATTTGGATGCCTTGGCTCATTCAGGAGAGGTATGGTATTCTCCATGGAAGTACTACTACATGCAGCATATAGTTGAGGCACTCTAAAGCACACCTCAGGAGTTTCCAGGTTTGTAACTCGCTCCTGTTTAGTATTTGTGATATGTGTTGGATGTGTTGACTGCTGAACCTGTATGCTTCTTGATTATTTCACTCAGTGCTTGTATGAGGAAGGAGGCTAACTTTGAAATTATTTTCCTTTCTATTGCATAGTGAATGCAAACCCTGCTGCAAAGGAGAAGGGGGAAAGGATACTAAGAAATTAAAGATATCTGGGTATATGCACTGTGGACAAACAATTTAAAAAAAGAAATCTGACATTTTATTGGTTGCCATCCCTAGTGACTAGCACTCTCTCCTGATCTAAATTCTTTGGAATTGGGTTGTTACAAAGGCTCTGAGAAGTTGAATCCAAAGGGACCTTATTAACGCAGAGCAGTTTTACTTTAATATTAAGAGCAACCATAAACTTAGATGCAGTCTATAGTTATAGTTGTGATACAGTAGTTTTCTGTCATTTCATTAGTCCAGAATGACTGGGCGTTTTATTTCTTTTTATTCAACAGATTTTATATACGCTTCTTCCTTAAGAGTTTGTATGCAACCCTGTGAGGTAGACTATGTGTCACGGATGTTATACAGAGCACGGTTTGGGAACTCATCATTTATAGACATCTAGAAATAAGAACCCAAGTATACCAGAATAACAGGATTCAACTCATGGAGAGGCTGAGAATATTAAGGAGAAGGAGGAAATAATTAATTTTCAAAAATGACAACAGGCTTAAACAACAGTCTCTTTTTCAGTGTGGTTTGTTTGCTGTGTTTAGCATTTCTTATGGCTTTATGACTATAAACCATTGACTACAAATATATGTCACTTAGGGAAGTTCTTAGGTATAAGTTCACTCAGGCATAATTCCTCATGGACGTATCCTTTTATTAAAAAAAGGTTCATGCCTATACCAAAAGGTACTACAGCCAAAATAAACATGTTATTTTCTGATGATTGATGATGGCATTTATATGCTTATATATGTATATATGTACATATACAGATGTACACACTCTTCAAAATACCTTACATACAATAAAATCAGGAAAAAAAAAATTTTTCAAACTTTTTCTAAACCACTATAATCCTGCTGATGTGTGTTAAAGTTTGAAGTTTCTTTTCAATTTTCATTCTTTTTTCTTCTGTCTTCATCAAGGTAACAACGTGTGACATTCAGAAGACAACTGAAATCCCTCCTGACTGTGCTCATCCCACTGTGTGTGTGACCTCAAAGGAAAATAAGTCCTTACTACAGGACAGTGCTCCTCCAGGGCTGCTTCAGTGATCTGATTCAGGTCACCAGCTATATGATTCTTGATAATCTTGACTAGTTTAACTATAAGGTTCCAACAGACCTACAGTAACTCCTTTGGCCTCTGTAACCAATGCAGACCCAGGGCTTGGACATTTTGCAGTAACATGTGGTCCTGTCAAGTCTGCCTGTGACACCTAAGGAGACAACTGAAGCTGGAGGAGAACGTGAAAGATGTTCTGCCACCGATGGTCCCATATCACTGCGGAGTAGCCAGCCACTGCCTCAGGCTGTAGTCCTTTCTCCATCCCATGGTTTAGCATTTCACATGTGATTCTGACCTTCGGCTTCCCCTTTTCCCTTCCATTCTGCAGACAGAGCCCGAAATACTGGGTACAAGGCCTACCCAGGTCTGAGCTCAGGGTCCTTTTAATGGGCAAAGATGAAATATTCTTAGGGCAAATCTTTCAGCCTCTTTTTCCATGCTGGGAGAGCTGTTGGAGCGAAACTGGATGGCAGGTAACAACTGGGAAATGCTGCAGACTGCCAGAGGCATGTTGGTGTTAGGAAGTTGCAAGGACAGCAGACAACAGCAAACCTGACCGGCATCAGCTGGTTCGGGCACGTATCTAAGAGGGAGCAGAAGGGCAGCTGGAACTATTCCTTTGTTTCACACCTGACAGTCAGAGATATTCCAAGCAGGAAAGATTTAGGAGTTTTGCTCCTAGTTGAATTCCCAAAACACTCATTCATAGAGCCTGACTTCTTCCCCTATCTCTATTGCTGTTACTGTTTTTATAAGATATGCCTTCCCCAAAAGTCTTTTGATTAAACAAACAAACAAACAAAAATCTGAAAAGCTGAGCTTTTCTAATTTAGGCAGCTGCTCTCAGGGGAAGTCTATGTGCTCTGGAGTTCTTTCCCCTAACCCAGGCAACTACCTGAAATGCCCAAGTTAGGAGTCAAGTTCCCCCGAGAGCTCTGTATAAGCACTGGTGAGAAACAGCAGGTCTACGTTTGACTCAGCACAGACAAGGGCTGAATTTATTCTTTGTAAGTACTTACTTGACTCTCCAACGAGCCTGGACTGGTTTAGCTTTTAACTTTGTTCCTTCTGCTAAACACCTGCAGCTTTCAGGGGTGAATCCAGCTTTGTATGTATAGATCTATGGCCTCAAGAGGGGTGAGAGCTCAAACACATCCTTCTGCTCGGCATTTCCCGCTGTGTAGGTGGTTCCCTACTCAGCAACAGAGGTGCTGAGCATGGATTATGTAGGGAGGCTTGGTACCTCGGTGACATACATACCATTCAAGTGGGGAGTTGTTTGTGGAGCTCTAATGCCTATTTCAGGGATCTGAATTAAATGTTCTGAATCTGTCTGTAAATGTCTTAGAAAGCTTGAGGGGCAGGGGGGAAAACAGAGACATAATGCACCTTGCATCTTGCCAGCATGAGATCTGATGCAAACACAAGATGAAAAAGAAAAATCAAAGGCTGTGAAAATTACTCCATTATTATAATATAGTAGTTGCAGTTGATAAAAGTTATGTTGCCCTGTTACTATGACAACTACATTTAAACCTTCCTGTTACTAGTTGGATCATGTAAAAAAACCTGAACTTATAGAAAGGAGTTCACCATTAATTTTCTCTTTTTTTATCTCTAGATATTATGCAAAGTTTTATAAATATTTATAAGTATTTAACTTAATCAGCAATGCCTATGAAACTAATTATTCTATTAGCAGGAGCATTCAGGTACAGGGCCTGAATGGGAAGATTTGTTCTGTGAATGAGGGTGGGACAAGAAGTGTATGGAGGAGGAAGAAATATTTCTTTCATTGTTTTCACAGTGATAAGTGATTTTTGGTTTAATAACTTAAAATCCAGAAGTCTTTCCTTCTGCAAGTAAAGCAATTTCCCTACTGTTATTTTCCTTTTGTTGTACTCTGCAGGCGTCCTCTCTAGATTGCCTTGAGATGTTGGTGGGTTTGAAGAATGAACATAATTGGAAAAGAAGGAGAGTATTTGCAAACAATCTGCTAGGAAAAAGAAGAAAAAGAATATGAATATGTTCTATAATATTTTAGCAAGTTTAAAAATGAAAACAGGGCATCCAAAATTCAGCATGAAGTAAATGAATGAGATTTCATACCTTTGCAGAGAGCCAAAGCTGATTGTGTGCCATCCATGTGCCCAGATATGTATTTAAGATATACTAATGTGCAAAATTTACACAAGACCAATTCATTATGTGGTTTCACATAATCATGGTAACTACAGCCTGATCAGGACTTGACCTATGACCATGTTAGTCAGTAGACAGACTCACAACAAACTACGGGAGGAAAAATAGATAGTTTCACCATGTCAGATTTTCTGAAGGATATGAGACAAAAGCAGTGCTCACTACCCCTAATGTATTTCGAGATTTCTTATTACTTTTTTCTTTAATTGAAGGCTGAACTTTCATATCTGTCAAGCCTCATCTGAGACTTCCAGATATCTCTTCTAGTCATTTGATAAATACTTGACTTATTTGATAAATACCCTAATCATTTGATAATTACCCTCTGGTACTCCAGCCTCAGGAACTGGTTGTTTCTATCCCTGCTCCTTTGCACAGCATTTCATTTTATCGATGTATAAAGGACTTCCTCACCCACTTAGGAGAAATAACTCGCTTGTTCACAGAATGCCATCAAGTCTTTGCATCTTGGGTCACATAGAATCATAGGATCATAGAGTCACTAAGGTTGGAAAAGACCTCTAAGACCATCGAGTCCAACCGTCAACCCCACGCCCCCATGCCCACTAAACCATGTCCCTAAGTGCCTCATCTACACGTCTTTTAAATACCTCCAGGGATGGGGACTCCATCACTTCCCTGGGCAGCCTGTTCCAAGGCCTGACCACTCTTTCAGGAAAGAAATTTTTCCTAATGTCCAATCTAAACCTCCCCTGGCGCAACTTGAGGCCATTTCCTCTCATCTTATCGCTAGTTAGTTGGCAGAAGAGACCAACCCCCACCTCTCTACAACCTCCTTTCAGGTAGTTGTAGAGCGCGATGAGGTCTCCCCTCAGCCTTCTCTTCTTCAGGCATCTGGGCAACAACCCTGCTTTTCCTTACATTTCCCTTTCCAGGTCACTCCAATACACTTGTCCTATTATTTGCTGTTCCCTTCCTTAAAGGAGTCTGTGATCAACCCTGTCTCCAAAGCCCAGGAGGAGCAGATAGCACAGTCAGTCCTGTACCTGAAGTGCAGTAGTTTTCAGAAGGTTCCTGGACCCTCTGCAGCACTGGAGTGTATTAAGGCCCCTATTNAGAAATTCCTCCCAAAACATCCCAAGAAACCTTCTTTTCAAATTCTTTCTTATGATGAAAGCCCTTTGCTTGTTTACTGTTTCTCTGTAATGATAATTTTAAATTCGTATAAATAGGAGTAGATCCTCATCTGGTTTAAACTGATGCTAATCCATTGACCTTGGTGGAGTTCTATCAGGTTGATTGTGAAACATCCCAGAATAAGCCCAGAGCATAGGAAATCCCATACAGTTCATGATGATGTTTTGCAAGGAAATTTTCTAGTATAGTCTAGTCCCCACACCAGGGAGATGTGGGCATTTTTTAAATTACTTTCTTTTTTTGCCTTGTTAACATTTAACAGCCCAAAAATTTTCAAAATGAGACATTATAGAGAATGTATCTTCTTCGGCCTCCGTCTTGAAATTGGATCCGAATGAGGCACTCTGTCCTCAGGTCTGTCTCAGTAAAATAAGCAGCACCAAAACACAGGCTAGAGCATCAGGCCCAGGAGCGCCCAGGCTTCTTTGACTGTTGCCATGCTCCTGGGAAGAATTTTCGTCTGGACCAAACGGTGCTTTCCCTTGCACACGGTTCAAAGGATAGCATCATGGAAGGACTGCTCTGAACAGAAGGAGTGGGAAAGGCCACCTTCTCTTGGTGGCTGACAGTTTGGCCATATTAACCACTGCCCTCAGACGCTGGCTTGTTTTATTTAATAGTATGGGCATCCTATTCCTAGAGAACCCCATTGACTGGAGTGAATTTCAATGTGATTTTCAAGCTTGGTATAAAACCTCACTTGTACAAAGGGGAGATGTGCCTTATGTACAGCTTATAATTGCAATGTTTTATAAGAATGAGAAGAGAATGGTTTAAAAAAAAGACAGGGTCAACCTGGTCATCACTTCTCTTAGGGAAAAAGTTGTGTCTTCTTTTGTTACTATAGAACTAAATTAACTTGCAAAGAATGAGATTCCTGTCCGCTTCCAGCTGCTTTCCTGCACGCGTTTGACAGCACGCTGTGTGTAGCCATGACAGTCTGTCTATACTTTCCAGAATGAGTCTAATGTCCAAAGTGCTTTTCATATCTGATATTCACATATTCTTGCTGAATTCTTCAGTTGGCACCTGATACTATGCTGAGGCTTCCTAAAAGTTCATCACCCCTCATAGATGCCAGAACAACATCACAGGAATGGATGAGGTTGGAAGGGACTTTTGGGGGTTGTCTAGTCTAAACATCCCTGCTCAAAGCAGGGACAGCTAGATCTTATTGCTCAGGGCTGTGTCCAGTTGCGTTTTGAGTATCTGCAAGGATGGAGACTCCACAACCACTCTGGGCAACCTGCTGCAGTGTTTGATGACCCTCACAATAAAAGAGTCTTCTTATGTTTAAATGGAATTTCCTGCATTTCAAATTGTGCCCATTGCCTCTTTTCCTGGCTCTGGGCACCACTGAGAAGAGTCTGACTCTCTCTTGTTTATTCCTCTCTCATCAGGTACTGTTAAGAACCCTCTGAGCTCTCTCTTCTTCAGGCTGAACGGTCCCAGCTCTCTCAGTCCCTCCTCATATGAGAGATGCTCCAAGTCCTTTCTCACCTTTGCAGCTCATCAAGAAATGCAGCGTTACTTACCACATGGCATTTTCACGAGGGCAGTGCCTAGGCAGAAGAGACAGGGGTGTCCACAGGAGACAACATCCACCAGCTTTGCGAGTAAGCATTCCCTTGAGGCACGGGCTACCTTGAGGTCCTCCAAATCCCACGGAAAGGAGCATGTGAGCCAACACAGTAAGAATGCTCCAGCAGCCAAGTGTTGTGGACAGGGAATAAATTGGGCCCAAGCCCTTTCCTAAGGATCTTCCTGTACAGCAATAAAAAGGCGGCTTTTGTCACCAATTCTTGTTCTGTCATATTCCTNCTGGAGTGTATTAAGGCCCCTATTTCAATAAAATATGCTGTTCAGAAGTGGTTACTTCTCTATTTATGAATTCCAGTGAATTAATCTGCTAAATAAAATACAAAAATATTGCTTCCAAAACCCAAGCCAATCATGTTAAGAGGATGAATTTCAAATGAAAAATAATTTCCACATCAAAGATTTCTCTTAATACAAAACCCTATTTAAAATGGATCTAAGTGTAGCTAGTTGTTTATAGCTCATTGTACTGCAAAGATTTTATATGCAGCCTATCAAGTCAAAGCTCTGGCTGCAAGTACATATTTATGATTGATACTGTGCTTGAAGAGGTACAAAAATGATAAGAGAGTTTAATACACGTCATCTGTCCATATTTAGTAGATGGCATATATTTTTCAGTTGACTTCCAGAGTGAAATGCAGCTGTTGGTTTGTGTCAAATCAATAAAGACTTAATTACAGTAAATGTAAAAGAATTATGAATAAATGTAGTACAAAGTAAGTGTTTGATAAAAGTGCCTAAGCTCTAGAAATGNTGGAAGGACTGCTCTGAACAGAAGGAGTGGGAAAGGCCACCTTCTCTTGGTGGCTGACAGTTTGGCCATATTAACCACTGCCCTCAGACGCTGGCTTGTTTTATTTAATAGTATGGGCATCCTATTCCTAGAGAACCCCATTGACTGGAGTGAATTTCAATGTGATTTTCAAGCTTGGTATAAAACCTCACTTGTACAAAGGGGAGATGTGCCTTATGTACAGCTTATAATTGCAATGTTTTATAAGAATGAGAAGAGAATGGTTTAAAAAAAAGACAGGGTCAACCTGGTCATCACTTCTCTTAGGGAAAAAGTTGTGTCTTCTTTTGTTACTATAGAACTAAATTAACTTGCAAAGAATGAGATTCCTGTCCGCTTCCAGCTGCTTTCCTGCACGCGTTTGACAGCACGCTGTGTGTAGCCATGACAGTCTGTCTATACTTTCCAGAATGAGTCTAATGTCCAAAGTGCTTTTCATATCTGATATTCACATATTCTTGCTGAATTCTTCAGTTGGCACCTGATACTATGCTGAGGCTTCCTAAAAGTTCATCACCCCTCATAGATGCCAGAACAACATCACAGGAATGGATGAGGTTGGAAGGGACTTTTGGGGGTTGTCTAGTCTAAACATCCCTGCTCAAAGCAGGGACAGCTAGATCTTATTGCTCAGGGCTGTGTCCAGTTGCGTTTTGAGTATCTGCAAGGATGGAGACTCCACAACCACTCTGGGCAACCTGCTGCAGTGTTTGATGACCCTCACAATAAAAGAGTCTTCTTATGTTTAAATGGAATTTCCTGCATTTCAAATTGTGCCCATTGCCTCTTTTCCTGGCTCTGGGCACCACTGAGAAGAGTCTGACTCTCTCTTGTTTATTCCTCTCTCATCAGGTACTGTTAAGAACCCTCTGAGCTCTCTCTTCTTCAGGCTGAACGGTCCCAGCTCTCTCAGTCCCTCCTCATATGAGAGATGCTCCAAGTCCTTTCTCACCTTTGCAGCTCATCAAGAAATGCAGCGTTACTTACCACATGGCATTTTCACGAGGGCAGTGCCTAGGCAGAAGAGACAGGGGTGTCCACAGGAGACAACATCCACCAGCTTTGCGAGTAAGCATTCCCTTGAGGCACGGGCTACCTTGAGGTCCTCCAAATCCCACGGAAAGGAGCATGTGAGCCAACACAGTAAGAATGCTCCAGCAGCCAAGTGTTGTGGACAGGGAATAAATTGGGCCCAAGCCCTTTCCTAAGGATCTTCCTATACAGCAATAAGAAGGCGGCTTTTGTCACCAATTCTTGTTCTGTCATATTCCTTATTATGCTTGGGGCTTTTTATAAAACCAATGTCTATACATGGGAGAATCTTAGTTCACATTTCTAAAGGGACAGAAGCCAAAATCTAGCATGACATCCTTTAGATAAGGGAATATGGTCTTCCACTTTAGGCTCGTACCTCTGTGGGCATGTACAGGATGGCCCTACAGAGCTACAGTAGGTGCCCAAGTGCTCTTTGTTGTCAAGGGAAGGTACCGAAGGTAACATGGTCTGTCAAAGCCAGTCGCGCTGGATCAGGGCTTCAGTTTACAGCTCTAGATGCTGTGAAGTTTGCAAATATGAGAAAGCGTACCCTAGGGTACAGAATGCCTCTAAATGGCAGTGTTGTGTTGGGTTTATTTTCTCCACTGCACAGTGCACATTTCCCCAGGCTCTGCGACAGGAAAGCCAACAAAAAGAAGCAGCCACTGAAAGGACAGGTCCCAGATAGTGCTTCCAGGGAAAGTAGCTATGGCTGTACAGTTGGTTGCCATTGTTTCTCCCATATGCCTAATAATGCTTTTAGTCATCAACAAGAAATTATGTCTATATGTGTACGTATATCATGGACTTTATCTGTTATTTTGTTATTTAAAAAAAAAAAAATGAAAGCAATTCCAGATATTCTATGGAGAAGGGACTACAAGAAAAATGAACACAGAAATATTCAATTACAACTCACTTATGCTAATAGTGTTCTTTTTTATATCAGCAGCATGTAATAAAAGACTGAAAAGATAATCACATGACTGGATTTCAGATGCAAAGCAATACATAGGAAAATCACATGCTTGATCTTAAGCAGAGATACATTTCTGGGTAGATTCAGCCATTTCCTTTTGTTATTTCCTTTGATGTGGAAGACGTTTCTGCTCACTGAAGTTCAGGTAGATGGCTATACCACAAATGACACCCACGGATGCCAAAGGCATGGATTTCAGTGGGACTATGCATATGCATACATTTAAGAGCACAAGTCATCTCTGATTTGACCAAAGGGTTACAAGCTACAAGGGGAAAGCAAAAGGAGCTCTTTCGTGCTATATTTCTTAAGGTCAGTTTCTTGCACATTCTTAACATTTATTTTTGATAACTGCTTTTCCTTTAAATATGCATATCTAAATTCTTACCTGTGATCGTGATCCTTTCACAGAAGCACTTTGATCCTCCCTGCCCTCCCTGGAAACAGACCATCTTCCCCCTCCGGTTACTTGGCAACGTGAGGTAGCAGCTTTAAGGACCAGATCCTGTGCTTATTCTCCCCTGTGAGGCCACATAGTTTTCAAATAAAATGCAACACTCACTTAAAGAAGAAAAGCTTGGGGAACAAAGACACAGATTATGAGGTTTAAAGATGAGAGAGAAACAACAGGAGGAATGTATTAAAAAGCTTCAGGAACTTGCAGGTTTGAGGAGGTGGCACCACCCCCATGATTCTCCTTTTAAGTGAGAGCTGCAAATCTCCTGAGTGCATTGTTTTCTTTTGGGTATGTTGGATTTCTTTCCACATGTTTAGCTTATCAGCTGGTCTTCTTCTGGCAAGCAGCTAATAATTGCATGATCAATACACAGGCAGGAGAAACAATAAGTTGTAAGTGGTAGCTGGAATGTAGGATAATGGGGTTTTCTCCCCGGCTCTGTCAGAAATTTGTTGTGTGTCTTTGAACAAGGACCTTAACTTCTACTCTTCAGTTAATACCGCTTTACAAAGGGTGGTTAGTCCAGGAAGTAACTTAGGGGTCACATAGACAAAAAAATTTGGATGCCTGAAGTGTGAGATTGCAACTTTAGGTACCTGGCATGGACTCCAAATCCCTGAAGAATTATCTCAACATGCACCCTCTGAACGGGGAGACATGTAAGACCTGCCAATACAAATGTTAAACACAGATTTCCTTGTGAAAACATGCTTTCCTCCACCTCGTAGCACCAGTCAGGATTTAAGGGGGACGCCTCGCCCATGCGAAGCCAGGAATCCCCTCCGAGGACAGGCAAACAGGATCCCTTGTTCTTTTTTGTTTGACAGTCTTCAGCAGAGCTGTGATATCGGAGGTGGTGTCACTAGCTAGCTTTGATGGAACGGAGAGTTCAACCAGCATGCTGAAGACACGCTCCTTTCCTTAGCCTCAGGCAATTGCCAGGGAAGTACTGTAAATATCAGGCTGGCAGCCACGATAAGAGGATGAAGAACTTACTTTTTTGCTTAGTAGTTTCAACAGAGGTAGAAATCTTTTTTTTTTTTTTTTTCCTTTTAGATCCAATCGTCCAATGTTTATATTATGTAGAACGGAAGAACCGTGGAAAGAAGTCATCCAAAGCCTCCCCATCCAACCAGGCAAAGACTCTGCACATGAGGTTACAAAGCTGTGTGATTTTTTTTTTCTTACTGTATCTCTCCCTTCTCCTGAAAACTGTTTTGTAGAAAACAGTTCAGCTTCACTAGAAAACACAGATTGTGTTTCCAGCTCAGCCCCTAAACCTTAAGATCACAGACTGAAAAAGTGTTTTCTCAAGAGCAGTTATTTCACCTCAGAAAAACAATGAAAAAAAGTCCTTTGAATCGAATAATTCCAACTACCATGGATACCTCTAACCTTTAACATTGTTTCTTTCGTTTTGCCAAGTGACAGGGTATAATGGCAGCCAAAGGTGTTACTCTATTAGCACTCCCACTTACTAAGTGCTCCAGTCTTCATGTGAATGTATAGTGTTTGTGCCGTACAGAAACAAATGAAGAATGAGTACATATTATCAAGAGGAAGTTCCATAATAAGACAAAAAGTGGAGATAAAGGAGGGAGTATTCAAGAAAACAAAGTAGACACACAGAAATGAAATAAAAGCAGAAATGAAAAAACAACCACACCTTACATGACTGCTCAGCTAGTGATTAGTGAGCAAGTCTTACTATATTTAGTTGTTGCTGACATTCATTATGTTTTTCTGTAAGATATCCCACAGCTCTCTAAGTTTGCAAAGATCTGAAATACATGAACCAAGTTCACCGTATGATACTGATACTAGGTCTAGCTTTTTTGCATGGCTACAGTTTCTAAAACCTCACATAATAAGATTTCAGCCATGCATACACAAAAATAAAGTAGGTAAATGAGGGTTTTGGGTTTTTTCTTTTTTATCATATTGCTTCTCTTGTAGCTATTCAGGTCCCTGGTCATGAATCTTAATCATGATATAGTTTAAAAATTGACACAGAATGCAGTATGCATTAAAACACTTAGCAGTTTCAGTACCCAACAGTGACTCACTATTAATTTCCACAGTTAAAAAACAAGCCCTAAGGCTACAGAAAGTCCTATGCTTCTTCCCAAACAGCATTTTAAATCCATTTCCTTCTATACCCATATCAACTCCAATATGTACTCCAGTTAAAATAATGTTGAGTTTAAATCTCAATACTAATGCAAAAATGAACTGACATAGAAAAAAGCTGTACTTCTTCTGCAAGACTGATACAAACACACCTCATCCTGACAAAATTTCAAAGGAAAAAGAAATCTTTAGCCCTTTCATATATTTGATGTTTGGAGTAAAATATATATTTGTTTTTTTTATTGATGGTTTTAGAAAATAAAGGGCTCAGTTTGATAAAACTTGCCCCTAGGAGATCTGTTTTCCCTTAATGAAGGATGGGGGCACAAGTTTACAAAATACAAACTCTTGATTGCACAAGGATCTCTATTTACCACGTAGGTGCAGATCTTCTGGGGAAAGAGAAAAAGGATGTGAAAGAGCATTAGCCTTCAGTTGCGAGCTCCCGCGTTTGCAGTCACATGGGGATCCACCTTCTCATTTAGACCAGGGCTTTGATAATCTGGATGTTGTGTGGAGTGTTTAGAAGGATTGTAACCTGTTGTGGTTTAACCTAGTAGGCAGCTAAGCGCCTCCCAGCCCTTGCTCACTTTCCCCGGTAGAATGGGGGAGAGAATTTGAAGGCTAAAAGTGAGAAAACGCATGGGCTGAGATAAAGATAATAAGTAAAAGAAATAAACAAATAAACAAACAAACGAAACACACTGAGCATGATGTCATATGGTATGGAATATCCCTTTGGTCAGTTGGGGTCAGCTGTCCCAGATGTGTCCCCTCCCAACTTCTTGTGCCCCCCCAGCCTGCTCGCTGGCGGGACAGCATAAAAAGCAGAAATGGCCTTGACGTCGTGAAAGCACTGCTCAGCCATGGCTAAAACAACCCTACTTTATCCACACTGTTTTGGTCACAAATCCAAACCATCACATCATACGGGTTACCGTGAAGAAAATTAACTCTGTCCCAGCCAAAACCAGTACCCCTGTGCACAGAGTTCCTGTGGACTGTTTTCTTCAGAGAAGTGGACTTTGATTTAAGGGCAAATAGCCAACTGGTTATGTCTTCTTCCCAAACAACATGATATCCCCCTTGACAAGGAGTATGAAGATATTACTTTCCACGATCTCTATGAAAAATAAGGTATATAAATGGTACATTCACTAGCCTATCCAAACCAGCCATCCCTCTCCTGAAACAAGGAATTTCCTCTCTATTTTCCTTTCCAAATAAGGGGGAAAAGCTCCTTCAGTTTGAAGATAATGATAAGACTTTTGGAACATTTTCACTACCTTTCATACAGAGCTTGAAGTTTAAATGTTACTTTGAAGAAAATGTTTAAGATAAAAAATGATTCTTCAGAGCACAACTATTTAAACAGCAGTTTGTTTAGGCACAATACAGTAAGATTGTAATCATAATGAAAATATTCAGCTATTTGAACATACTTATATTATAATGGGAATTACTTACAGGGAGCTGATAATAAAACTTAACAAGGAACCCCAAGGAAAGAAATGATCTCTTCAAGAATAGGTAAGCAAGAAGGTCAATGCTTTAAAAAACAATGTCTAAGCTACTCACAGTTAAGCTTAAAAGTATATACTAAAACTAACATGTATATTTAAAAAGGCAAGCACATTTGGACATCTAAAAAGCAGTCTTAACTCCTGCCAGTTTTGTTATACTTAAAGAAATCTCAGAACATGTACATAACACAAGAAAGAGTAAAATCTCTGAATTTTAAAGATGTTCCAGGGCTTCCTTTCATAAGAAAAAAGACGGCTATCGTACAGTGGCATCTGCATTAACAATTTTCTTGAGCTAATGAGGCTACCGACACCATCCGTAAAGGAATTATGCCAGTAAAAAGATGAAAGCACGTAATACTTTTTTCTTATCTTCAGACTCTAAAAGAAAGTTCCATTTCCAAACTCCAGTATTATTTTCATAATTTCTTAGTCTATTCATCCCCTCAGCTCTTTTAAGGAAGGAAGCAGTGACCAGCATACAAAGAATGATGGATCCTCAAAGTGGCACCAAAAAGAAACAGCCAAAGAGCAGAGTGCCATTTTTTCCAATTGTTTGTCATCACTAAAGCTTCAGTATCAAAAACAAGACAGGCAAAGATATGAGGATTTTCCCCCTCAAAAAAGCTTCCCAAATTAATTCTTTTTTTTTTGTTTTAATGGGATCCCAAAAAGATATTTCTAGCCTTAAACAGGAACAGCTTCTCTTGTTAAATTCCAAAGTGGTTTTGAATATATATTCCCACAGAAAAAAATATATTAAACTTGGTTAAATGAGAAATGTTTACATTCTTACTATTCAATAGACTGTGTGTCTCAAGACAGTTTTTTGCCAGACTTCTGTATAGAAAATGAATTTATACACTTTCTTTGATTTCATGATACTTATTTAAATACATACTTTTTTCCATTTTTAACTGTTTCGGTTATCTCTGATTAAAAAAAAGGACATATCTGCCATGAGTCATCTAGCCATTTCCATAAATATATGCAGTACGAATTATCTGTGATGGCCCAAAACTGAAATTTTTTCACTTTGAATATGACACCTTTAGCTTTAATTAGAAAACATTATTCATACTAGTAGGGAACTAAATATGAAGAGTGTGTGTGTTTGAGAGAGAAGGACATGAAAATATGGCAACTGATGAAAACCATTTTCATATTTAGTTTCAGTTTTCCTTTCTCATTTTATTTTTTCCTTAATAAGACAAGGATTTAGTAGTGTTGTGATTGTTCTGCTTCCCCTTCATTATACTGCTGTTTAACATAGCATGGAGAACCCATATTGAAAGAGCAGTCTCTTAGGCAATATCAAACACTCCTCCTTGCATGTTTTCCAATCATACAGTTACCTCATGAAAAGACCCTTCTTTATCAAATTTTCAAGGTAACATCCATGGTTTCTTTGATTTGACCTTTAAAGTATGATTCTCTCCTTTAGTTCCACCATTTATTACATCAAGGCTGACTCAGTCAACCAAGGCATTGAAGAAGTGAGCTTGCCTTCACAGCTCAAAGTACCCAGCCATGCAAATTAACCACGAAAGTCCAAAAAAAAAAATTGTTATTCTCTTAAAACCACATTGAACGGCATACCAGGACTAATGATCTTATTTGGGATTTTCCTTGTAAAAAATGATATTATTCAAAAGCTCTTGCTTCTGCTTTTGCAATCCTCCATGAGAAAATGGAATACAAAACCAGAAAAAAAGTCTGGAAAGATTTGTTACTGATTATCTGAATAGTCCTTGCCCTGTGTGGGTATCATGCATAATCAACTTTGATGTAAGGCTCAAGCTAGCTCCTCTGAAGAGGTCTAACAGTTATCAAATATTGGCTTTACCAATTACTGCTGGAAATCTTCTTCCAAGCTCAGTGCTTTGCTAAAAAAAAAGGAGCTCACACAGGACATCTTATACTGCGCTGCTGTCGAGTTCAGAGATGCTGAAAAGACTGCAGGAAGCAAGGCTTTCCTTTGTGCGGTGGGGCTGGAAAGCAAAGTGGGCTTGGGTGGAGGTTAGGGCAGCCAACAAGGCTGTCAGAGAAAAGCTTAGCCTGAGTGCTGCCCTTAAAAACAGGGTACAAAGTCTCTGAGACTTTACAGTCAAAACTGTAAAGTCAAAACTAAAAATCCTACCAAAAGAGGAACAGCAAAGTAATAAGAACATGTACTCCCTGAGAGTCTTTGACTTTATCTGCCCTCTTTTTGATGGAGTTTTGTCCAAGTCACCCAGTTGCATTATTATACTAATATCAAGCCACAGAATCCCAAATTACAGCTCGCCACAGTTCTGCAATAACTTTGATTGTTAAGGATCCTGACCGATGAAGCTCTTCTTACAAAGTTTATATAGAAATGACATCAATCCCCTTTGAAATGCAAAATGCTATGTTTGAAATGTGTTTCTGAAAATAACAGGCAAAAACTTTAATCTACCTGGGGAAAAAAAAAAAAAAATCCTACCAAAGATTGTCCTCTCCTATATACTCATTCTTTTGGTATCTAATGATAATTTTTAATTCATAAAATAATCTTTAATTCATGCACTTACATGTAACTGAAGACTGTTTATGCGGAGCAAAGTGTCTGGGATCTATTATACCATCAGAAGGAAAATGTAGAGGAGAAAGAGAGTTCGTAGTCCACAACTAAGTCTAATATTTCATGTGCTTTTAAAGGACTGAGTGACAACTTTCATGCAGTAACAGCAACTGCAGTGGAAAGAGCCCTTTAGCAGTTCAGCCTGTTCTCTCCAAAAAGATTAACTGTTGCATCTTTCAGAATGAGACAGGTTTTTTCTTGAAATAGCAAAGATAGCAATTATTTCCGTAAAACCTCCTATATTTTATGCACACACATTTTATCATTTGCTTGAAATGGACTGTCAGATGTAAGTAAGTATGCAAATTGAATGGATCATAAAATTATTCTAATATTTCTAGGATCAAAACTCTTTATTTCTGTTGCTAAGCAAATTAAAGAAAAGAACAAGGTGGCTGCTGCAGAAGCAATAAGAACGTACAATTGTACTGTTCATAGTCATGCTTGTACATCACTCGACTATTACAAAAAATGTAAGTAGAGTTTTTTTCCAAGATTAACCCATTGGTAAAATGGTGCATTTTGTAAGCAGGAAAAAAGCTTTGTATAATTGCTACGTGTTAACTTCTCCTTTAACTATTAAAGCATTGAAAACTTTTCTTGAAAAATAAATTTCTGATGTCTCAAATTACAGAAATATCAAAATATTTCCAGTAGTTTCTCACTTCTACACACTTAAGGTGGGAATAATCATTTTTTTTTCCTGGAGCACAAGTCTGATGAGGAGCGGCTGAGGGAACTGGGGGTGTTNGCAAAGATACAAAAGCAACATAAATAATTATCATTTTATCTTGAAAGTAACATGAAATTTTTCATTCTTTATATTTGCTAAAATAGTAACAGAATTCATAATGCTTGAAAAATGCAAACATTGAGGTGTGCCATTACTGTTTATTTTGACAGCTTAAGCACTAAGGAACATAACTGTTCAGGTGCTAAAAATTATTTTGTACATCAGGTAGGATTCTCTTTTTGTTCTTTAAAGCTGACAAAATTGACAGGCTGAGATTTATATTGTATTTCTTTCACAGTGCCCTGAAACTTAGTAATACAATCTTAATATTAGAACAATTTCACTTACATTGGCTGAAGTCAATGTACGTTCATTTACGAGTAAGGTCATAGATGGCCAGAGATGCAAATCTTAGCTAAAAAGAGATCATTTCACAGGAGGAAAATGGAAGGGACTGGGAAGGGACTTAAGTACTCTCAAGTAGGTGACTTTACAGATTTTGTAACGTATGTGACTGTTTACAAATTGGATTATAGTAAACTGAGCCACCACTTTCAAGAAAAGTATATTGCCTTTACAGGACATGATTAATTTATTGGGCAGTCTAACTTGACCAAACGCTTCTATATAGACTGGTAGTGTGAGAGACTGAGATGTAATACTTGTAGAATTTACTGTACCATTGCAATGTAAAATGCAACAGTAGAAAAAATATGCTTATGCTATAAAAAACCCCAACCAGATTGTAGAATGATGCTACATACTGATAGTCCTTAGGCTGAAACCCAAAATAAAGTTAACTCTTACTGTGCCTTTGAAAGGTTTTATGAAATTACTAAGAAAAAGTGTAATGAAACATATTACAGTGGATAACCATTACTATTTAAACAAGTGTTAAAGGTTGTAATAATGCTGATACAGTAAGAAAAATGATATGTCTCTGGAATGACTCTCAAAATAAGATGGTGTCTTTTTTTTTTTCCCCTATGGTTGCCTTCTTATCCACCCAAAAGACACAGAGAACCGCCAGTGATCTCAGATGCCAGGATGCTCCTCCTTACAAGGCTTAACCTATTCTAAAGGACTTGCTCTGTCTTCCTCTCAGACACCTCTGTGCTCCTGCAACATAGGAAAAATAGTGAGAGACGTTCAGGATGGCCTAAAATAGAGAAAGTTATGTCCCTGAAAGGACATTACATTAAACAAACCCAATTATTTTCTGTTCATCTAAACTAACATTTTTTGTTTACTTTTGTGAAAGGCTACCTGAATTCAACATGTTACAGCTCTTGTGAAGTACTATTTCTATAGTTACAAACAAAAACAGTTAGGAGGGCTTTCAGTCACTAAGGCCACCTGACAAGGAGCAGTCTGCACAATATCAATACAAATTTAAGAGCTGCATCCAAACTGCCTATTGAAAATGATCGTCATTCAGTGTTGAGGGATGAGATCACCATAAGTGGTGATTTCTATGAACTTCTCCATTTGGCCTTAAAAGTCCCTGAAACTTCAGTCTAGCCTTGCTGCCTTTTAAACACACTGTGCATCTTAAAAATTGACATTGGTTTTTCCTCTGAAACAAATCATATTGAAACATTCTAGAAAACTACAACATGTTTTTGCGTGGTAGTGACAGCTCCCTCTTCCATCCCTGGCTCAGTTTTTTCAATAGAAAATGGGTTTGCAAAAATCATTGTCTTCATGTGAAATCTGTAATTCCAGCCTTGCATTCCTTACCTACAGTGGGTGGTCTTTAATGGTTAGAAAAGATTTGAATAGAAACTGCATGCCTGGAGTTTTGAACAAAATAGGTGGCTGTCTCTTGGATTTGGTGCCAACACAGGTTTTTTACGGAATTTATACACACACAGAAATGTAGAAGGATGTGGCATCCTCCTGCACACAGGCAGACGCTTTGATCCATCAGGCTTCAGTCTTTGATTAAAAGCTTTAGGAATTTGCAGGTGTTCAATTAGTCACCAGAGGGAGCCCATATTATTTCATAAACACAATAACAACACACTAAAAAGTAGAAGAGGGGAGATAACAGAGTGAGAGAATTGCTGTGTTTCACACAAACGTCCATGTTCCCCCCCACTCCTTGACAATCAGACACCAATAGTTTGCTATACAGTGCAGGGTGGACTTTTCAGCAACAAAAATATAAAGTAAATTTTGAGGAGGATGAGCACAAGCCCTCTTCCTCTTGGGCTATAAATGATCTTTTTATTTGCTGATGTATTAAAGGATGCTGGCAAGGGATCCAAGTTACGAATATACAATAATAAAGTTCAGATGCTGGTACAGCAAAATCCCAATTATCACAGAGCCACTTGGGTGACACCAAATATGTCTGGGTGATCAGAGACAACAGAAAGGAACATGAGATTAGATAGCTTGTCTATTCATCTGTTATAAGAGGATGTTGGGATAATGCAAGATTTTATAAAAGGGGTTTTCATTGGGATTTTTCTCATGGCAATACCCCCTATCATCTGGGAAACCTAGCCTTCTGTGAATTGCAAGTAGGCTTTTGTTTCTTTCTATACTAACTAGTAACTCTCTCACCACCCAGCTTATGATTTCCTTCCTCACCTTATCAATAAAAAAAAAAAAATTACTACAAGTGGTATTTTTTGTGAGTGTGTTATATCTCTAACAACTCACTGATTCTATTTGGGTATCTTCCTTAGTTATTTACCAGGGAAACGGCTTCAAATGTATCACATTTCACTTAGCAGTATTTGCTGTTAGTATTCTCTGTGGAGAATTCTCTGTTTTGCCAATAAAATGAAAGGAAAAAAAGAAAGCTAATTTAGTAGATTTCTAAGTCTCATTTACAGAATTGCAATGGTAAAATAACTATGCTTTGGAATTCACTGGAAGTTTTTATATTAAGACCTTATCTGCTTCATATCTGCTTCAAGCCAGCCTTTGAGGGAACTCTGTCATTGTTATAGCCTATATGAATTTTCCTGTTTTCACATATTAATTCTCCTGCAGACATCTACAAATGATCACAGTATTTCAGAAGTCTTTGTTTTTTAAGAGTGAATCATTGGTAGTGGAGCTGTCTTCCTGCCTAATAGAAGCTATCACCCTATCTGTGCCTTCATCCTTTAATTGCAAGACAATTAAATTCCCCACCGTTTGCAATATCTGTGTCCAGAATGAGTCATCTTATCACACCACTTTTTTTTTTCCTTGTTTTTGCTATGTGCTTAGCAAGATGTAGCTTAATATTTCTCTGTCCCCACGGAGCTGGAGATTTCTTCCTTAATTGCTATTTTTCGAAGCTTTACACCTTAGCTGGTCAGAGCTTTCTTGCATCATTGCATGGAAAAAAAAAAAGTAAAATGTCTGTTCCTCACCACAATGCTATAATTTTGGGATGTATCCAATGATACCACATGTGAAGTATAAAGTATGTCTGTGACTGATAAGCACAGATTTTAAGAAAAAATATTCCATCTCCCACAAGGCTGGTACAGAATATCCAGCATTTAATTTTAGATAGGATCTCAAGCATTTGAAGAAACATTATTGCATGTTAAGAAGGAAATGATCTGAAATGGTTTGGCTGTGATACATAACCAGATATACACAGATGCCGTCATAATGCCTATAACCTGGCTTTATCGAAGTGGGTTTTATAGCACAGCTACGGTGAAGCTGTGTGCTTTATTTGCCAGCGTGAATGGGCAGATGTGGTACTGATGATCAGTTGCTGCTGTGCTTTGACACCAGTTTTTACTGACAGACCTGATGCCAGAGGTATCAGCAGGATGACCAAGCGAAGAACAATTAGGTTTCCTCCCATGTTCTGCACTCTGTGTCCTTACATTAGCGATGGGACACAAGGATGTAGTAAGATATACTTGCGTTGCCCTTATCCAAGCCAGGGTCTTTCCTTGGTGTTCGGTGAAAAGGAAATCTCCTTTTCTCAGACTGAAGTGGCTGGATTCAAATACGAAAGTACCAAATATAAAAGAAGGGGGGCAGAGGGGAGAAAAGGAGCTTCTCTTTTTCAGACCAGCCATTTGTTAAAAGCAAGCTCACCAGGCTAGGACGACGTAGAGAAAGCAGATTGAAGGACAGTTCTGGATTGCCCCTCTTTCAGAATTTGGGAAGGTTTGACATTAACTACGTCAAGCATAATATTTACAGCTTTAGTAACTTGCACATAGTTTTTCTGGCTTCTGGATGGGCCACCAAGTTTCCTTCACTTTTGAAGTCCTGTTCCCCAAATCCCCACATTGTACAGTCTGTTGTGTCAGGATGAAAAGCTCTCCTGGTGAGTCTCCTGCCCAATTTCCTCTGCAATGAGATGCCTAGTGCGGAATTATATGTACTTTCTTCAAATCTTTTGGCTTACTAGAGTTTGTGACCTACCTGTGATATCTGTTTTTTTCTTCCATTTCTCTTCAACTATGAGGCACAGGCTTATCATTGTTAAAAGAAAAAGGGGCCTTCACTTTTGCTTCACTTTTATATAACCTTTGTGTTAAAGTATTTGTTTGAAAGCTAAATGTTCTTGACCACCATGTCTGTAGAGGTATGTGAATTTTGTTGTTGTTGTTGTTTTTGTTTTTCCCTAAAGTACCTCATTTAACCTACACACTTCTTCGGAAGGGTAATGTTGACTTAAGAGGCATATAATTAATCTGGGAGCTAAACAAACTTATTCTTATTATAAATTTTATTCATAATAAATAACAATTAGCTATGTCGATAGAGCCATTATGTCAGGGGGACTACTTGCAGTGGCCGGTATTACTCAAAACAAGTTATCAACATCATTTATCACACAGTGTATTCTAGTATGACTGGTATTATTACGAGTAATAATTTATCAATAACTACAATAATAATAATGGTGTTGTAATGAATGGTTGGTCTCATGCAGTTTGCAAATGTTTCAGAAGATGTAAAATCACAGGCAGTACCCAGAACTGCCAAATATAATGCAAATATATAATAAGAACCAGCCCATCCCTGAAGTACTTGCAGTCCCTTTTGAGAAAAGTTGTTTGGGAGAGCGGTCAGACAAAGTGACATGCCAATAGTGACACCGAAGTTTAGTGGAAAATGCAAAAATAAAATCTAGATTTCCTTTTCTTGATTGTCTCTGCATTGGGCCATATCACCCTTTCTGAGATCTCTGACCCCTGAAATGTTTGCTTTTCCTAAGCTTTTCTTACATTACTCTCTCTATGGTTTGCAAAAATAAAGATGTTGATTTCTCTGAAAACAGATCAAAACCATTTTCAAGCCTCCTTTTGATTCCTATTCCAGCATCCCACCAGATCCTAAGCTGTCCCTGCCTCCCACTAACGCTAAGGGCAGTGGGGGGAGTGGGGAAAGAGAGAGAGTGAGAGAGAGAATTGTTGAACACATTATTTTTTCTTAAATCGTGTAATTAATAGAGTTTGTATATTACAAACTCAGCCACGTTTACACTCCAGAATCCCATCAGTTAATGTAGTTTATGTATCTCCATTAGCATGCTTGCTCACTCAGCAACCTTCTACCATATTCCCTTAGTATCAAGTATATTGCTGACCTTTGCCAGGATACTACTGAATTAAGGTTCTTAGCTGCCCTTGCTGGTTTTTCTAGTTCTTTGGCTTTAGAGTCTCGTAATCAAATATTTAAAAGTTATTTCATTGCAGTCTTCTGTGATGATATTTGCTTCTTTTAAATACACTTTCTCTTTCCTGAATAGTCAGCACATCTCCATGTCATGGCAATATATACTCCAAAGAGCGCTAGTGGCCAAACTTTGCAACACTTTTGAGGGCTCCACAAGACGATAAATTGAATGCAACACAGTATATGAACTCCTGGCATTCCTGGCTATATATATTATAATGAAGTGGGAGATGTGCTGATTATCACATAATACAGATGCATTATGCACAAAATAGGCACCAAGAGGAAAGAAAGTGCTTTGGTTTTATTACTCACTATTATGAGAACAAAAGGACATAGGTATGCATAATTATAAACTGCAAATGTCATGCCTCCTCCCCCTCCTTCCATCATCCAGAAAAAACAGCACATTAAGAAAAGAAGCAATGCCCTGGGTCTTGCTTATTAGCCACACAAAGTCAGAGAAAAAAAGCTCACAACTACTGTCTGCAGTAAAAGAGCTTTTATATCTCAGGAGTTATATTCTGATTTTAGTTCTCTAGGGACTCAAGAAAAGAAGAAACATAACTAATCTAGTAAAAGATGAATATCCACTAGTGGTCAACAGCAGTTGCTTCAAAAGGAAATGCAAGAAATACAAAATAAAGTTTAAGGGACTGAACCAAGCAAAGAATCTTTCTTGACATTGATAAAAAATCCTCACTTTTCAGTTAAACTACCTCTAACTAGTCCCAAAAGCTATGAACCTCATGGGTTTTTCATCCCATTTCTGTGTCCTTCCTTTAGCATCTCTTTCTACATCTGTAAAATCAAGAAATGGTGATTTCTAGAGATGGCGACCATTCAGAGCCATCACTGACTTAGTCTGGAAAAAACCTCCAAACAGGGTACTCTGAGGTCACTCTCCACCCTTGAATGCAACCTGTTACAGACAGGATCCTTATGAGGTGTGTCCTTTTCTTATTCTACTGCTCTAATTATTTTAGTTTGTTTCCAAAAGCAGGTGGAAATCCAATGTCTGCACAGCTGTGTCAATGACAATCTCCTAGCAAAGTTATGGTTCACTTGCCTACTCATTTTCAGCTACTCATACTGCCATGCTTTGTTTTCTCCTTCAATTTCTTAATATTTTCTTTCCTATTTTTGTCTTCTAATATATTTAAAGAACCTCTTATGTTTATCTTAATATTCTTCAGCAGTACTGCTTCATTATTCCCATTTGTACTTTCAATGCCTTCTTTATAGTCCCTCTGTTTCTTCACATAAAATTCTAACAATACTGCAGATCTTTTCTTTCCTATAATTTTTAAAGCTCTGTTTTGCTTTCATTTAACTTAAAAGACAAATCAGTCATCCACACTGAAGTTTAATGCTTGGTTTTACATAATGGCATATTCTCCTAAGCTTGCTCTACCACCTCCTAAACCTTTAGTTAATTTTGTCAACATTCTCTCTTTTGAATAAGCACTGCCTATTTATATCACTTATTACATGGTTAATGGTATTAAATATTTAAAAGTTTAATTATCCTGACTTTCTATTCAAAATGTCATCCAACAAGGGAAATTTGAAACTGTATCAATAATAATAATAATCATCATTTTTTAAATAGTCTCGAAGAGTCACTTCCTTTATAGCAGCCTGTTCGTTTGACATTACAGGTGTTATCCACTTTTTGGTATCTCCTGAAGATAGTGTTTTTCCCCCTTTTACCCCTTGATCCTTAGATGTAACAATTCATTTGCAGTAAATTTAAGTCCTCAGTTGTTACTGTGATTTTAGTTCTTTGAGAACACCTTGCCATCTTGGATTGAAGGATGATGAATATCCAATAAATCAACCCAAACCCTCTCTTAAAATTCTCTAACAGAGCCACAGAAACTATGCTTCATTTACCTTTCTCTTTTTCTTCTCCTTATTGCCCTAGAGAATGTAAGGAAAATTGAATGTTGATTAAAGTACAACAAGTCTGACAAAACAGGTATTTCTAGAAGAAATTATCAAACATCTCAGATCTCAACAGGCAAAAATCAGCATAATTCCACAGAAGCAGTATTGATAAAGAGATTTACACTGGCTGAGGATGCAGTTCCAACTTTGCAGTGTGGTTTGTAAGCAATGAAACACACTGCATTGCAGACATGCATTTCTGGGTGTCTGGTTTATTTCTTCACTAACTTTTGAACCTGTTGACCAATTCCACCCAAATTTTATAGACATGGTAGAGTTTGCAAATAAAATGACATACTATAAATTCTTTCGGGGTTTTATTAGGGTAAAACTACCCTATTGATTCATCCAGTAAGGATGAAGTTGAGCTTGATCCTTATTAGACAACAGAGTATGTACTTTCACGTGTAACATTATGCCCAGCAAAAGGAAGTTTTAGCTGGAATTTGAAGCTTACTGGACAGCACAGACACAAAGCAATATGAAACCAAGCTTTATTAGTCCCATGCCCTGGATACAAGTTGCATAATTTAAGTGTCATGTAATTGTAATATCCCCTGTCTTTGAGTACGTAATGATCAAAATTCTTAAATGTGTATTTCCTGGGCTTCACACAGCTACAGCTGCCAATGAACCTGTGAGTTCTCAGGGTCCTTGAATTCAGGCCCCAAGGATCCTGAATTGGGTGCTCACAAAAGGAACATAAATAATCATAAGGTGCATTTTTGTCCTATTTTGACTGGAAAATTATTTGCATATTTCATAACACATTTTCAACCAAGCTCTTCTGTAGCAATGTACAAAATTATTTTTCCACACTTAAAGCATTTACACTACTAATAAAGTATATTTAATGAGAGAGATTTGCAAAGAGTCATTGAGGACTGATCTCCAGTTTGTGTTTTTGATGCTTTCCCACAGTGTTAGCAGAGGTCCTCAATAAAAACTCTCAGAAGAAACAAATTATTATAGCTTCATTCAACTGAAACTATGACAATTCACACAAGCTCCCTTCTGCGCAGTATACACGCAGTGAAAGAAGAACAGGAACAGAATCAGAGCTCTAAGAACACTAGCAGAGGAGAAATGATACATACATTGCAAATGTGGTAGGTTTTTTCAAGAGACATTAATTAAAACCTGTAAAACAGACTTTCACGTCATGGGAAAGTTGTTGTGTGGAAAGTCTCTGTTCTAAATTAGGATTAAATGTTTTGTAGGACTTCTTATTTTATACTATTTCTTGGGATACAGTTCTAATCATGGATCCTTTGCTATGAGGAATCATGTCGAGGTATTTTGCAGCAGTAGGACATCACACTAGGGTATGTTAATCATGTAACATTGACTCCAAGTCAAAATGATGATAGTTTTCCTCTTAGTAGTACACTGTTAATTAGAACACTTAAGGAAGACGGGGTTGTTGTTCATAAAGCTTTGGCAGAGAAAAGAAGATAAGGAGAATGAGTATTTGTCCTGGCTACTTGTGTGAGTAACTAATCTGGGATAATAAACACAACAGTAACAGCAAGAGCAAGAGAAAGGAGAAGGATGCAGATGGTACCATTTCACAATGCCTTGAGTCCAGAGTCTTTACAATACTGTGTGGTAGTTCCCCTTAATCACTTTAAAAATTCTGTGAAACCATATGAAGTAAAACAAAAAATCATAAATAGACCTTTTTCAATAATTACATTAAGACTAGCATCTACATTAAGACTAGCAAATGAGGATAGGTATATAAATATGCTCTCAGATATATTTAGTTCAACTTAGCACACAAGTTCGTTATCCTGCCGATACTTCAACTTTTGGTGGTAAATTACTGTTTTCAGCAGTAGAATACTACCTTAGCACAAGAGGAGATGTTTTCCATCTTTTCCAGACATCCAACAGCTTGTGGTGTTGGATTTTGGGGAAAATGCTTCCTGCAAGTGTTCAAATTTAGCACCTGAAGAATCTGATATCAGACCTGCTAATGTCGGATGAAGGCTGTATAATTGCAGGACTCTGGGCTCAGCAGTGCAGACAATAGGAGGTAATGCAGTCATACAGATTAGGGACCAGACTGTCGTACAGGAATTAGCTCTTTTGTATTAGCACAGGAGGTAGAAAAAGGTCCCAGGCTTAGCTGTTTCATTGCTAGCTGGCTGATAATTCCAGATTTACTTTCTTCCATACGTTATGCAGTGCACAAAACAGTACAGAGCGTACCTAGAGATCGTCTTGGTTACACATCATCATGCATTCAGTGCAGCAGCTCGCACCAGTACCGAGTAGCTAAACTTATTGTAGCTCCCTACTTAAGGGGGCCTGGGCAGGGAGAAGAGAAAAACAAAACATTACAGCTCACTGTATTTTCAAGTGTAATGATGCTTGAAAAAATATCTTGACTTCTAATTTTTTTTTTTTTTTTGGTATTACATTCTGGGTGTTTCATTTATGTCTTGTCTAGTAAATAGAATTATTACTATGTAAGTGCAAGGTGTTATTACTACTCATGCAGCAGCCTGTACACAGTGTGTTGGTTTCATTAAAATTCAGGCCTAAATGGCTGCTGAGTGTTGGAAAGTACATTACCAATATAACTGAATTGATTTTGTTGAACCCATTGAAGGTGAAAACATTGGGCATAACTTGTCTAGATTTGAGAAAAAAAGCATTTGATACTTTACCATACTACAAATCCATTTATAAAGCCAGACAACATAATACAGACAGAGTAAACAACGTCCTGAAAAACAGACACAAAGGTCAGTTAAAGGAAAACATGCAGAACAAAATCTGATTACGTGCAAGTTGCTACAAAATGCAGTATTAAAATCATTCTTAGTTTTGTCTTTTTAAGGACTGTTCCAAAGCTTATTAATCTCAGTATGTCATGCTTAGTTCTTCCCACTTTACCAAAGATCAGATGCTGGATGTATGCCTCCTTTCAAGGTTGGTTCTGGGAGTGTACTTCTTAGCAAATATGAAAGAGACATTATTTTGACCCACTACGTACACCCATCAGGACCACCAGAATACAGTTCATTCCATTTTGCTGTTACTTAGCACAGAGAAAAGAGAATGAATGAAATAAAATCTTTCCCAAAATTTTTTCAGAATCACATAATAAACCAGTATTTGTTGGTGAGGTACAAACCCAATGGAGTAACTACCCAACAGGTATCCACAAAACACATCTCTGCACATTTTTGGATCAGCTGCAAGCAGAACTGCTGAAGGTACAGCTGTCTGGTAGGAATATTTTCTGCCTAGTTTCATGACTATCTAGAGTAATTTGTGAACACACTAATTGTGTCTTATTAAGAAAGATTGTTGGAGACAAAGTGCATGTTAACTATGAAAAAAATTGATATCTTAGGAAGTAGGTAAAAAAGTGTTTTTTCATATTTTTGGGTTGTGAACTGTGAATAAAGAACAGCCGTCTTTGACCTACATGGCTGATGAAAAACTAAGTGGGAAGATGAATTCTGATAGAGAGATAAGGTGCTGAGAAAAGAAAGGAGTAGATTGAATAATGTGTCTGAGATTGTAACTAATTCAGAAATAAGTCATGGACTGAAGTGTAACCAAGGACTAGAATATAAATAGTTGGAGCAGAACAATGGGAGTACGGAGTGAAAGCAAAGTGACAGGGTCAGTAATGGAAGGAAATGTAAATGAACTCCGAAGGATAAATGGATGGATAAGAGGTAATTTCAGGGGTATTACAGATCCATGGAAATATAATAATGAGAAATGCAGCATCAACACCAGGAAAATGCAATGTTTTTGGCCATTGGTCACAACATTTTGTTGGGACCAGAAGTTAATTTAAGTCAGAATTTCGTCCATCCATGCAGGATCTTATGGACACCTTGAGTGCCTTATGGCAAGGGATTATATTAATTATTTGTTTCATCTCTGTATTTCATCTACATTTCATCTCCTTGTGACTTTCTTATTTTCCACTTTTTTAAATCTTGGACTGTTGTGACACATCCTAAGAAGATTTTTGGTCCTGTTGTTCAGTTAGAACAATTTGGACTTGAGGTGACGCAGCAGAAAGTTCTGGAGACGTGATCTAGCAGTCTTCATCACCAAGTGGGGTTTAGGACCTTACTTATATAAGCATACCTTTAGTCAGCCCAGCTACTTCTTTCCAATGTGTTTTTAGAAATTTCTAAACACCTTCAAGCACATCGGTGGGTATATAGTTGTGTCAGATAATGAATGCTCTGACACACCCTGATGCTCTCAGGACTGAGGTCTATATTTCAGCTGCCTGTACCTCCATTAAAAACCAGACTATGATGTGTTCTCATTCTGTCAGAATAGTTTCCTGGCCAATGTAGGAAACTGAGTCACAAAAGGGCAAAATAATTTATTCTGTGTTATTCAGGCACTTTGTATTAGTATCTGGATTCAGAATGCATGGCCCTTGGATCTCAGTGGAAGTGTTGAATACTTTCAGGGAAAAAGCACCATGAAATCTTTTATAGGTCCTGCCATTAACATTAACAATCTCCCTTCGTTATGCAGAAAGACTCAATGAACTCTGTTATCAAATGTGTAATTTAACTTCAGAAAATGAAATAAAGTTCAGAATAAAATTATGAACAGTATAAGATTTTGTCTACTTGGGATATTCTGTTCTCACCAAATTTTGGCTACCTTTCTATTCCCTAAAACCTGACAGGTTAGAGGTCTTCAGGAAGAAATAACAAGCTGCTGTACTTTCAAGTTTACATATGTCTTGCATAGAAAATAACATTCTTTTGCAAAAAAAAAAAAAAGCCATTAGGGTAATATCTTATATCTTCCCCCTTGAGTGCCAGCTCTGTCTTCTCCTCTAGTTTTGTAACATTTATGAAGAGCTTTGTAAGTTCACTCCGCATTATAAACAGTATGTTCATATCACATGCGTGCTAATCACACACTGTGATATGTCCATACCACAACAAAGCATCTTCCATTAGTCACAGGATGTGGATAGAAAGTCAGATACACTTTCACTTTCGGAATGCTTTAAAAGCACATCAAGCTTAAGAGTGGAGAGAAATGGTGTGGTTCATGGCGTGGTTCAGAGCATCATAATTTTTATTAGTCAAGCTCCACAGCAGCTTGTAATTTTCCTTAAACAAAACCTTTAGGTTCAGACTGGGATGCTCAGGAGCAATGGGGACTGGAAAGATCCTGCACTTTGTAATGTTTGTACCATGACACACTAGGGAAAGATGGAGGAAATAAAAGATCTCTCTTCTCCTCGGAGAAGATTTAGATTGGACATTAGGAAAAAAATATTTACTGAAAGAGTGGTCAGGCCTTGGAACAGGCTGCCCAGGGCAGTGGTGGAGTCCCCATCCCTGGAGGTATTTAAAAGGCGTGTAGATGAGGTGCTTAGGGACATGGTTTAGTGGGCATGGGGGTGTTGGGTTGATGGTTGGACTCGATGACATTAGAGGTCTTTTCCAACCTTGGTGATTCTATGATTCTATGACTCTATGATTCTAGGTAGGAGACTGGACATGCTATGAAATGTAATTAATGAAATGGAACCAGATAGGATGCGCAAAGAGGAACTTAGGTTGCAGGAAGACACATGAGGCAGAAAGAGTTGTCAGACTTTTGAACATTACTGCACTCTCCTTTACCCCTCCAGGTTTTTGTTACTCCACCCTATGTTTCAGCCTTCACCGAAAAGCTGTTTTAACAAGATGTGTATATTTGTTGTCTGTTCTAGTGAAGACTGATGACTTAGTTTAAATGGCCAGTGAAGGTGAGCTTATGCTAAACTGCTTGACTTTGCGCTGAATCACACATGCAGGCTGTTCCGTCATCTGTGCTGGGAGGGAACAGCCTGCAGCAGGAGAGGAGCAGACAGCCCGGGAAGCCAGTATCTTCAGAGGCTCCAAGCAGCTCTCTCTGAGCTTCCCTGACCATACTCCTACCCGTGTCAGGGAACACAACTGAAATTAGGATCAAGGGCAAAACAAGAAGAAAACAATAACAGTTTGATATCGTTTGTTCTCATTCTATAGATTGTTCATAACCCGTAGATCTAACACATCAAATCTGCAGCGGATTTGTTTTTGTAAACCTGTTAACCAAATTAATAATAATTTTTTTAAAAAAATATATATAACCTTTTGAAAATTTTCTCTTAACATGGGATAGACTTTTAAGCCCTGAAGTAGCAAACACACCCCTCTTATAAAAAGGAGCAAGAAGCTTCACATAATTGATTTACACAGAAGATTTACACTGTTGTAAAGCTATCTTCTATGGACCCCATTGGCAATATTGCCCACCAAATATTATTGTCTTTCTCAGAACTTTCTGGAAATTCGTCAAGTTGTGGCTTTTCAGAAGAATAACCCCTTGGCAACATGACTTAATGGAGGTTTTTCACTGTGTGAAAGTTTGTCCTGAGGTTTTTTGAGTGTTTATTTGAACAAGCATACAAGCAGAATGAGGATATTCCTGAAATAGTTTTTTAATTCGTGTTCCCTACCTTCTTCATTTTCTAGGACTGTATAAATCCACCTTCCATGTACATTAAAAAGAAAGATTCAGTTTGCAGTCAAGATGTGTAAAGTAACACAAATGTTTATTACTGTGATCAGACAGGTGTTCGAGAGATTTCACAAAAATTACCCAAGAGATAATCAGGAGACTGAAGCCCAGTTCCTAAAGTGAAGAATCACAGAAGCACTTCTGTAACCATCCTACCTTAACCTTCCTATGTGCTTGTCTCTGTTTTACTTTGTGGTGGGGATTTTTATTGCAGAATTAGCAAGTTTTTAATTAATTTTTGCAGCCATATGCAAGCTCCCAATTAAAGGCATTACCTCCTACCCATATGCTCTTAGATTTTATGATGTTTGTTTTGCACATTGCCAAGAGAGAGGAAGGTTAAAGTATGCTCTGAGAAGAAGGAAGTGCAGTCAACTTTCTGTTAGCCACGGGTGGGTTATCCAGCTGGCACTGACAAAACACTGCAAACACGTGGAATCCAGCTGAAGTCGGGCAAAGCTTATTAGCTCAGATGTAGACATGGCTTTACTGGTTTCAGACCTAATGTCTCTATACCATGCTCTCAGGAATGGAAAGGATTTGTTAACCCCATCTAATGCTGACCCTGACAGACCTGAGCTGGCTTTGCACAGCTCCAGGAGCTCTTTTCTTCATACTGAATACCCCAGCTGTTGGTACTCTAAAGATTTATTACTGTCACATTAATGTGACTGAGCTATTTCTTGACCTGAGCTGTCACTATGAGTTATGGGACCCAAGCAGCGGGAGATTTATTCCTTGTGTTTTATTGGATGTTTGATGTTTTGGAAAGGGAGGACTTCCATTGCCCCACTCTGAAAGGACTTTATGTTCACTTGCCTGGAGCCAACTGTTGTAATTTGATGTAGTTTCATTGAAGTCAGTGGAGTTATGTCAGGAAACCAAGTTACAAGGGAGAAGATTAAATGCCAAATAGTTATTTCATATTTTTCTTGATCTTTCTTTAACAACTTATATGCTATTTCTATATTTGCTTTTCTAAGACGACATATTCCAACCATTTCCTTGGAACCAAAAATGAAGAAAAGAGTGATACCTATAAATATTTATATGAAATCACTTATTTTATACAATTTCATTTTGAATAAACTTTAACAAATGATAAAACAAATGGCACTGAATTCAATTAATGTTACACTGAATTCAATTAATGTTACATTAATTAATTAGGTATTTAAAAGACGTATAGATGAGGTGCTCAGGGACATGGTTTAGTGGGCATAGGGGGTGTTGGATTGACGGTTGGACTCGATGACCTTAGAGGTCTTTTCCAACCTTAATGATTCTATGATTCTATGATTCTATGATTCTACATGGTTTTTCTCCCTTATTTCTTTTAAAACTCAGACGTCTGTTTTAATAAAATGTTCCTGCTAAACAAAATACTGAACATAGTATTTTTAAGTTGGTATGGTATTGACTTATATAGATTGTTAGTTTTCCGAGAAAATAATCTATTTATAATTTTGGCAAAATATACCTGTCCTATACTGCTTTTTTAAAGCTGCAATACTATTTTTTATTTACAATTTTTTATTGCAATGATTTTGATCCACTATACACTTCACCTGAGGGAAAAATGAACAAACATTGAACCAATAAACTAAAATAAGCTTTTAAAATTCCTCTTGTAATTACCAGTGTTAGCTGCAGAAAAGAAATATAGTGAAGCATGCAATTTGGCAGTTCTTCTTCAACACTAACAGTTAAGAAAAAAATTGTTTTAAAAGATCAATGTAAATATAAAAGAAAAGAAATAATTTTCTGTTTAAAACATTGGATTTCTTTGTGGTCTACAAAAGCCCAACCCATCAGTAGTGTAAAAGACCAATTTACATACTACACATAATACTGGGGTGTAAGATACAAAGAAATAAGCAGTTGCTCTGTTATCCCCAAAGCAGGTAGTTGAGAACAGGACAAGGAAAGAGGAAACAAATGGATGAGGCATTTGATATTAGCTTGGGGACGTTCACCATCCATTCTGTTGTACAGTGTAAATAAACCCAAAGATAGGCTCATCTTTCAATGCTGTCATTTCTCAGAGTTGTATGTTCTGTGCACACATAGAGCTGAGGCAGAGGAAGCAATGTCTGACAGTTGGCTGCTAATAGAGACTAGTGACAAGCTCCTGTTCAGAGCAGCAATGGTGGATCTACGAAATAACTATCCGAAGCACCATGGTTCTTAGGGACGTGTTGTCTGAACACATTGGTGTTTCGTAAAACGCAAGTTCAGGCAGTCCATCTAGAGATATAACAACTGGAGGAGACAAAAAGCAGACTATTCTGGTTTATCACAATATTAATGAGTACAGGAGTGATGTCTGCTTCAGGCTGAACTTAGGGTAGACAGAAGCAAGCATCAGTACAAAGAAGAGAAGGCTATTAATTTTGAACTCCTCCAAAAGAAAAGGCAATGCAAGATTGACCTGCAATGAAAATTAACTCACAGCTGTAACAGTTATACATGAATATTCTCAAGCTATTTTAAACACCATTCAGCCTTCCATTCATCAATGCTTGAAAGTAATAAAGTTTGCAACTCATCCAAGGGTTTAATATCATGTAGACAATCTGACTATAGCAAGGACTTCAGCACAAAAGAACCTAAAAGATGGAAAAAAACTGAGTGCTGCTCCCAGTATACACCAGAAGGTTAACTTTATAATGCTTAATAGCATCCTCAATTGGAATTGTGTCAGAGAGAAGGGACAGCAAGAAGAACCGTACCTCTGGGAATTCATGAACTGATTGCCCCTTGTAGTTGAGGGAAATCTATTTGCAGAAACAAATTGACCTTGCCAGCTAGATAGAGACACAGATGCTAAATGATGTAACCAGGCTCCAAATCTGCTGAATCACATGTAGCTCTTGCAGCAGTGAAGAAAATGGTGGAGGCTATTTTTACTAGGGAAAGGACATTTTTTATGAAATACAAGTGTCTCTGTTGAATCCTCAATGGATATCTAATGTAAATAATGGGCATATTAAAAGTCTATTGTTTAGTTCCCTTATATTTTATAACTTTATTAGCTTATCTTTTCCCAGGGTCATGTTCACATGTTTGTACTAAAGTATACATATATATCTCTCCACTTCTCATGGTACCAAAAGAGCAATTACAGCTGTTGATCCTTACAAGTAAAAAAGTAGCAGAAAAAGCAGAAATAGTCCCACCTGTAAAAGACCCAATTTATTTTTTAGCTTTTTGTGGGTTTAGAGGACTTTTTTCCAAAATGAATAATTCTATATAAAACCTCAAATTTCCCCACACTTGCAACAAAACCCATTTTGCAGGAGAAATTAGATCAAGGTACCTAAAGAATATCTTTAATATTTTTAGTGAACTAACGCTGCTGTGGATCGTAAAGGTTTAGACGAGCTCAAGGCAAGTCTAGACCAGTTCATGGAAGAGAAATCCATAGACAGTTGCTAAATGCAAAGCCAGTGGTGGTTTCTATGCAAGTACCTGGGGCTGGAAAGATATTTATAGAAAACTTGGTATAAACTGGCCCTGTTCTATCACTCTTCCCTAGGCATCTGGTTTTGGCCACTACTGCAAACAGGGTTCTGGTTTAGATGGGCTTTTGGTCTGGGGCAAGAGCAATTCTTATGTTTCTGTGACATCCAGACTCAGGAAACATCAGTGTTCCCACAGTGGTTTATGCTGATTTAGAGAAAAGAGTATTCCATTAATGTGAGGCATTTTAAAAGTCAAATCTAGAGTTTAATATTCCACATATCCAAAGCATTAATATGTATATCTTGTTCACTGCTGCAGTGTGTCCTAGAACTTTGCAAAAAAGGACTTTCTTAATATATTCCTTGTTTGAAGGTATCTTTATTCAATATTTCTTTTTGTTTCAGTACCAAAGACTGGCTTTGACTCAACTGAATCACAAATCTGGCTGCCTGCATCCCAGTTTCTCACTGGTTTTATGGAACATCCAAAATTAGGTCCGAAAAACAGCTTGGCTTAGGTAGAGTCCAGAGAAGAAAGTAATAACCATGTCCACTTAAATCAGCTTCCACTGATTAAGCCTTAAGGTTTACAAATTGTATTAATGTTTGCATTCTGATATTGGTTGAAGGAATTAATTTAAGTTCCAAGTTATTAATACCATCAAGAAACATGATAATTCCTTATACCTGAAAACACAAACCAAATGTCACTGCCTAGAATAGCCACACGATGCCTTCAAAGTAGACTCCCTGCAAATTAGCTATCTCGGGTACAGATATCAGCCTAGCTTGAGCTGTATGCAAATCAGTTTTGATTTCAAAACCCACCTAAGAAACTTCATAAACACGCAGAGGGTTGTTTTATCTGGGCCTACACTTGTATCTGACCTACCTTCATTTAAACTGGCTGGTTTAAGTGGCTGCAGAGCAGAATCATAGAATCATAGAATCATAGAATCACTAAGGTTGGAAAAGACCTCTAAGGTCATCGAGTCCAACTGTCAACCTAACACCCCCATGCCCACTAAACCATGTCCCTNAGCAGATGTAACCTAAGACAGAATTGGATACAACAGACAAGCAACAGAAGAAAACAATCAGACAGTCCTTATTAGCGACAAACAGTGAAATCAAGACAGATACTGTTTAACTACTGCTGCTACTACTATCTTTGAGGACTTTGTTGGAGAGAAAAGTGTTCAGGTGAATTTAAAAGACAATGCTGTGTAGGTAAGTATTGGTACAACCTCTGATAAGTTTCTACTGAATTCTCTAGCTGTAGTAAAAATTAAAATTGACTAAATCTCAATCAGATTTCTCTCTTTCTGAGAAGGTAGTTAAATAGATGCACCCCCCATTCTCCTTACAACTCATTGCTTCAAATATTTTAATATTGCTTTTCTAAAAGGAAAATGGAAAATTACAAAAGCATGTCAATAATATAATGAGTTATATTTATAAGCCTCCTTTTTGCCAAGTGACTCAGGGCACTATACAGACAATTAAAGTCAAATTATAATCATACAAATTGTTATGAATGCATGTTATTAGCTAATTAGAGAAAAAATCTAAACCCCAAAATTAGACTAAAAATAAACAAATGTGCATTATTAAAAGCAAACAGCAGAGCAAAACAAGTTGTTTGTCTTAATGCTGTTTCAGAAAGTTTAAAGATATTTTTAATAACTTTTGTGACCTGTTTAACTTGTATTTTATTGGGTTTTTTACCTTAAAAGACATGAGGCAGGATTTTCAGACATCTCAAATTCTCATGAAATATTTATATGCTTGAAACTTATCCACAGATGGAATAGAGAACGCTGATCCTAGGCAGCTGGGCTTTCCGCAACATGTGCCAAAGAATAGCTTGAAAAATCCCTCCTCTTAACTAGGGAACAACTTAAAGTTGTCAGCAAGAAGGACACATTCCCTTCCAGAATTTGTGTGTGAAAATCAGGGCTGCCAGTAATTACTTCTGTCCCTTCAAGACTGATATCCTGAAATTTTCTCCTCTATCCATTTTCCCAAAAAATGGAGTCAGACTTCGTTGCTGCAATGTGCAGACTTCGTAAATATTGAATTTTTTGCTACAGAGGTGATTTACTCTGCTTTCTGGTGAGTTCTTTTCTGAGAAAAGATTGATCTATGTTTGGACCTTTTCCAGAAAAAGGTGAGAATCTTCTATTTATTTTTACAGAAGAACACACTATTCAAGTTTTGTTCAAAAGAAAATGTCTAGCATTTCATATTGGGAAAAGCTTCGCATTTCTGATTTGTGTTAGATGGACTCCGAGCACGTTTATTGAAGTCAGGACTCAGGGATTTAGGCAGGGTGGGAGATGAATTTCAGCTAACTTTAGACATTGACAGCATCAATGTCCAACTCTAAGCAAGTCACCTGGGATATTTCCATTGCCAGAGGGAAGAAGTAAGAACTTTGAGTGTCCATTTTATCTGATCTACTTAAGTTTCAGGCACTTCTCTTCGGTGAAAAAAAAATGAACCTATTTCAGTTCCCTTCTGAAAGGGACCCACTGTTTATAAGGTGGTTTACCAGGACCAATAAAACCTAATTCATTGATGAAATTCATGGTCATTTGTAGAGTAGTAAACAATATATATATTAAAAAAAGGATGAAAGTGGCATCAAGTGGTTATTTACTATGTCTTTGACTCAAACCCAAGTCAACTAAACATTTACCATTTCTGACCAATATTTATCTACCCTGGCCTTAAACATTTACAGTGATGGAAATTCTGTAATTGTTTCAGGTGATCTATTAACCATTTCATAATCCTTACCATGAGCCACTAAAACAGTTTTCCTCCAGTTCAACATAAATCTTCACCGATGGAATTTAAGCTTATTGTGTTTTAACTTATCTATGGTCATGGAGAAGAGTTAATTTCCTGGTCTGCAGCAATCCTTCTGTACATGTTAGTACTACTACCATGTCTTCATTTGATCTTGTTTGTCACTTTATAACTGGAGACTTTCTTGTTAACAACCACAATTCAAAATATTTTGACTTTGTTAAAAACATGAAAAGAAGAAAAATATATTTAAAATGCTTTCACTGCCTTTAAACTTTAAATACTGAGGCTTTCAAAAATTGTGTCTCTTTGTTTTTTTTCTTCAGCTGAACAGATTTTACTAATGCCAGTTTGACAGTCTTCAAATGCTTTAGCTGTTCTTATTTGAAAGAATAAAGAGTCAGTTTACATGGTCTGTGGAACAGTTGTTCATAGCAAAGTTTTATTTTGTTTTCCTTAAATTAAAGCACAAGCACACAGACATGTGGGGCAGCAATAAAGGAGAAAGATTTGAAAGAAATTTCTATCCTCTATGGTATTGTCTTTCACATGAATGTGATGGTTTGGTTAAAGTGGGGTTTTTTTGTCTTTTCTTTTGACTGCTGCACATTGAAAGTTCTCAGAAATGGTTGTTCAGTAGTGATACCATAATTTTTATATACCAGATCCCAAATATCCCCATGAAGTGGGAAAAGGAAGAGAATCAGCCTAATGACTCTCAAACGGTACTGGTTTTGGCTGGGGCAGAGTTAATTTTCTTCACAGTGGCTCCTATGGTGCTATGTTTTGGATTTGTGACCAAGGCATTGTTGATGTTTTACTTAGGTGATGTTTTAGCTGTTGCTGAGCAGTGCTTACACGGAGTGAAGGCATTTTCTGCTTCTCGTATTGCCCTGCCAGCGAGGAGGCTAGGGGTGCAGAAGAGGCTGGGGGGGGACACAGCTGGGACAGCTGACCCCAGCTGACCAAAGGGATATTCCATACCATATTACATCGTGCTCAGCAATAAAAGCTTGGGGAAGAAGGAATGGGGAGGATGTTCGGAGTGATGGCATCTTCCCAAGTAACCGTTACGTGTGATGGAGTCCTGCTTTCCTGGAACAGGGAACTAAATACCTGCCTGCCAGTGGGAATTGGACAATGAATTCCTTATTTTCCTTTGCGTGTGCATGCAGCTTTTGCTTTACCTATTAAACTGTCTTTACCTCAACCCACGATTTTTTGCACCTTCACCCTTTTGAATCTCTCCCCCATCCCACTGTGGGGGAGTGAGTGAGCGGCTGTGCGGGGCTGAGCTGCCTGTTGGGGTTAACCCCCAACACAAACATACAGTAACTACTGAGGGGTGACAGTATCATTGCACTGACTGCAGTGATGCACCATGGCCAGGCACAATGCCATTTCAAATTGATTCTTGCTAGGAATTGTGAAGTTCCTCTATCATTTTTTTATGTATTCCTTGCTTAATGAATACAGCCCTAGATAAAAAAAAAAAAAAAAAAAAAAAAAAATTCAGGGTCTGTTTGCTAATGTGTCTTAAGTTAATGTTTTCCTTCACAATTGGGGCAGCCTAAGAGCATGCACAGGATCAGTATGACAGTGGTCAAAGTAACAACTTGATTGCTTTTGAAAGTGTGCCCACTCCTTGGTAATCTTTCAAAATGCCTTTGTTTAATGCCAGTTACCACCATTAGAAACACCATAAATATAAATCTGTTTCTCACATATAATTTCTTCCATCTGATTTATCATGGGGTTCAAAAGAATGTATGAAGACATGAAGATAAGGGGGAGGAAAGATGACAGCTCCCTTTTAAATGCAACTTATTCCAGGTAAACAACTTGTGCTTTCACCATTTCAATGTTAAACATATACTTTACTTTAACAAGCAATCAGGCCTGAACTAAAGCCGAAAGAGACAGAAAGAAAACATTTCAATAGCAGTTCTTTTTCTTTTCCATTTTTTCTCCCTTTCTTCCTGGATGAAATGCATTTCATTTTCTCAGCCTGAAATTACATTCTAATCTCAAAGCCATTTCTATTCTTTGTGCTGGAACACAGAGATTGCTGGTTACACCTGTTCTATTCTTTTCACCTTCTGTAAAACAGAAGGCTTGCAGGAGTACTATTTTGACAAAGACTAAAAAGAAAGCAAGCGACAGACTCGGTATACAAGTGCTTTAAAATCTCGTGTATGGTATATGAAAATTGTATTACAGCATAGTCATCTGACTGGAAAGAAAACACGAGTACTGTCTCTGTGTTAAGCTTCCCTTCAAAATAAGAAGTTAAACTAGCTGCAATACAGCCCTGAAGCATAAACGATTTGGATCTGAATTTTGGGGGGAATAAAAAACATCTTCACAAACAAGATACGAACAAGAAGGCATGAAGACCTTGGTCTCAGGAAATGCATTCAAGGTACCTGTCATGCGTTGAGCAAATGAGATCACTACTGTACATCACTCAGATTCAAAATTAAGCATAGTTCAAAATGAAAAACAAACCAAAGGTCTCCATTTAGTTGTCCATTAAGAACCCTAAAGTAAAATGTCAATGGTGAACTTCACTGTAAAGTCAGTAGTAGAGGCCCTAGGCTAGGACTTAGTATTGGATAAAAGCACAATCTCCCTGTTTTTCCTTCTGTGTAGTTCATGATTTTATTGTAGATCCTGAATAGTGAGGACTGTCTAGTCTTTTTGTCCCATCATTATGAACAGGAATGATTATGGCTGCGCCTGCCCTTACCTGTTGGCGTGAGATAGAGCCCTAGTCTAACAATCATTCACACTAGCCCAAGGTTGGAGAAGGTCCCATTTGGAGGAATACGTCTTCTATTGTGTGTCCAGATTTCACCTGATAAACTCTCAGACATGACTATGATACAAGTCTGGACAGCAATTCTTAACATCTTTCCATGTTTCAATGTTCCAATATAGATGTAATCTGCAGTTACACCTCTGTGCTCAAAACAGGCTTGCTGTCCTAGAGAGAAATAGGCACCTTCAGAAAGTGAGCCAGCTTTTCCTAAAGAGTCTTTTCAAAAGTTGATCTAGACAACTACTTTTGCAAGAATAAAAAATATCATGAATCATCACACTGACCTCTCTCTCTTTTTCATATCTTCACCCACTCTTTATCACAGAGGGCACTAAGAAAACTGGCTTAGATCATCCATCTCCCTTTTAGACAATTACATCTGAACAAGGAGAATCCCAATCCTTGGATGGAAGGCTCCCTCTGTAGCATTTTGAAGTCTACAAGTATGAATATTTCCAGCAGTTTAGAGAACAAATGGACATGTGGAGGTGTTCCCAGGGTGACATGTTGCTTCCTCGGACTCTCCTGTTCCACTGGTGAAATAATTTGGTCAGCTCTAAACCTATTTCCTTAGTTCTGGACATGAACTCAGCTGTCCAGGCTTGTGTGGTAGCCACTCACCAAATCAATCTATAGATTCTGCCCTAGGAATATCAAAATCTACAGTATGAATGATTGGCACTATAAAGTAAGATAATGTTTTATATTAGATAACTTTCCTATAACATGGCATGTTGTACGGCATAGGTTTTGCATTTTCTCAACAAATCCACTTATGTCAATGAATCCAATCATGCAAGAAAGACTGCAGAATTGGGATCACCCCTTTGAAACTAAATAGAGAATTAGAGCCTCCTTAAAGAGTTAATAGAGAATCCTCATTTTAACAATTTATAGGATGGTTAAAAAAGCAATTTTGGAAAGACTCTTATTTTCTATTAAATTCTATAGGTTTTTTAGAGCCATTTCTATGGAACTTGGTACTTCCATTTCTATAATTTATGTACAGTTCTGTAAAAGCTTCTTGCTTTATTCTTACTAAATCCACCAGGCTTTTCCAGAAGGATCTGTAACTTCCTGTTTTCAATATATTTAATTTTGGAAGAGTTGGGTTGGTTTTTTTTGTTTGTTTTGTTTTAAAAACACACACAAAAAATCTGCTGTCATAAAATTCAAAGTGATCAGTAAAGAGTTAAAATAATTCATAGGCTTCCTCACTCCCACATTGCCGGCAAGCAGCTTCTGATTCAGCTGTTGGTAGACTTGCAGCAACAATGCATACACAGAAATTAATAGTACTACTTATAAGAAGAAAAAAGAAAAGATCTTCATTATACTTGACATACCTGGGACAAGGTAAGCTGTGCATAGCACATTGTGCATCTTAGATGAATGGCCAAAGCCTTTGGAAAACATATGGCTTAAGCAAATTAAGGGAGTCTGGACTGTTTACTAATGAGGAAAATCCAAGCAAACAAAAACAAATGTATTAGTCCATCACTAAGTAAAGGGCACTGTATGACAGCAACAAAATAAACAGATAAATCAGTAAAATCCAGTAATCCTGCCAAATAAATCATAGGCTCAGTGACAATTAAATGAAGTCTACTTTGACTCATAAACAGTGCTACATCCTTCCAGGCTGAAAAAAGACTTTGTAAAACTTTCCATGCAATCATGTTAGTTTAAATCACCTGAATTAGCAAACAATAGAAGGCATTTAATGTGAGAGGGAAAAGTAATTTGGCAGAAAGATCAAGGGTTGTTAAGGTTTTTTGCTTTCTCATACTTTTTTAAAAGACTAAGGCCAGGAAAGACCATTGTAAACATGCGATCAAGGGTCCTCACAGATTGTTAAGCCCAGGTATGAAGTAAGCTTCTGTACGAGAAGCAGACTGACACTTGTTTGACACAGCCAAGCATTGATCTGAGCTCTTCAGTGGATTCCTATCAACCTCTCCACAATAAATCACCCCCTATTTAGACTGTCCACCAAGTTCTAACACTAAGACTCATGACAAGGAACATGAAAGTAATATGTTTTAGGAATAAAGGCTTCATACTAGTAATAAAAGTAAATTGGGAGTCAAACCAAGCTCTGATGCCCCAAGGTAGTCAAAGAGATATGTTTGACATCATGTTACATCATCTTCTGTCTGCAGGGCAGCGTATGAGTTTCTGCAAGGTAAGTACATTTCTTCAAAAGCCTTCTGGTTAATAAGACACTTGATTTTCTTGGACCAAGTGTCATAAGTAAACTTAAATCTTCAGAATATACCTTATTCTCATATTCAAAGTGGAGCCATCCAATCCAGTCAGAAAAACAGTAAAAATATTACACTTCCATGTTGTGCCTAAGACAGCTTTTTACTACAGATGTGACTGAAAGCATATTGTGAATGTGCTATTAATACATTATTCTGGTATATGGTCTCTAATGTTTGCAGGAAAAAAAAAGACAGATATTATTACGCATAAGCTTGGAAATATGTCTTTATCATCTGAGGTGTTTACTTGTTTACCTTCAGGTACCAGCTTTGAACTGTGCAACAGCAAGGCAAGAGAAGAGTTCAGCTTTGTTTTCATTAAAGTACAGAAATTTCTGTCAGTTTGGAACACAGCAGTCTTACTGGCTTATCCTTTCCACCACAATATTTTCCACATAGATCCTTTGAGAAACACAAGCATGCCAGATTATACCCATCCTTCTACAGCACTGAAGTTGTTTCCTGAGATATGGAGTAGCAGCGTTAGAAAGTACTATTGTTTTGATTTTTCAAAACATAAAAAAAATTGTCGATCAGAAATTATGGTGTTAATTTCTGAACTGCTATCTTGTCGGACATAGGTCTATGGAACAATAATAAGGTCAGATTTCTTGCCAAGACATCATTTCCCAATGTCCTGGTTTTGGCNTTGGGGCTAAACCACGACACCCAAGTGAGACAAACATGGTGAAGATGTTCTGGGAAGAAAGGAAGAGCGTTTCAGAAAAATGAACAGATGGATACTTCCAGAATGCAGTTCTATTTCTAAATAACCATGCTAAGTCTGTGTCATATAATATACCTTCACAGTCCTAAGCAGACTCTGATATTTTTAATTGATTTAGTGAGATGTTAGAAAGACATGGACTTCTTTGCTGTCGGAAACCTTTTGTAACTACAAGCAATGGGAAATGAAATCTGAAGCCATGTTTAACCTGAGAGCCACGGAGTCCCTACCCTACATTAAAATTACTGTAATGGTAATGTAATGGGAGAGAGAAATATAAATGAAACAAACAAATGAAAAACACACAGAAATTCTTCTTTACTTACAGAAAAAACGTGGCATGGGTGAATTTTTATGGGGGAGTCAGTTAAAAAGAAAATTAGCTAGAATTACTCATAGATGGAGATGCTAACACAGAAAACAGGAAAATTAGGAAACAGATGATCGATCCTGAACTAAAGTTAACACCAAATTTAGAAATAACTGTTGGTTATGAATGACGTCTCCTTATATGTGTGGGATTTCCAGCAACAATTCAGTTCAAAAAGCAGAAACTAATGTTCTGATTTCTAATAGCTTAGGAGTTAGTGCCAGATCTCAATACATGACTCCAAAGTTTTTCAAAGAGTTGGGAGCCTGGGTTAGCAATCTCCCTCTTTTGTGTTGCACCCAGAGCCTACTTAAATTGTGAGACCCAGCAGGAGAACAACATAAGATTTTAGGCTGCATCTTTATGTAACGCCTTTCTGGGAAAAGAAGTTCACTGTTGCTTTTAGCTATTGTTCTGCTGTCTCAGAACTTTAAAGAGAGATAATTACTTGGACACTGCTGAATTACTCAGAATGCATACAGTGCTGAGCAAAAACCGACTTGACTCTTTCCTTTTGGAAAGCTTGGTGAGAATAATTATCTAATTTACAGACACTGCAGAAAATGACTATAATAAATGATGGTCTCTGTTCAGAACAGAATGCATCATACAGCTAGATTAAAATACAGTTAATTGTACAGAATGAGGGGGGTGTAGGGGGACAGAAATAGGATGCAATTTACGAAAGAGAAAACATGCTTTAGAGAGGCATTTCTAAAATACATCTCTAAATATAGAGTGATGATAGACAAGAAAACTATTTTGAACAGATTTGAACATCTTTGTGGCTTGAAATCCATGTCCAAACCATACAGCTGGTGCTCATTTCTAACAGGAAATGTCATTTGTAAACTTTTAGTATCATCTGATTTTAAGGGCCAACTTATCACAACTGAATTATAATCAAGTATGTAACATTTATTTCACTTTCTTTTATTAAGATTAGTACTTCAGAATAATAAAGAGTAGAAAAAATGGGGAAAACAGAAGTAGTCGAACAGCAACCACATACTTAAAGAAAATAGATTGTATAGGATATAAACATTTGATCTTCACAAGACTTGCATACACTATACCTAGGACAAATATCCATCTATCTGAATATTCTTCAGACTTACTGTCAATTAATATTTTGCCCAGATTCTGTAAAACTGAAAGATGTGATAAATTGTCTAAAGCCGTGAACTGTTTCAATACCAATGTCAGGCTTCCTAATTGATAATTTTCTTGTGATTCTGGCCATGAGAATAATAACATAACATAAAACCACAATGTTGAAAGTTTCAATCTGCTGTCAGCAGAAAATTAAGATTCCTAGAGTAACTATCCAAGCATTTTAAATACAAAAGTAAACAGCCGCTTCAGTCACCCTAGATAATACCAGCACATTTTAATTAAGACCATCGCAGAAACACCACTGTCCTGGATAATGAGCTGAAAACTTATCTGGAATGATCAGAGGTAAAGGTCAGCTAATGCAACAAGAAATCAAGGGATTTAGCCACAGCTCTGAATACAACTCTCGGTGAATGTGAAGACTGTTCATAAGATCAGCAATTTTTTAATAATAAACCAAGAATACCAAATGACCAACTCAGTGGATTATCAACTTTGGAAAGGGATTCTATACATAGAAGGAAATTTCACATCAACATTCACACACCTTCTTTGTAATCCGGCTTCAGAGCCTGTGAGCACTAGTACAATTACAGTCTGCACACTTCACAACTATTCCTGAATGAAGCTTGAAAGACAAAAAACAAGAACACAGTGAATCTTCTAAGCACAAGTAGCCTCAAATTACTTGATTTATACTTAATTTCTCTCAATTTAAATATCTTTCTTATGAATTAGGATTGGTGAGAAACGAGGGGTGAGAACAGGAGGAGAGAAGAATTGGTTGGATTTTCAAGGAAGTGTTCCAAGAGTTCATGGTTCTGACCAAAATAATTTTAAAAAGGATGTTCCAGCTTACTCTATACTCATCTTCTTGCTGAAGCATAACCAGACAATGTAGTCAGATTCTTTGCCATTCCTCCTGTAAGTCAGATGCTATCTGAAATTTGCAGCTGCCCATCAACTGATATGGGTTTGAACAGAAGTCTTCAAAACAAAGGTCTGGAATATAAAAGTAGATTAATGCTACTACTAACATTGGCTGTACTATGTTGGAGCATAGAATAACCAGATGCACGGACATGTTTGGTACATCATAGCTAGTTCTCACACAGCTGGATATCCACTTCAAAAAAACATGCACAAAGAGAGACAAACTTCACAGTTCCCAGTGATGGAAACAGGAAAGCTATCAAGCTCCCAAAGGGCCAGTGGGAAATAGATGAATGCATTCTGACTGCACCAAGGGAGAAGCCTGGACGACTCTTGAAATGAGGCCTGTGTTGTTGACAGACATCCTGTGCTAGAAGTAGCACAGGACAAATATGATGAAGACTTTACTGAAGAGAGATCAGAATCTAAAGACTCAGGTAACTGAAAGTTACAAGAAGGGAAATTCTGATTGGACATAGGGGAAAAAAATTTTTTTCTGTGATTGTGGTTAAGGATTAAATTATCTCAAGAGGCTGTGGAATCTCTGTTCTTGAAGATTTTCAGAATTTGACTTGATAACGGCCTGAGCAAATTGATATAACTTCCTTACCCCTTCTCTGAAAAGGTAGTTCACTAGAAGTCTCTTTTACTTAAATCTTTCTATGATTCTATTCTATTACCCTCCCCAAAACACCGACTCCCTTTGTGTGTTTGCCTGCACAGAAGGCAAATTCTTTGAAAATAGACTGTTTTTCTAATATAGGGAATATATTCCTGAAGAGAAAAACACCTGACACTATTTCCATAAAGTGTCTATTTCTCTCCATTGACTACAGAAGCTACTAGCTCACTTGCAGACATCTCATTCTGGATGTCTAAAATCAGATGAAATAAATCCCGCTCCCTATACATCCATGAACTCAGCACTTATTTCTGCAAATTGCCACTTGCAAAGGATCATACTATACTCTTTCACCCTATAAGATCAGTATTTTTCAAGTGCTTTTCTCTTCAATTCTGACATAAAAATGAGAGGAAAACAGCAGTTCACTTTAACGACCAGCGTAACATTATACAGTTTTGAATCCAAAAGCGAGTCTTTCATTTAATCATCATCTATAAATCATCATCCATAATCATCTTCCATAAATTTTCTTATTTCATCTAGAAGAGTCAGGGAATTGTTAGGTTTTACTGTAAGTCCCCCTGCACCACGTTTCATAAGAATAACATAAATTTGGTACTTTTATTTGTATTAAGCAAAGATATTCTGATAAAACCTCCAAGGATGTGGCATAGCTGTCCTAGTTTGGGCAGTATTTAAGTTTCACCATGTTCAAATACCACTTTCTGAAAGTGAAACATATCACATAAATCAATGCACATCTATGGATCTTTCTTTTTTTAACATGTAATCTTGTCTTATGGTTTGATTACAATTGGTTTTCATCCCTTCTAAATTTGAAACAAATGAAAATACAGAGTAAATATAGCTATTTTTAGAGTCAGGAAGACAAACTACATTGTCAATGAATGGTATTGCAAGTTCTGCAAGCACAACAGCTGCGATACAAAATATCTTGAACAGAAGAAGTGGACAAGAACTTTGTGCAACTCCCACAGAATATTCTAGTATATTAATTCCTGGGATGTTGATGGGGAAAGGTCAACTACAGACATGTTAAACTATGAGCCACTCACTTCCCAAAGAAGTCATAGAGAAAACTGTAAACAGTGGACACTCTGCAATTTCCTTAGACTTGAATTTGCATCATCAGTGATGTTCACTATACACTCACAAAACTGAAAACTGTCTCAAATGAGTAGACAATTGTTGTGGTTTAACAATAAATAGGTGAATAGATTGTTGTGGTTTAACAATAAATAGGTGAATAGAAAGATTGCAAGTCATCGCATCACTTTTCATTTGTGCTGTGATTTCTCTTACAGATTCAGGTGGGATGTTTCACACTGCTCAGTGATCTTGTCCCTTTGCTCAAAGTTGTCCAGATATCCTGATTCCCAACCTTGTATCTCTTTGGCTAAATGTTTATCCAGCTTCTTTTCAATATTAGGGAGAATAGGGAAACCTACTTTCAGGCAGATTACCGCATCTCCAGCCTTCCCAAAAACGCTAAAGCATAAGTGGCAAGATCTTGCTTTTGTAGAAGGAGGAGCTGTCATCTCTCATATTTTTAGATCAAAACATTTTAGAGAGGTTATCTGAATATTCTTCTGTACAATAGCAACAGTGACTATCTCATTCCTTCCTTTTCACAGTTTTAGTAAAGAACAGTAAAGATTCATTCTCTTTCCAACACTAACAATTAGATATGTTCAAAGGGGGCAGAGACGAACATTCAAACAATGAACATTCAAAAGAATTACCACAGATTTTACCGATTTTCAGAAAGGAGCGCTATGCTGATGGCTAAATGAGGTTTCATGTGGGCACAAACACCATGGCTAGAAGTTGAGATGGATATGATTTTTATTCCTTTTAGGAAAATATACCAATAATGACCCATAGTCTTCTGCAAATGTAAAATAACACTAGTAAAACATACGAATTTTATTTATAGTTGCTAATCACTGGAAGAGGAACATGCATGTTATCTTACATTTTCTAATACTAACAGACAGAAGAAAAGCATGTGACCAGGGCACAGAAGTAAACTATAGGTGCTAACGCTCCTTCTGGCTAAGAATTCTGCTGTAGTCTACAATTACAATTTTTTGGTTAAAACAACAATCTCCATTCTGCTTCTTTGGATGATAATCCTCAGAAACATGAATTTAGCATAGCAGGTGTAGATATGAGATTCTCTGGGAGGGAAGAGCTACTCCATTCAGCTCAAGGACATTCTTCTGAAGGTATTTCAGGCTAATAACTTAAGTATCAGTATTGGAATGACTGCAATATGAGAAAAAGGCCACGTACGAGCATTTCCTGAGAACATTATTTCTTTTTAACACTGAAGATTAGTAGTATGTAAGAGTTGCTATCACATTTTATCCCCAGCCAGAACAAAGCTGAGCCCTCAAAAGCCTTTTAGTGTCCTTGGTCACACCATTAATCAGCTGGACTACATCATCATGTCAAGAACATCTGCCTAATTCTTTTACTAGTCTGGATTTAATTTGTTGGTTTTTAAAGATACAGATTGATGAAGTGTACTCCTGCTACTGCCTTCTGAACTGTCTCAGCTGGCCTTGTGCATGGACCATATGTTTATACCGAGTTATTTTTTAAAGTTTCAGAAAGACAAGAAACATGAATTAGATAGTCACAGAGAAGGTGTAGTGAATGTTTGTGTTTGGGATTTTTTCTTAAATTATGTATCTTTGATACAATAATCTGGAAAAGAAAACAAGATATATTAGTTCTTCAGCTTGATACACTGATTTTAGTCCAAAGGACAGATTCATTGCCCTTAACACAGTTTATAATCCCTTACAATATTATTTGCTTCAGTTTAAATAAATATAAGCAACATCAAATTAATATCTACAAAATATAGCATACGTAATACATATCTAATGCAAAGGTTCAGGGAAGGAAGCTTTCTGAAGAGAAACGGATCACTTTAGAATCTCTTTTATGACCAGCTCAAGGTATCACAATGCTTGTCCTGCCATCTAGTCCAAGAATTCATAGACACCAGGACTCACTTGACTGTGTATCTTTACTGCACAGACATCTACACCTGAGCTAATCCATGTTAAAAGACTACACCCTGACATCCTCCAGAAGCCCTCTGAATTGCTTGCATCCCTCCACACTACCCTTTCAGTAAGTGGCAGGACAGAATCTGCAGTCCCATAGGAACAAAGTGATCTGGAGATTTCATCCAATACTTTACCCTGACCAGGTACTCTGTAATATCCCCTGCACAATGTCACCCTCACTGGCCTCTCCTCTGATCCTGACTTAAAAGCACTCAATCAGCCTGTTGTCTACTCTATAGAAAAGCTCCACACATCCGAGCAGCTCTTTCTCATAGAGGATAACACCCTGCTCTTTGTCTTTCTTGCCTGTCTTTCCTGAAGAGCCTGTATCTGTCCATCATCACAGAGCTCCAGCCATACAAGCCATCCCACTCCATCCTGACAATTCTAATGGCATCACATACAGAAGATCTAGCTCCTCCTTCTTATTCCCCAGCCTGTATGCATTTCTGTACGGACATTGCTGTGCCCTCTTTTGACCAGTTTTACCCTTCCCAAGACTTTTATTACTCTGCCTCATGCACTTACCACCCCTGCCGTTGCTCGCTTCATCTTGCCATAAGATATTAATGTCAACCCCGAACACACATACTTTAAAATTTCATCTGCTTGACAACCCTGTTGGTGAAAGTACTCATATAGTTTGTGGATGGATCCTGTCTCTTGCTCTGTTTTTCAAAGAAGGACTCGTGGTTACAAAAGCCAAGAGGCTGCCTGCAACACCAGCCACACAGCCAGTTACTAAATCACGCAGTGCATCCATTTCTATTGGAGACTGTCCCCTACAGCAAGTCCAACTTAGGACAACAGAGAGCCCATCGGGGCTCCCATGTCCTTCACTTTTGCTCCTAGAGCTCTGTGGTGTCTCTTGATTTGCTCCAGGCCTCCCTTGATACTGGTGCTAATGCAGATGGTACTGGTGCAGATGAACAAAGTGCAGTACTGGTGCAAGGGCTGGACAAGCCTCAGTAGTCTGTGGCTTCCCAGATTGCCCCTGGCAAGCAACAAGCCTCCTGTGACAGCGTGTTCCTTCCCTCAGGGACAGTATTGTACAAACAGCACACCACAATGCCAGTAGAAGGAGAGGAGTGGGGAGAAAGGAATATACATTTACATGAATATATATAATATAAAATACATGTATGTGTATCAGAAATTGCCTGGTGATGGGATCCCATTCTCAGTTTACACGTATTAAATGAAACATATTCTTAGCTGTGGGAGGCAAAGACTATACTGCAGCATGGTCAAAAAGCCAAGGTGCTGAGTAACAAACTACATACAATCTGCTAACAAAATAGAACAGGAAAAGAAAAATAAAGAAAGAAAGGCAAAATAAGCAACTATGCTGCTTGTGATGGACTTCCTTTATAAGCTTGTGTTTCCTGGGAGAAGAAAAGTTTTCAGATTTTTTTTTCTCCAGTATTCAATATAATTCCAGAACATTCATAACCTTAGGGCAGAAGACATTAGCAAGTCAAGGGGTAATCAAGCGGCCAAGATAATGCTATACTAGTAAAAGGAAAAAAAAAAGTGAGATCTAGGAAGTGGGGCATTTTTGTCCCTGGGAAGAATAGTAATTGATGTTATGAAATGGAGCGTTATTTTACCAGACTGAGTTCTGAGTCAGATTTACCCTGCACAGCTGCAGTGTTTTCAAAATTTTCTAGCAAAATAAAGACATATATCAGTTATAGTGAATCTATAAGGCCAAAATGGAATATATACTGTCACGGAGCAACACTGGAAACAATATAAATTGGGAGAGGAGTGGCTGGAGAGCAGCCCTGCAGAAAGGGATCTGGGGGTGCTCAATGTCAGTCAGCAGTGTGCCCTGGCAGCCCAGAGTGCAAACTGCATCCTGGGGAGCATCACACACAGCATGACCAGCCGGGCAAGAGAGGGGATTATCACGCTGTATTCAGCGTTTGTGTGACCTCATCTCAAGTACTGCAGGCAGTTCTGGGCCCCACAATTTAAGAAGGATGCAAAGGTCCTTGAATGTGTCCAGAGATGGGTAACAAAGCTGGTGAAAGGGCTGTAAATGTCCTATGAGGAGCGGCTAAGGACTTTGGGTTTGTCTAGTTTGGAGAAAAGGAGGCTGAGGGTTGACCTCATTGCTCTCTGCAGCTTCCTGAGGAGGGGACATGGAGAGGGAGGTGCTGAGCTCCTCTCCCTGGGATCCAGTGACAGGACACGTGAGAATGGTTCAAAGCTGCACCAGGGGAGGTTTAGACTGGACATTAAGAAGCATTTCTTTACCAAGAGGGTGGTCAAACACTGGAACAGGCTTGCTAGAGAGGTGGTCAATGCCCCATGCCGGTCAGTGTTTGAGGCATTTGGACAAATCTCTTAATAATATGCTTTAACTTTTGATCATCCCAGAAGTGGTCAGGGAGTTGGACTAGATGATTGTTGTAGGTCCCTTCCAACTGAAATAATCTATTCTATCGAATCGTAGGACTGCCAGGACTTTGATGCAAGACTGACTAGAACCTGTCTTCTTAAAAAATACATAAAAACTACCATGAGCAGACTTCTTTTTAAAAAAAAAAAAAGGCAGATTGTGGGAGCAAAAACAAGTATAAGACTTTCTGAAGTGGAAGAAACTCAAGAAGAAGCAAAACAGAAATAAAAACCATTTATTCTGCCTGCGCACTCTATCTTTGCAGGTGCACATTTTTTTCACTTAGGCTTTGTCTCAGGCCAAACTCTTTTCAATGGAATCTTGAATTGTAATAAAATTCACCTCTGGTCCCTAGGAAAAAATATCTTCCATTACACGAGACCTTTCCCAGCATTTTCTGATTGTTATAGGTTATGTATCTCCTGCTGTACGTGTGCCCACCTCTGCACTCCGCAAACCTCCTCCTCCTCCTCCACGTGTAGCCAGTTGCTTTCTGGGGAGAGGCAGTCTCAGCCTTCCTCTAGAGGGTTCTCCCACTGGGAAGCACTCTAACAAGCAGAAGGGAAATGGTCAAAGTACCACCCTTGCACTCAGTCATACCCATTTAAGAGAGCACNACGTGTAGCCAGTTGCTTTCTGGGGAGAGGCAGTCTCAGCCTTCCTCTAGAGGGTTCTCCCACTGGGAAGCACTCTAACAAGCAGAAGGGAAATGGTCAAAGTACCACCCTTGCACTCAGTCATACCCATTTAAGAGAGCACGATGCGCATACAGTAGCTGTGAACAAGTTAAAGAGCTGTAAAATCTCTCATCAATACTCTAAAAAGAATTAGAGTTTTATCATGTTATACCTTTCCCTGACACACTTAGTGAGCATATATGTCTGAGTGGAGGACTCCTGGAAATTCCTTATCCCTTACAGTACCATTGCAAAGCTTCTTGCTTTTAATAGGATTCCAATTGTGTAAGCCTGAGGCTTACCCTGCCACTAACATGGATTTACACTATTACAATGGATAAGAATTTATTTAAATCTGAGAATCTATTTAAAAGAATAAACGTATTTAATTCTACATTTAATAAAAAGACTAGGTTGATGTGACAGAAATAGAGCAATAGTGAAGGAATGGAAAAAAGCAGCAACAAGGACCTCCTAGACCAATTAGTCTTTCTTTTTTTTTAAATAATTAAAATACATAGCTAAATTCATAGCTTAGTTCCTGGTTAAGCAATACAGCATCCTATTTCTCTTCAAACCCCTAAGGTCCTGGCCTGAAAAGCTTAGAGGATTATACCCCGAACAGTACAGATAAGCCCTTAGCAGTACCTATCAGCTAAAATCATCAGAACGTATGGATACTCTCTCTTTCTAGAGGAGAAAGATGCAACTTCACATGGAAACGGTATACAACTAAATCTGATTTAAATATACATCGCAAGAAAATAATGCTGATGGAGACACCTGTGTACATTCAGCGTAGCCATAACCACATGGAGCTGGATCCACCTTTCAGGGGGGTTACCCTCCAATTCCACTTTCTGGTACTTTCAAATCTGACACATAAGATGCTCACCCTGTTCCTTAGACAAGTATCTTGAGATACAGATCTTCACTGAACTGTTTCTACAGCAAGTAAAAAGTAGTTCTGACACGTAACCATAACTTCTAAAAGTAGTACATGTCTCCTCAAGGATGAAAACAAGAGAGATGTCACTAACTGTCCACTACAACCCCCTGCCCGCAACCATCTTTTCATGCATCTCTTCTGTTTCTCACTTTTTCCTCTGTGATGTCTAGAAACAGAAACAGTTATTTGGGATAGATAAGACATTTGAATGAGGTTCCTGAGCATTTCCTCTGTGAAACTGAATCAGAAATAAGAACAACTTATGGAAATATCACTAAATCAATGCAACATATTTTTCCACAGCATTTTTGTATGGTGTTTGTATTTAAGTCACAACTGTCCCAGGAAGTACTGAGGCATTTAAAGCAGATCCATTCTAGCACCCCATTCTGCCTGTCAATCATAACTACACTAAGTTTTATGAGACAGACCCTATTCTGATAAGATTTCTTGCTATTTTTCATGTAAGTCTGAGTAGTTCCAGAAATGTTACACCAATATACACAGACCACAGATTCACTGAAGCAACATCTGTGTTAAGAAACTACCAAAGCAAGATAACCAATTGCAACGCAATAAAATCCTATAATTTAGGAATATTCACCAAGCTCTCTTGGTGAAAGAAATGCCATTTTGGGCAAGCAGATGCAAGGAAAAAAACAAGAGCTTCACACACTGATGCATAATTTCAAATCTTTTAGAAAGAGCAACGAACACTTAGAATTCAACTGTTGCACACATCTCTTGCCATAGTCATTCACATAGCAGCTGTTGCAAAACTTTCCTAATAAGCCTCATGGTTTTGCCCAAAACTACTCACAGTTCAGAACAATCTTTTCATAATTAAGATCATACTTCAGACTTTCCCCAGATAATTGGGCTATCATTTTAAAAGTCAAACACACTTAAGAGTAGAGTCTCTTAGGAAAAAACAGTGGCTATTAGAAAAACTAGAGAAAGGTAAGATGTTATACTGCTACCTGAATTCCACTCCCATCAAAAAATACACCATCTTTCAAAAAAATCTACCAGCATTATTTCCTATATCACTACTATAAAAATGCTTCATCAACCAAGTATAACAAAACCTTAAAAGTTTATCTTTCTTCATCAGTCCTTCCTAAAGGGAGAAATCTGTCATACTGACGTCTTTAAACAGTGCTGCTGGAGCCTGAATACACCAACAGGCTCTAATTGCCCTGAGCAGCTTCAGCTGGGACCTCCACCCATCCAAAAGATCCCTTTGGCCAGGCATTGCATTTAAGCTCAGACACTTAGTTCCAGTGTTTGTTTCAGCTGTATTGTATGTGTGTTATGCTTGAATCTGCCTTCCTGATTTGCTCTCAGATCTGCATTATGACTGTGGACTTACTTTTTGATCACTAGCTTGTTGGCAAGCCCTGATTGTTGTCAGTGGATCTGCTCTTCTTGTTCAGGTACCCAAGCGATATATAAATTTGGCTTCTGATAGGATAGGTATGCACAGTAAAAGGAAAGAACATCATAGGTATCTCTTATCTGGTGGTGGTTTAGATGTTCCAAATTCTCTGTGCCATACATTTCTTCCACAGAGTTGATGCAGAACTGTGGTCAGCTGTACTGTAAGGCTTTGTCAAAGGGCTACCTGGTAGGAAAAAAAGGTGGGGGGTAAACCCTCTGCTTCTGACCCTATTTGGCTCACTTTTTAAAACTGATATGAGGAATCTGGGAGCGATAAACACAGGCTCTCTCGTTGTAACTTTCAGTGTTATAATTACTTTTTCTATACTTATTCCTAAATGAGGAGGCAGGTGCTCAAGATCCTCTGACCATGCTTCCATAGAGCCATAAATGTCACTAGGCCTACAAGTTCTAAGCTGGTTTACTGCTTAGATGCTTAAATAAAAGTTGAAATACATCTGCTTAAACGCATATTTGAAGAGTGAAGCTTATGTGTGTGAAGGGTGAAGCAGTGTAGTGATGAAACCACTTGGAGTTCCATAATCTATAGTTACATTAACCTGCCAAAGTTTAAAGGTAAATATACTTGAACATGTCTTTAATTCAAACATACCAGAAGAGCCCTAATCATTGGTGCTATAGTTCATCAAAATCAGATAGAAATAAAGCATATTTTTAACTACAAAAGCATCTGCTAGATAAAAACAACTAATAAAAGCTCAGTAAACAAAACTGCATTGTGTTTCTTCCTTCCAGATTTACTCTGTGTTCAGTAGCTTGCTTGGAGTGGGGGGCAGGTCAGGGAGAAGGGGGCAACAAATTGTTCACAGTTCCTTTTGGGATCTAGAAAAGTTTTACTTTTCATTCATTTTCATTCACTTATTAGACCTTAATGTGAATCTGAGGTTTGTTGGTCTCATTCTCTGCCGTGTTACTAGTGGGTAGATACTAGTATCCCAATTTGACAGCACTTTTATTGACAAAATGTGCTCCAACTTGGAGGCTGAGACTCTGTTCTGGCCAAATGAGCTTTGGTTACACTTGGAAACTTTGCTCCTAAGTTTATAAACTCAAAATACTGATGGAAGCTGAGCTGGAAGTTAAGGAAATATTCTGGATTAACTTAACTGTAAGAGTGAGAAAGAAGGAAAAAATGTCGTCGTCTTGGTGAAAACTGATTGAGGAAAAAATTAAGGTCTTTGGATTTCAAATCTGTGCTTTTAAGAATTTTGATTTTTTTAATTGTGCTTAATAAATATATAGTTCACATTCTTGCTAAATTCACAAGGTATGGTCTTTAGGCTGAACTATAATGTCCAACTTATATAAGTTATCACAACTCCCAATCACTTTTCATTTAAAAAAAAAAAAAGAAGAAAAAAAAAAGATGGGGGAATAGCTATCTAAATGACAGATGATTAGGGATAGACTTTAGATGTCCTGGCTTTTACTTTGTGGAAACCTCTCACATGTTGAACAACCTAAAGGTTTTCTCTAGTTCCATACTTGATTCCTCTGTTGGCTCAGATCATCTGGGGTTTGAGTTCATGATCCATGCACAAACTATTAATGATATCTGTTATTTATCCCTCTTGCAATGAGCCAGTCTCAGTATTATAGCTCTGAGTCTCAGCTCAATGGAACCCAAATCAAATGGACTGCAAGGTATGTAAAAACATTACAATTTCAGTACAATGGACCATATAGCTTTTTATTATCTTTCTGATGCTTCCTTCTGTGTTATTATTTCTTCATCTATTATCTTGCTCTCCTAGTGAAAACAATCCTCAGCGACATGAGGGATCCCCCTATAACACTGGGAAAGAAAAACTAGTTATCAGTGTGGCAGTAATTCACCCTGGATCAAGTAGAAATAGCCAAATAGGTAAAAGATGCAACAGTACCAATTAAATATGACTGAAAGGATCGGTTTCTATTCCTCTTTGAATGATGGAAGTCGAAACGGGGGGGGTTTATTCCAGTATATCTGTTTATAAGTTACACAGCTATCATGTAACAGTTTGATGAATTATATAAATCTGCTTTAAATGGGGTGAACATGATGAATTTTGTACTGATATATACTTACAGATTTGAGACACTGGAAATCAGGGCAGAAATATAACCTTATAACAAATGATGTATTTGTGTCCCCAGAGAAATGAGCAATGCCCATCATAATAATAAAATCTCAAAAGTTTTGGCTACAGTTATTCTTCCCTTGGAGCAGAGCATGGCAAACTTGGATGACCAAGAGTGTAAAACAAGAAAATGCATATTTGTTGGATGAAGACACTGAATGCCCAAAACTCAAATCAGGAATTGCACAAATACCTGCTTTCAGTGAGTATCACATTGAGCATCCTTTGTGGTTGTTTCTGTGATTCAATTAATCATTCACTGTTGTTAGCAGTCTGTTATGAAGGTGCTTATAAAACGCTTACTAAACGGGGGGAGGGATCCCAGTATGGATCAGAATATTCAAATCAATCTACTTACTTATTTTCTGAATTTCTCACATTTGAATGCTGTGCTCACTGAGAAGAAGTAGAAAATAAGTACTTATGAAAAAGCAGGGCTTTCAAGAAAGCTATTTTCTTGAGAAATTAGTTTTGCTTCTTGTGCAAAAGTTTTGATTCTTTTAATAATTCATTCAGGAAGAACTCAATACAGACTCTTGCACCCAAGCTTACACAATGATATTTGGTACACAGAAATAATTGGCTATAAGAGTTATTTCAGTGCCCACGATTTAACTATTGGTGCTTCTGTGACTTCCTTTGTCTCTAAGTGTCTTTACACTCACAATATTTTACTTTAATTTTGCTCTTACTTGAATCTTGTGATGTCATGCCAGGGATTGTTTTAGGGCTGTTGCATGCAACTGAACTAAGGGTGATGTCTGAGCATTCATATGCGATCACCTGAAATTTCTCAAACAACTGCTGAAATAACAGGAAAATAACCCTTCCATGAGGTTGCATTTCTGAGGTACAAGTTAAATGATATCCGAGAAGTGGATTAAAGCTTCTTTAAAAAGTGGGATTGTTTTTGAGTTCTTTATTTATTAAAAGAATAAGTAAGGGCTTATTGACAGAGTTCTGGATATCTTCAAACATTTAGTATGAGATTGTGACTATCCCCTCCCAGGTGTCTTCCACAAGGCTACTCTGCTCCTTTAACAAAGAAGGGAAAGAAAAGATGCCTCTAAGAAGTAAGAATCAGGAGTTTTGTTCTCTGAGACAGACAAGAAAAGATGGAAGAGACCTGGAACTTGGGATAGGTTTCTAAATGCCAACCAATTAATTTGTGGGTGATAAAACTGTGGTGGTATTATTTTACTTTGTTCAGCACTGGGAGTGGGTTATAATCTCACCAGATCTTGTGGAGATCCTTTAACACCAACTGTGAAAACGTTTAAGAAATTTGACTGAGTCTTCACTGAGGTTTACAAGTCCCAAAACTTCTAATGTCCTATAGCTCTTGGTTAACTGATGGGAAGGTATGTGAATAATACATGCAGGTAATAAGAATTAGCTATTCTACCTCACTAACCAATACAAGTAAAAGGAAAAAAAAGTCTAGCATATTTCTAACACCACCTCACTCAACACGTTAATAACGTTGAAAATGTAGAAACAAGTTACTGACTTTGAAAATAATGATTTCCTTTCAGTGATAAGGAAATGGTGACCTATGATATCATAATTTTGGAGTGATTGGCTACCAACAAACCTAACAAAAGTAACAAGCGTTCAGCTGGGACCTGTCAAACAATCTGATAGTCAGGAAAATCACTGGCAGTGCTTCTCTCCATTGAAACACCTTATCTGGCTATCAGGTCTTTGTTCACCCAAAAATGGAAAAGTTACAAAATGATGGCTAATTTCAGTGAAGTAAAATAGAAACTGAGCTTTTGATCATTTCTGTGCTGTACGTCATTTCTTGCAGTCCATCTGTCAACACAAATAATGTATTTAAGAAAAGAAGTCTGATATCTGGTTATATCTCCTGTAGCAGTACCTTCCAACATTGACAGCACCTTTAGTAAGAGGGTTCATTTATTTCAGAGGGTTTTGGTGATCATGGGTTTCCTCTTTTGCACTCACTCTTTGTAGCAGTTCACACAAATCCAGTTTCCAGGTCTACCCAGTCTTTTAGAGTTTTGAGGGTAATCTTCTCATTGTTTAGCAGGTTTGATGTGCTTTTAGTAGCACATCCATCTCGAACTATTATTTCCAGTAATATGTCACTTACAAATGACAAACAAAATAGAAAACAAATCAAATTAAGAGTTGATGACAAATTGACAGTTCTATCTTCCACCTGTGGGGGGAAAAAAAAAAAAAACAACAAACATGTAAAAGAGAAAATGACGTGTCCATCTATTGTACAGGTCATAGTGATTCAGCTGCTGTCTGGAGTAATTAGAAATTTTAGTAGCTAAAAAGCAGAAATGGACAAAGCTCCAACCAGACACATTTTCCTATTCTTCCCTCCAAGACCCAGTTCTAGAACTCAGAAGTTTCTTCAGTTTCTTCTGAATTGCTAGGCAACTTACAAAGACTGGTAGACTTTATTTTATGTTTGAGATAAACTCAGAAAATCTGATACAAAGTAGTGCAGAAATGTCTTTAATAGCCTAGCCAGCTCATGGAGGCAGAAGACTCAGAAGTGACACCAAGCTACTGGCAGTGCTACCAGGAAACTCAGGACAAGCTGAACAAAGGTACCTACTTGTCTGCAATGTCAGGGGAAGATTCAGAAGTCATGATAGTAATAGAAAACTTATGTGAGAAAACAGTAAGATGCATATAAGTGATACAGGTTATAGAATGACTCAAGAGTGGCTGTAAGTATAATAATGGGAATTAAAGACAAGCGATAAGGATCCACAGCTGCTGTAGGAAGATCCTTGAGCAGCAGCTATGACAACCAGAGATGAGTTTAAATAACATGCTCTCACCTGGCAGTAAAAACCTTTCCCCTTGGACTCAGGAAGAAGCGATGACAGGAGAGGCAGAGATAACAGAGAAAATGAATGAATTTGTCCTGGAATTGTGAGACTTATTCTATCAAAGAAGGGGTAAAGTTGACAGTGATATCAATGGCCTTTCCATTCAGGTCTAGATGAGCTTGGAGGTGCAATTCATAACATCCATAACAGTCTTCTCACTGGTTTCTTGAAGAAATCTATTGTTCTTGACAATAGCAGCCAAAGAAATTACTCCTTTATGAATAAGGTTTCTCTTTAAAATGTCAAAAAATAGTAGAGCCAACACTTGACCATTCCACCTCTGTCAACGTCAGTGAGAAATCACCAGTGGCACAGTTGTTCTATAGAAAATTAATTCATTCTATTTTTAGCTATTATAAATGTTTTTCACCTAATGATCCCTGTTCAGATTTGCCAATGTCTTTTGTCATCAGGTTATCCTGCATCATACCCTTGCAGGAAAGGATCAGAAATAAATATTATTTGCTAATTACAGTTCCAAGAATTTTTGTCTTGAATTGAGTGATTACTAGGCTTTAGGTAAACTCTTCAGATTCTTTCTGATTTACTCAGTGCACATTTACTTTCTTCACTTACTAAGCAAACTGGCACCAATGTTCTCCAGCCCCAGCCTTCTGCAGTACCCTCTGAGCAAGCATTTGGACAATGGGATTTTTGTCTTAGTCTTCTCTCTCAGCTAAGCTTGTTGGGCTGCAGGGCATGGCATTCATGATATAGAAAGCATTTAAAGAAAATGGGAAGAAATGGACGGATGAATAGCATTGGCTTTGATTATAAGGCTATTAACACTGGAGGCAATTCAACTAGTCATTGACTTCCAGAATATCATCTGTATATAATGGACAGCTCCAATTCAAAGTAGATTCATTCAAAGTTGATACTAATGTATGCATTACACCTGAACAAATGAAAAACATCCACATCTTCTTTCAGTGATATGAGTGGGTTTACACACTTACCAATAAATTATTTTTGAGTATTTCTCAGCTGCCTGTCCTTCAATTCTCAAGTCTTAAAAAAAAAAAAAAAAAGAGAAAAAAAGTTCTGCCTCAGTTGCTGTGACTGTCATGATAGTTCAGAGCAAGAATATTTCACACTAAAATAAGAATTCTTCAATGCTATTGGCTCCTACTTCAAAATGGAAGTAGGATACACTTCATGAGTGATTACTTGTGGCAAATATTATATCCCAATTCAGCTGAAAAGGGGAAGAGAGTTCCATTAGTCAAGCTAGCAGAAAAGGGATTTCATAGCCTCTGAGATGGTTCTAAGCATTTGTGAAAATCAAAGTCAGTCAAGCCCTAAACAGAACAGCTTGAGCTTATACTGCCAAGCACACATACGTGCAGGGTTTATGCAGATTAATGTGTCATTTCTAGAATCCATGTTCCATGGGTGCTATAATGCTTCTCTACTCAGTAAGCACTGTGCAGTTTTTAATCAAATTTGTAATCAATTCAACACCAAAAAATGATTGGTTAACATCTGTGATTTTAAATTTATTCCTCATAAAATAAGATGTGTTGTATAATGTAGCTCTAATCCATTTCATCTTTATTGAAGATATTTGCTCAAGCCAGGAAGAGCTGTGACTAAACTTCAGGAGTCTCTGTTGTCTAATGACTGGCTGGAACCAACACCAGAACATATGTAATCTCTACAGGAACACCACTGGCCCTACAAAAAGAAGCTGCAGATAGCTGTGTCCAATATTTACTATAGGACACAAATATTGAAAGTGAAGATAAAGGTCTTCTTTTCCCAAATTGTCTTGTCTGTCAGTGCTTCAAGGGGATTAAGAAAGATACATTCCATTTCCCATCTGGATTACTCTCATGCATTTGATTTCTGGTCATTTATAATACAAGATATAATTTAATGCATTGAATAAATGTCTGGTAATATAAAGCCATTATGGCTGGCCATCATGAGCTATGGTCCAGTATACAATACTGAAGCTGAAGAAGTGAAAGAAATGGATTTCACAACTTATGTTCTATTTTGTGTTCCTTACTGCATTTTTATTCTCCAGCTTTTTAAGAAATAGAATTTATTACCAAAGAAGAATGAGATATTATTTGTGAGATTCCTGCAGTCAGCTATCTTGGGTACTTCAGCAGAAGATCAGTTAACTCAAGTTGACTTATTTTTTTCTCCTGTACTTCACATAATTTCAACTTTTTGTAGGTATCAGCTGGAAGTGAAAAGGCTGAAAAACTCAAAGGAGGCAATTATTCATGATTTCACCTTTTGCCAAGTCAGTCACAGTGGGAAGGAGGACCAACAGCTTGATAAGTGTGAGGTTTTAGTGTGTCTGGACATCTAGATGGTTTCTCTAAGATATTTGTGGATATGTCTTACACATCCACAGCATAGGCTTGATGAGGTGGCATGTATGTTTGACATATAACTTAAAAAATTTGAATCAGGAAACTAATTAAAGCTCAATGAACTTGTGTGGGAAATCTTTCCCTAGGTTTTTATCCCTTTTATCCCCTTTTTTATCGGAGGGACAGTGTTTGCAGCATACTGAAGCTAGTGAGACTTCCATCACACATTAATATGAAATTACTACTGCATTATTTATAGCACAACTGACAATTTGTGATAGTAACAAGTATGATTTCCCTGGTCTTCCCCTAAACTCTTTTTAGTCTACCATCTCCAGCAAAGTTTTTCTTACACAGCCAAACACCATTTCTGTAAATTCAGAAACATGACAGTTATTTTCTTTCTTGGATGTAGCCTCCTCTTCCCAAAGTTTAAAATACAGTACGGAAAGGTACTTCTCATTGGAAACCTGGGCTAGTAGAAGTCTTTGAATGAGCTCCTGTATTAAGGTTTGTAAAGCTGATAGCATCATCTGTAAGAAACTTTGTGAGAAAGTTTGTGAGAACTTTACTGTTCATCAGCAAATAAATAGAATACACCATGAAAAATTCTGATTTGTTATGTCAGAGTCCATCTTGAAAAAAGCACTTTGTGAATATATTTTGGGCTTTCAGAGGTGAAAAATATCAGGTTTTGATTACTTCTTACCAATTTGTTACATTGTCTGCTATAAAAAAACATGGATTTAAAAAATGTATTGAGAGCTTAAAACAGGTATTCTCACAGAAACTTGATATCTGTTTGATAACATCCAGAGTTACACAGGCTACAGGCATCACAAAATCAAAGAGGAAACAGAGAAGGTACTCCCTCCACATTTTATGATCCTCATAGAGGAATGTGAGTTTTCTCGATACCTTCCAAACAGCAGTTTGTTGCAATGAGTTACTTCAGGGATGCCATAAATTTTTACACAAGACAAAAATTAATTTTTGCAAAGTGCAGAATATCGCTCCAGGATGTTTTTAAGCTGTTTATGAAGCATATGAGCAAGGGAATTCTGATCTGATGGCAGAGATCTGGAACAAAGGGCAGAACTGTGTGGATAAACACTCAAATAAATACTGAAGTGCTCAGCAATTGGATGTTTTCTGTGAAATTTCATCCTGAGGGTTGGTCTACAGCTTAGATCCTCTCATACTGATGTGGGAAAAGGTTGCATATAGTTCACAAATACAATTTAGATAATGTGGAACAACTTCTGGGCTGTTGTGCATAAGCCAAATTCCAGATTAAAATTTCTTATCGAGAGTCTTGCTTCCAAACATTCCACAAAAATCACTCTCATTTCAGCATCTTCTCTGAAGGCTGAGACTTCCCGTCCATCTGCCAACAGCTTCCTAGAAAAAGTGTAGAACGTTATATTTTTGGCATAGAAGCTTATTTGAGATTATTGCTTTTTCATGTCAGGGACCATTTACTGAAATAAGGACGATCATTTACCTTTCAAGAAGAGCCAAAGTCCTATAAATTCAAGAAAGAATGTTTATAAGATTTACATATAGGCAAGAGTATGCATCAGTAATACCTGGCATTGAATATGCAGTGATATTGTCCTCAGAGTAGCCTTTGCTGGCATGATGCGTAGTGTATAGAAGCTCTGATTTCTCCTTTATGATAGGATTAAACTTCCCTTTTCTGAGGAAAAATATAAATAAAAAAAAAGAGAATGTGTAATTTTGACTTTGCACAGCTGAAGTGCAGCTGACCTATTAATAACATATCAAATCAGGAAGATGATCTTCTAGGAGTGCTTCACTGAAGGCAGAGTTTAATGTAAGATACTGAAAGGCCTTCATGAAAAATCAGGAACTGAGAACATACTGAAGAAACAGAGGAGAGTAAGCAGGCATGACTATAGCCTGCAGATATATGTGCAAAGCAAAGGAAATAGCTACTAGTATGGGCCTGAGTTTATAGATATCCACAGTAAAAGGAAGTTTATGGAGGTGGTATCATCTTTCATAGACCCATCAGTTTAATAAATTGAGTGATAAGAAGATGGGTAAGATTTGGAGATTATGATTTCTTCATGATATAGTTTATAGCATTGCTTCATAGTGTATTTTTTTGGACAGTGACTTCTGAAGCACTCGTGTAATCAGCTCCTGTAAAATGCCAGAGAGACATAAAAAGAACATTTTATGAGCTCTTAAGTAGTTCGCTTTTCATACTTGCTGTAGGGGCAAAGCAAGTTGCACATACTGGTTTTCCTTTATATTAGATAACATTTTTGTTCAGGACGTTCACCTTATGGCAATGCACGGCAACCACTGATGTCAATCCATAACCATTTGAAACCATCATGTTCACCAACAAACTCTGAAAAGCACCCTCCCTTTCCCTCACTTTAAAGTTCCTATTCTGCTGATATTGTTGCATTCATTAGCAGTAGAGTTAGTTTGCATTTTCCAGAATCAAGTGAAGTTCCACTTTCCCTCTTCTACCATGTCTCTCTAGAAAATGGCTAGAAGAAAGGACAGAAATGTGCTGTAAATGTCCCTGACAGGAATATCTATATCGTATTCTTAATACCCAAAGGGGTGTGCAGACATTCCTTTTTTTTGTCCACTAGGAAAGCATCATTAATCTTACTAAACTTTGAAGACCTGAAATAGAAAGAGCTCTCTTTCCTTTCCTAAAGAAAGTTTTCAGTGGTTACTTTTCCAGTAGTTTATTGAGGAGGAGATTATTTTGCACTAGCAATGATAAAGTCTAATTTCCCCATGAGCTGTCCGATTGCATCCAAAAGTCACAGCATACGTAAAGTTTTATTAAAGCCATAGGAACGCTAGCAAGCACAACTTCATAGTATCTTGCCTAGAAGAATCCAGTCATCTAGAAATTTGCTGTGAAAACACTGAGAATAGGGAGGAAGGTTGGCAGGTTGGACTTCAAAACACTCCTTATTGCATGCGTACAGTCCCTTGTAGTACTGTCCAGCATGCTAGCCTCCCAGGAAGATGTCTCACCTTATTTCTGTCATCTTTGACAGACAGTGTTTGCAGATGGGCACCAGTATCCTGCAGCTACACATTGGAAAGAGTCCTCTACTTTTAATGGAATTAATAAAAACAAAGTCTCCCCAGCACAATTAAAATGAGAGTTTTATTATTGCTTTAACCTTAGAAAACCATCAATTTAGAAGACCTGTAAGTGTTCAAAAGCCATCCTTGAATGGCTTTGGGGAAAAAGGAGGCATATTTTCAGCTGATACAAGAATGTAACTCCACTGAAGACGGACTACGAATTCACCACAATGTGATCCAAGAAATACACCAGCACCAAGTGAGGAAAAAGTAAACTCTGCTTTCAGAACACTGATCTATTTTGAAAAGGATTAGCCAGACCTTTTCTGAAGCTGTCGTCTGCTGTAACGTGAGGTTTTCACAGACGAGATGTCAAATGAATTTTGCCCCTTTGTACGTAATAACAATACCCATTTTAGTGTGATGGCTCTGGAGCTAAAGAGAGAACAACATATTTATTCACTTTATATAATCTAATCACCAAGACTGACATGTTTTCAGAAAAGCTGATAACAATATAAGAAATTTATTCCATATGGTCAAAATGAACGGTATTTCTGTATGAATAAGAAAATATTGAAACTAAAGCAGGGAACAGTCTTAGGATATGGAAGGCTGGAACACAGTGGCAGATTTGTGCAAGATCATTAGGCAAACCAGTGTAGAAGCTCAAAATTTTGTGACTGTTTTTCACATGCAGCCAAGATCTGGTATTTACAATATCTACCTGAGAGGTCTGCTTTCATTAACAACCTAATCTACTCAGTTGAATTTAGTGAATCCTAATTAATGATGATCTGGGATCTAAACATAGCAAACTACTATACAGTTAGTTAATTTAGATAGTACCCAGTATTTGTCATTTTCAAAGCACAGTACAGACAGTAAAGGCTAGAGTGGGACGCTTCCATCAAACCTAAAAGTTAACATGGAGTCACAATAAAAGTCTGTGCCTCAAGCAGTCATAACCCCTTTCCATGGAGATCCCAAGAGAGGAATGGAGTATGTAAGCTCCATTCTTTGGTGTATTTTTTAAATACCACTGGGTCCTGTGGCTTTAATGAGAATCTTTGCATATTTGTACAAGCAACTCAGCCATGCTACTCAATACATCTTTTTTAATGTCTTAATGTATGGTTATTTAGCTCTCCAGTGTGCTTTTCTTCCATTTTTACCTCCATTTTGTGACTACTTCAAGTCTTTGCTATCTATAACATAGATGTGAAGTGTCTCCACTCTGCTGAGAGATGCTATAAAAAATGATTTATCTATGGAAACATCCCTATTTTTCTCTGAAGATCTCTTTGCTACATGGACATTCATCACAGCCACATTTTTAATTCTGATTTCTTGTGAGTGCAAAAGGATCTCGCAGCATTAGGGCTGAACAAAGAGACAAATCAGTCTGGTTTGCTCATAAAGGTGCTAGGATCATATTCAGTTCTCATATTGTCTCTCAGAATCTACTTGTTTTTTTGCTTCTCATCACTGCTGCTTCCTGTCCCAGAGGTCTGTTTGGCTCAACCTGCAGTTCTTTCTGGCTCCCTGCCCCAAACTTCATCTTCTGTTTCTTCGGAGTTTCTTTTCTTTTCTTACTCTTCAAGCTTAGTAGACCCAGAAATTCTCTGGGAGGTGTGACAAATCCAGACTTTGGAATACCTCTATACCTGCAATTCATAAGCCTAAAAATAGTTACTACTCAAAGAACAACTGTATCATGTCAATAGAAAATATCTAGTCTAACCTTTTGTGTGGTATCAGCCAGAGAATTCTACTTATGGATTGCTGAACTTACCACAAGCACTGAAATTTGAAATATNAATGACAATCCATTCAAACAAACCTCAGAATGGTTGCCCATATTTAGCTTTCACACATTATTTTCAATGCATTGATTTCACGGATGTTACTAAAATGAAGTGTCTCTTATTTGGTTTTTTGTTTGTTTGTTTGTTTTAATAGATAAGAAAACAGAAAGGGCAGAAAACAGAATTATTTGCTCGAAGTCATACAAACTGTTAGTNATTGTATCTCTTGCTAAAATGACAACTAGAGGATATTTTTGGTCCAAAATTTCAGGCCAGTGTAGAATAATTTAGCAATTAGATTTAAGTGAAAAATTACAGGATACAAAGGAGCTTATTTTCCTCTATTCCAAAATATAGGAAAATAGGAAAGCCAACATTGGCAAGAAAACTGTCCTCCAATACTGAATCCTAATCCTTTTCCTGTTTCATTTTGCATATAGTTTTTCCCACTGGATTAAAGAGGAATGACAATCCATTCAAACAAACCTCAGAATGGTTGCCCATATTTAGCTTTCACACATTATTTTCAATGCATTGATTTCACGGATGTTACTAAAATGAAGTGTCTCTTATTTGGTTTTTTGTTTGTTTGTTTGTTTTAATAGATAAGAAAACAGAAAGGGCAGAAAACAGAATTATTTGCTCGAAGTCATACAAACTGTTAGTGATAGAGCCAGGAATAAAATCCAGGTCTTCTGGTTGTTATTCTAATGCACTACTTATTGGATTATGCTATTTCATCCCTCCTTAGTGGAGATGCTGTTCTGCAGACTGACCTCTGCAGCCAATACAGACATTTGTTAATCTAAAGACTCTCAAGAGAGTAAGAAAATGTGAGGGCAGGTATTAGATAGAGGGCAGGCGAACACACCACAAATAAAGATTCAGGCTTTATGTGGAGTTATAGAAGCTATTTTTAAATGAATCTGGCTAAGGAGTCATTAACTTCATTAGTCATGCAAAAAAGAGGATGTCCAAACTTCAAACTGAAAGAATTTGGAGAATATACCTCCCTTGAGGAGGTTTTCCTTCATGTTACCAAATATACATTTTATTTACTGTAAACAGGGAAGACTAGTGTAGTGGCACTTACAAATTAAAAATACACTAATCGAGATACAACAAATGTTCACTTGCCTTGAACCCAAATACACGCATACTAAAATAGTGTAACCAACNTAGGGCATCATTTATGAAGCTAGAGAAAGCTAAACAGAGTTAGGTAAAATTATAACATAGGTCCTGGTTTTCTTGTCAGTAAACTCCTTATTTAATAAATAAATAAATAAATAAAACTTACTACATTTCTATTTTGAATTTGTCTACTAAATATATTTATATGTCTNGATAGAGGGCAGGCGAACACACCACAAATAAAGATTCAGGCTTTATGTGGAGTTATAGAAGCTATTTTTAAATGAATCTGGCTAAGGAGTCATTAACTTCATTAGTCATGCAAAAAAGAGGATGTCCAAACTTCAAACTGAAAGAATTTGGAGAATATACCTCCCTTGAGGAGGTTTTCCTTCATGTTACCAAATATACATTTTATTTACTGTAAACAGGGAAGACTAGTGTAGTGGCACTTACAAATTAAAAATGCACTAATCGAGATACAACAAATGTTCACTTGCCTTGAACCCAAATACACGCATACTAAAATAGTGTAACCAACACCACATAACTTTTTTGTAACACTGTTATAGAATCAGAGCAATGTGATGATTAAAGGGGGAAAAATTGAAGGCACCCAAATGATAAAAAAGGTGCCAAAGGAACGAGACAAGCACAAGGTACTGCAAATGGCCAGGACATCCTGCCTAATACACATGCAGGACCACCAGCAAAACCAAAAACAAAGTAAGCACTATCGGGGCAGATGAGATCCTCCTTTTCTGGCTGGGCAGATTGGGAGGGGCACATAGCATAAAACAATGAGTACAGAAAGGAAAGGCAAAATATCTACCACAGAAAAAAAACCTCTAAAAAGAAACCATCAGGAAATTGTTTTATTATTATCCAAAAAGTTTCAGGCAACACAAAATGTGAGCACAGACTTCTTTGCCACGTGAGCTCTCAAAAAATCTGTTGAAACTATGCTTTATTTGGAGTCCCAACTATGAAATACAATGTCCTTCATTAAGACAGGTGATGTTTTCAGATATGTCTTGCTGAGCTTCTGTTATATAAATCCTTCTGATCGTTAATGAAAACGTTACCAGTGTACGACTCAGATTACCTGCTGATTCAATCTAAAGGATATTGTTTAACTGTTCATATAGCTGAATCTCATAAACAATCTATTTCTTTTTTTCTTTAAAACAACTAAAAGAATTGTGATCAGTTGGTTTGCATCTGTGTAGTCTACTATATATGATTTCTGGAAGTCTTCAAGTGATAAGTAAGAGAGAGGTTTACAACAGGTTTATTAGTTGGGATCATCAATCTTGTTAGCAGCACACGTTCTTATTTCAGTAAGCTGTTCCTTGTTGTATAGGGACTGATTGCAAATCTCTGTGCTGCACTTATCTCTTTCTAGTCATTTTATGAGCCTGTGGTCTGAGTTACTAGTGTTTGAAGATGCATTCCTGCTCAAAGAGTTCCATTACAAAATTAGTAGTCTTAAGGTACATTTGCTCTATGCATTTTAGGTTTCTTTCCCCTCTATATGTGGTAAAAAGTATAAAATCATTCTATCTGTGGATCTTTTTCAAAGTTAGCTGAAGCCAATCAAAATCTTATCTTTTGACTTCCATAGGCTTAGGGTCAATCTTTATACAGGAATGAACCCATGTCATCTTACAAGAGAGGGTAAAAATTATTTGGACCATGAAAACGGATGAGCCTCTTGTCTTTGCATCTGGTAGGAAAGTATATTTTCTTTATTTAAAATTTCCAATTTATTTGTTTCTTGTTTCCTTTGTTGATTCTCCACACAGACAAAACACATACTCGTCACCTGTGGTTATCAACTGGCAAAACTTTATTTTCTTTTAGCGCATTAATTATGGTCTCTCAGACCAAGTACTTTTATGAATATACATTAATGTAAGTGTTTATTATCTGTTTTATGTACCTTTTACTCATCTGTAAAGATATTATTCCTTTAACAATATCTACAACCTATATTTTATTTTAAAATCTATAACAAAAGTCTGAAATTAACACACCAGTGCAATATAAAAGACATCCATTTGTCTTTGGTTCATTGTCCATCTTTAAATTTGACCAGCTAATTTGATCAGTGATACCTCTTCTTCCTATTCTAATCTTTGACTCACTGTGCAATTCCTCTTTCTGTAGATGTCTGGTCCAGACTTCAGAGGATTTAGAAGCTCAACATCTTGATTACAAAAAAGGCTTAAGGGTTCCACTGAGTAGCCAGCAGAATTTATAGAAGTGGTTTAATAAATTTTATGTTAAACTCCTACTGTGAATCAGCAAACTTCCTGGAGAGACAATGCTGATCACATGAAATCTGGGGGCAAAAAAATTGAAATCCATCCATTCAGAAAGGGGACAGGACAGTGCAATTTTTGCCATTATTGCAAGTGCTCAATCTGTCCATATCCCCAGTGATGTGCAAGTGAGATGTATTTGCACACATTGATGGAAGCAGGTTAAGGCTACATGTTCTTGTTTTATTAAATTTCTTTATGAGGGAATGATATTATGTATTGTATGCAGTGTTTCTGAGTATATAAAGGGAAAAACGTAATGTATTTTCCTTGGAGAATAGGATTTATGTGCTGCAAATGTCTGATATGAAGCAATGGTTTCGTGAGGGATTACTGTCAATACTGCCTGTTTATGAATCAAAACCTACTCAGCAATCGTAAGCAGCTGGAAGCTGAACATCTGGGGCAAGAGTCAGCAGAAAATTTTGCTACCTCCAGATATTGTCTTTGTAGGGGATCAGTTTATCTAGGTTGAAATACAGGCCAGCTGTGAAAAGCCAAACTGAGAAATAAACCTCCCTCAATGGAGCAAGGACAGCAAAGATGACACAAATGGAAGTATAGAATCTGCTCCTCACGAGCTATTCCTGTTCCTTAAATAATATGCACAGGCGGACAGAGAGAAAAGAGTTTTGCATATACCCTGGCATACACCAGTGCTCTATGGGCAAGAAGAAATGAGGGAGAAATGGAAAATAATCTTCTCAGGCAATGGTCTATAGCTATGGATTTAGATACTTCCCTAGTGCAGATTCAGAACTGGGATTTTAGGAAACTGCAACTCACGTCACCGATACCCTTGAGGAGACATCCAGATTTGCTTGCTAAATGGGTATGTGACTAAATGGAGTTGGTCAGGAGAAGGTATTTTACCAGAAATACAAAGTCATTTCTCCCCTAATTGCTAATCTATGCTAAGGAGTTCAGTGTTCTCTCCAGGCTGTACAGGGAGATGCCTCTTTCCTTTCCCTAAAAATGTGCAACAAAGTAATTTCAAGCTTTTCTGTTGAATTTGATGTGCTTCCAATTAGACCTTTTAAAAAGTGTATAACAGAGCTCTTAGCCAGTAATTAATTCTTCTTTTTACCATTAACAAATGAATGTTACAAAAGGTTGCAATTTTAATGACTGCTGAACAGTGGGTAGAAATGGGATTTCTCCTGATCCATTACTAACTTCTGCAATCTGACCTGTTCCCCACTATCATAACCATGGTATTATCAAGGTTATCTACTAAAAACAGAATCTTAATTTTGGCCACATGGAACTTTGGTTGACAAACCCAAAACACTCAAACTGAAGTTTTTGCATGATAAATGTCCACATTGGGCTAAAAACATTTTGGAAGAGATTTCAGTCAAAATGGTCCTGTGTTTCTAAAGACAACATAAGGGGAAAATACATTTCTTTTGTTAAGAAAGGAATCATACCTGGGGAGTTTTAAATGACCACTAAGGATTTCCTTTAAATCCTACTTAGGTAGCAGAACTGTAAGAGAAGAGGATTGTAAAAGATAACTGGGGTGCAGAAAAAATTTTAAAATTATCTGATCTTACCACTAATCACTTGAAAGCTAAATATCTGGTCTAAATTTTTTCTAAGGTTTCTTAGCTCAATGAAGAGATAGAAACACTACTAAAGCATATTTCATCCTGAGGAAATCGGGGGGAGGATAACTAACTCTCTGGAAACTTATAGTGGATGGAGATCAACAGACCACTTTCTAATAGACTCTTGAATTTAACATAGCTACAACTAGATAAGATAACTACACTATCTGAGAATTGGCGGACACTCAGAAAGACTGCTTCAGAAGAAAGGGGCTTTGAAGAAATAAGAAAATTGAACTGATTAGGTGAAAAAGACAGTCTTGGATTTTCATGTTCTTGTCATTCAGGAAGAAGGGAAGTCAGTGAGTTAAATGGTTTGAGAGTTGGAGGAGAAAAGATTTTTCTTTCCCCCGCCAAAGATTCCAGAAGTTGGCAGTGGAAACAGATACAGGTGAGCAAGCAGTTTGAGACAGGCACTGGGTAAAAGCAATACTTAGGTAAGTCAAAGAGCTGATGGACAGAAAGAAACAGTACAGGCTGATTATGAACTAAGGCTGTATGAAGGATAAGCACTTAAAGGCCAAGGTAAGAAAGAGAGTTAGAAGAAGCAATGAAGCCAATTGAGCAAAGTGACTGGAAACTAGATCATGGGATGTATGAAGGAGAAAGGAGGATGACATATTTAGAGAGAGTGTTTGGGGCCCTGGGTAAGGAATCTGAAGGAAAAGAGAAGCTAGGACTTTTTGAGCTAAACAACTAATAAGTGGGCAAAAGAATAGCAAAGTTTTGGTTATTCAGTGTAAAGAGCGAGCCTGAAATGAGCAGTTGCTCATGAGGAAGAGGCAACCCTGTATCAGGGACTAGTGTGAAGGCTCAGGCTTGAGATAGGATACAGCATGCTCTAGAGAATGCTCCTTCAGGGCTCAATGATGGCCCCAGGCATGCGGGTCTACAGAATGGAGGTAAAGCTTCTCCTGAAGGCATTAGTGTTTCTCCACACAATGCAATTTTTGTTTTCAGTTTACTTAGTGGAAAACAGCTCTGGGAAAAACATAAGAACAAAACTTGAGACTATGTTAATTCTAATATTCCCTAGTTTTCGTGCACTCAGCTTTGCAATCTTACTTCAGGAAATTAATGGAATTGTTCTTCAGTGTAATTATTTATGTGTAATAAGGTTGTGTAAGTGTTTATAAATTCTAATGTTAGTAAACAACACTTACGTTCCTTGGCCTGGGAAAAACAGGCTTTTGTATTAACAGTCAGTGTTGTAACTTTTTGTTATGTCTTCATGTTCATTAAGTCATTTTTCTTTACAACTACTGCAACAGCAAATGGTTCTGTCATTAAGCTCTTCATAGAAATTTACTATGATTTTATTGAAATGGAAAAGAGGCAATGCTTTGAGACTTTAAAGAATTTCTTAATGCACTTCACTAATTTCTGCTTTATTTGAAAACTGCTCTTCATTATTAACACAGCTTCCCCTGCCTAAAATAATTCCTGCTATTGCCATCTCCATATTCCCAGCCATAGAATGGGTCTGCTGGTTTGTCAGATTTAATCTCTAAAAAGCAGCAAAGTTATCAAAATCTGTCAAAAATGTATGTGCATTAACATCTGATTTAGCTCACGAAGGGAAGGAATGGGGTGTGAAGAGTATGGCTGAATAGACTAATGAAATTTTAATGGAACTTCAGTTCTCTTTATTGGATCTGTATTTGTCACAAAGTTTATTTCTTTTGTTGTTTCAGAAATTGTCAGTGTTTAACAGAATTCTGTGTGCCATACTAGAGCAATTCAACTAAATAGCCCACAGCCTCTGCAATTTTGCCATCCTCCAAAGATAAAAAAAAAAAAAAAAACCACAACCTGCCACATAATATGTGATGAGAGGAAAAGCACAAAATAGAATTGTAAAGACTACTAATACTGGAATTTTATGTTCTGGGAAGAGACTGGGAAGACCACAGTGAGGGTAACAAATTAGGTTAACGTGGTTAATCTATTTTTGTTAGCATGAATCCTTTCCATTTGTATTTCTATTTTACATTATTTCATGTAAGCAGAAACAGAAATTAATACCTTTTTGTACTAACCCAAATTCTTAAAATTGAAAGTTTGGCTTTAGTATTTTCTTGAAAACAGGAAAGAGAACAAAACCTGCAGATTTCTCAGCACCTTGCGACCTAAGTCTACTTAGAAATATCAATATTGAAATATTATAATGCTTCTCAATTTAGTCTTGATTTGGAGAACTTTTTCAAATGTATTTCCAAATGACTCTCCAAACTGTGACACACACTTGCACAGAGACACATCCTATGTATCTTTGTATTTGAGGGCCTTCTGCCATCCTCTGATTTTAGTTTAGTGCAAAAAAAAAAAAAAGAGAATGAAAGATAATTTAGATGCTTTGTTCTTACAACTTCTGTCATGTATTCCACTTTCCTTTTATTTGTTTTTATTCTATCTTATAAAAGCAAACAGTTTCAAAGGAAACAAAAAGGTTCAAAGAACAGAGATTCAAAGAAAAAAATATATGATTTTCACACTGCCCAGAATCTATTCCAAGTGAGCAGAAGTTGAAAGAAGAAATGATGATGTGCCATCAGATGGGAAAGAGAGGAGAGATTTAGGTGTCTCTTCACTGAAATGGATTTTGGATGAGACTGTTGGAATTGGTAAGCTTACTGTCTGGGTATTTGCTTAGTTTCTTAGTACAGAAAAAAATCACAGAAGTTCAATAATCAATGCCAAAAATAGCTATTAAATAAATAGAAAGAAAGAAAGTAATGACAATGGTTAAAGAACGTTTCTGTAACAAAAAATACCTTCCTTTGCTGAACCTGGAGGGTTGCATCAGTTGTTTTAAGAAAGCATTTTCTGCTGGCACTCCCTGAAATATGCATCGGCAGCTTCCATGTCCATGGGATGATTATGACTTTTTGTAGAAGGAAAAATAATTGTTGTTGCTCCAGCCATACTTGTGTATGATTTTCATCCATGACTGGAGGAATCTGGGGTGCTTTTTCTAATGAGAAGGGCACATCCAGATGGGATGGACCAGACTTCCTAACACAATCTATTTTGTGAGAATAGGACTATATATCCAACAAATAGCTGAGCCATAGGACCTCTAAAACTCTTTGACTTCCAGTGAGAGTGCTTCTCTCACCTTTCTGGCCCTGGCTTCAGCTTGGTACCCCACTTCTAACGCTGCTAACAAAGTACAAAGTACAAATTGTCTTCCTTGAAGTTCCATTTCCTCTTAGGCGCTCTCAGAAATAACACATGAAAATGTGTGTAGAGGTTTCAGAATACATAATATATAAAACTATGTTACATGAAAGACCAGTAGATTTGAGGGAAGCTGAGGTTTGCTCTGCTCTTTCCTTGCCTTCCTCACACAAGCGAGTTGGGTGAGCAATTAACCCAAGATTGGCCAATCCTAATCTACCCTCTCACAAAACCTGTAGATTCATTTGAGCAGCTATAAAGGAGAGAGACTGAGTGATTTTTCTTAAACATCCAAAACAAATTACTTCAAGCTTTTTTAAAATGAGAGCTGTCTTCCAGTCTCAAAAGAATAAGGTTCCATCCCTCCTGTTTGGAATCAGAGGAGTTCAAGGAGATGCAGTATTTTGGCATGATTTATGTATTCAGCAAAGACATATGTCTGAGAAAGATTTTTCCAAACCAGCTTTGAACATTCTCCAAAGCCAGCTCCAGCAGAGATCAAGGTCTGACGGAGACCAGACCTTGTGGCTTAGAGACAATTATTAGAAAAGCATGGGGTCCAGGGACAAATACCTAAGAGTGTGCTCATGGTCTGTGCCCTTTATTCCTTTCACCAGGACAGCTGCCTCAGTCCTTGGGCAGACAGACCTCATTCATACTCAATGCCAAAATTGGACATAAAATTGGGTAGGATTCTTTCTTGGCTAAGGACAAGTGTTGATAAGGGCACAGTCATTTGGAAGACAAGAAAAAGATTTCTTTCAGCATTGCCTGTCTTTCAGACAGTATTTTGTCTCAGGATGCCAGCAGCCTACTCGTGGCTCCTTGCTAAGTATTCTGCAAAGCAGCAGGGGACAAGAGTCCTTTCTGTAAGGACTTTTAGATGACCACAGACCGCTGAGCACAGCATGCTCTTCTTTATGGGTGGATTGAGATAGGCTTTTTCTTTGTCTATAAGATTTGTGGGAAAGGCCAGTAAACCAGTATCTTAGCTTAAACCAATAAAACATCAGGACTCCTTCCAGTAGATAAGTCCCTGCTGCCTGATGATTTGAGTCTTGTTTCCTGACTCATTGCTCTCTGTCCTGGCTTCCATACTCTTCTTTTCCCCCACCCCAAATAAGATGCTGAGAAAACTTGCAGTTCAGGGTGCTGGGGAAAAAACGATAGTTTTGGGCACACTTACATGTTCATTACAGGAGAAAAACATCTGGGTCCAGTTATTTTCTAGGAAAGTGATGAAAGACATTAAATTGCTCTGTTCTGCTCTATGGAGGAGAGGCTGAGCCAGTGGAATCGGGTTCTCACTGCCCTCCCTTAAACAGGCTATGAGGTATGGACATGGGTGATTTGATGTAGAAGTTTGTTCCTGGGGGACTTCAGATCTGCCTCAGTTTTCACATGCTTTCCCCACTTCTTTTATTGTTTGGCACCAGTAGATAATGAACTAATCCTGGCCTCTTTGGGGGGTTACTGCTGCAGGCAGAACAGTCTCAAGTCATGGAATTTTACTTAGTTTATTGCTAATCAACACAAATATCTGATCACTGATTCCGGTATTGAGAAAAAGATGAACACACACTTTTAAAGAAAAAACTAAGATGGACAGCTATCCTTGCAACTCCTGAATTTCAGATTTCTTTAGTTTTGCCGCAAGTTACACTCAGTCTGCCCAAATTCCTCCAGTGAGGTGAGTGACGGACGAGGTGGAGAACACGTATGACCCTCTCTTTGAGCCACTCTTTGCCACACTGGCTTGCACTGCTTCCTGGTTTTCCTGTTGCACTGTTCCTTAGCGTCCACGGCCCAGTGCATGACACCCATGTCCGCAGCCCCTCAGGGGCTGTCCCTGCATGGACCACCCGCGGCTGCTGTCCATCAGGGATGTTCCTGCCCCAGCAGTTCTTGTGACCAGCACAAGGCAGTTCATGGCTTCCTCCCACACAGAGTACCGCTGCAGCCCCCACAACATTAACCTTGACTCTTGTGCCCTTGGCAGTGACATGTCACCTGGAGAAAGCGGAGTTGTTTGTCCATATTGGCTGAGAAGTGCTCTGACTAAACAGGTCCTTCTTTTATGATCCTCAGTTACAGGAATTAATCAGACCTATAGGACTTCTACAAAATTACAAAAAGGGCTCAAACTCACATTTTCCAAGTCCAGCATTAGTCACACATTTTCTCTCACATTATACATCTGCTCCCTGCAGAGAATTCTAAGCAAACATTTTTGCTCTGTTTGATTTTGCCCCTCTTATTTATTAATAAGATCAAATTTAATTTCTGAGGAGGTGGCATTTAAATATCACATAATTTCAATATGTTTTCTGCTCTCAAGTTGTGATGCAATGGTATGGCTGGTGTGAATATTAACCCCCATAGATATTATTTTATTATAGTTATATGTTTTAATAGTCCAGACAACAGAAGCACAAAAAGCTATCTAGGTGCTATAAATTGAACAGATTAGCTATAATGTTTTGTTATATTTAGTATGGCATAAAATAGATGTGCTTTATAGATTTAAATACAAATAGCTACTTCATTCATGAAAGGAACATTTTCTCTGTTTACTGAACAACAAATCATCAGCTTTGCACTGTGCTTTGTGTTCTTAAAATCTCCCTTTTTTTTTTTAAAAACTAGATTTCCTGTAATGCACTCCTCTTATTGCAAATATCACAAGTCCTCTTGTGGCAAGTTAACTATGGTTAAGGGCCAAATTCCCACCCCGCTGCTCACTTATGCCCCTCTCCTCAGCAGAACAGGAGAGAAAATAAGATGAGAAAGCTCATGGGTTGAGATAAATAGAGGGACATCACTTATCACTTACAGTCATGAGGCTCAACTTGGGGAAAGTTAATTTAATTTGTTGCCAGTTAAACTAGATTTGAGTAGTGAGAAACAAAAACAAATATTAAACCACCACATTTCCTCTCCCCTCACCCAAGCTCAACTTTACTCCAGCCCCGCTTCAGGCAGCAAAGAAGGAAAGAGAAGGGGACGGTCAGTCCACAACAGCTCCTCTTCTCCTCTCACACTTTTCTCCTGCTCCAACACGGACTATCCTCAGGCTGCAGTCTTACAGGAGAAGATCTGCTCCAGCACAGGCTTTCCACGGGCAGCAGTTCCTTCAGGAAATATCCATCTGCTCCAGCATTGGCTCTTCCACAGGCTGCAGAGTAGTATCTGCTCCACCATGGAGCACCTCTTCTACCTTCCCTGCCCTTGGTTACTTCTGTTATTCCTCACTCTTTTCCCTCCTCCTCTGCCTGCCCAGCATTTTCTGCCTTTTCTTAGGTGTGTTTTCCCAGAGGACCCACCATCTTCACTGACAGACTCAGCAGTGTCCTGTGGTGGGGCTACTGTGGAACTAACTGTGTCTAGCCTGAGGCAGCCCCTGAGCTCACCTCACAGAGGCTTCTCTGCAGCTCCCCCCCTCCCAAAACCTTGCCACAGCACCCCATACAGGTACCCAAACATCTGCTGCTGTCTTTTAAACAGTAACAGCTGCACAACTTGTTAAATTTACCTCAGTCTCTTCAGAGCACTGCAGTCACATCCATACAGCACTTTGGTGTGGCAAGACAAGCTGCTCCACTTCTTGTGCTTCACCATTGCCTGCCTTTGTAGACCACAGGCTTTGCGGGTGGGAGGCTGCTGCACACACCTGGTGACCACCCCGGTGTCATCACTGAACGGAGCTCCACCTGCAGAACTCCTGCAGTGTCATTTCAGAGGTTCCTGCGTAATCATGCTGGTTGCTGCTGCCTCCAACCCCAGTATTTTATTTATTAGTTAGTGGTTTGGGGGAGCATTAGGACCCTAGCAGCTCTAAAGAAGCCATTTTGGAACTAGCTACTATTTCTGGAATTTCTTCTTTCCTGCCTGGTAAGTGATAACACTTATTTATTCATTTTATTGAGTGTCCCAAAGAACATCATGTTACATGTGAAATATATCACACTGGATTGTATGAAAGTGCCTTGGGCATAAAAGGCAGTGGTTTGATAGCAGGGAGCTGCAAGAGTGCCTGGTGTGGCGGGAGGCCATGAACTTCTCTGAAAGAGGAGGGAACACCTCCTCTCACTCAAAAACTTTAAGGAGTGCATGGTGCTGCTGCTCAGGTGTGTGTAAGAACAGGCAGTAACTGCTATGGGGAGGGTGTATGTGAACAGTCATGGTTTTGGGGGGCTGGGTTTTTTTAGGGGGTGTGCTCCATGCCAGAGGAGGGGCCTCCCTCTGAGGGGACTGCAGCCCGCACCTCGGGGCAGGGGTCCTGTGAGGGACTGCGGCCCTGGGGGACCTCCAGCCTGGAGGCAGGGGTGCCCCTGAGGGACCGCAGCCTGCAGGGGACCGACCCAGGCTGGGTGAGGGACACTCTGAGGCACTGTGGCCTGTGCTGGAGCAGGAAGAGGCGAGGAACGTGGTGGAAAGGAGTAAGAAGCAAGGAGCAGCAAGCAGAAATGGTTATTTGCTGACCCCAAAGTCCTGGTCCCTCACGGAGGGGATGGGGACAGACTGAGCGTAACTCCCAGTGAAAACAAGGCAAGTTAAGGCTAGGCTTGGGGAGGAGAAGTGTTGGACTGGGGTTGAGCCTGGGGAAGGGGGAGGAAACGTGTTTCCTTACATGTTTGTTTATTTTTATTTTTCCCCCCCTCAATGCCTAAATAAGTAATCAAAATTTCGTATTAATTGGTAGTAAGTAAAGTGAAATGCCCCGAATCAAGACTGTGTTGCCCACTGATGGAGCGTGTGGGCAACACCGGCACCAGGCATGGCCTGGGGTTGGAGTTTGCTGTTTTGCTGGGTGCAAACAGCTTGTAAATAGGTGACAAACAGTTTTTCTGTGTTTATATTAAGGTTGTGACGTTATTGAAAGTAGAGCTTGTAATGGTTGTATATTCAAACAGTTCTTAAATATATGGTTCACAGGGGCAAGGGGTGGAATGTTTTGGGCATAAATTGCAGGGTTTCAGTAACAGGGAGAGGCAGAGTGACCTGTGTGGGGGAAGGCTGTGAACTGCCCTGTGCTGGTCACAGCCACTTCCAGCACTCCCCACTGGGTGCCAAAACACACAGCAGGATGAACCCTTTTCATCAAATGTAGAAAGCTCATGGAATTATCTATATGAGAAACCACAGTCAGGGCTGACCATAAATTCTAATTTCTGAGATGTATCTGTGGAGTCTGGTGTGGCTTATTTGTTTTTGTGAGGTTTTTAGTATGTGTAGTATGTTGTGGTTTGTGGGTTTTGGTTTGTTTTTTGTCAGTTGGTTTGTTTGGGGTTTTTTGTTTGGTTTGTTTCTGGTTTGTTGTTGGTTTGTTTGTTTTTTAAATTGGTTGGCACAGTTGCTGCCACTGACCAATTTGGGAGAGGTCTGTACTGTAAAAGTGGACAGCTGACTCGCTATCCCCAGGCTTCTTCAGCAGTGGCGTAGACTAGATAATTTTGGACTGATTGGTGGAACCCTGCAAATTGGTGGATGTCACACCAGCTGACCTGCATGTTCTCTTCTTATTTAGGATATTTGTTATTACATGAAAGGGAAAAAAGGGCTGAAATTTTGGTTATGAAGTCTGACATGGTCATTTGTGATGTGATGCTGTATTAGCATGATTTGATTATTCAGTCTGACATGGTCATTTGAGATTAAACACGGAATTAGTGTTGGGTTTTTAAAACTGGGGAGAAACATGGCTAGACTGTTAAATTTAACATGCCGATAGCCTTATGTTTAAAGCTTTCTTATCGGGTAGCCTGCATTAAATTATTATTTTTTCCTTCAAGTCCTTTCATACTTTATTGAGTGAATTATTTTCCAGGTGGGAAACTAAACTGTGTTGGGATATAATAAAGCTCCCAGATTGTCATTCTGTTCAGTGCAAAAGTCATTTATAATTTACACTAGATAGAAGAAGTTCAAAAAGGTTAGTAGTAATACATTGGAACTTGCTATATATCATGCTAAATCCTTTTCCCCTCCTGTGTAATACCTAAAACAATTTGGCCCTTGAGGTTCTGTACTTCAGGACTGTATCTGTGCTGGGTCATGTAGCAATTTGTCCATTTACAAAATTTTGCACAGTGTTATCTTTCTATCATTTTAAGAAAGCCATTTTCTACCAACAAGGTAATGAAATCTGTTTCTTGGTATGTAGAGTCAGACGGTAGTAAGGGAAAAAATTGATTCAGTTTTTTTTCTCTCATAATTCTAAATATAAATATGGGATTTAAACTTTGTGTGTTATTTTATAAAATCTGTATTTCCTGAAAGGCACGAGGATGACTTTTAATTTTTTTTGCTTTATCTCTTTCAATTTCATATATATGCATATACTGGAAGTAATTCTTAATCTGTTAGGAGATGAGAAAAAAGAAGTATAAAAGACAATGCTAGTCCAACAACTTTTACATCTGGCTCAAATGGAAATAAAAAAACTCGACATTTTACATTAAAAACTAAGGGTTTCCTTGCCACTCAGTTTCACAGAAATACTGTATAGCAGTAGCCTTGTCCTCAAAACTCCATGGATTTGTTAGAAAATACATTATTTTTCAGTTCTGGATTCCAGAACAGATCCAGACTGCAAGTAGTTATGTACCATTATAAAACTAGTTCTGTAACACTTTCATCCTTGGCTTGGCACAGGGAGAGGATATCTGGAAAGAACTTTCTTATGAAATGCAGAAACTTTTCAAACTTACTAAGTTCATGTCCTGGCAAAGCATTCAACCTGCAGAAAATTGAACCAAACCTGTTGCGTCCCTTGTGAGAGTTTCACAAGTTACTACCTACTATTTACCTTTATGCCTTCAAATGCAATGAAGGATTTGTTAGCTGACTGAGTAACCTGTCAGCTGAATTTTGAGAAATAATGCAACAGAAAGGGCAGATTTCTTCAGCTGACTTCCAAAACCTCTGGAGGATGAGGGAAATAATGCATATATGTCAAATCTTCTGCTATGGTAGTTAAAACTGAGGATGGACCAAGTGCTTTGTCTTTGTTGTGACAAATATTTATTACAATGCTATTTAGAGAGCCTTTTGTTTGTGGAAGTCTGTGGAAAAGAAAGGGTACACATAGTTTTCCCTGAAGTAAGACATTTTAAATATTTTTAACTTAAATATTTTTAATTTAAATAGATGTGTGAAGTATGTACTATCCATCTGTAATCACAAGTATGCTCTATAACTATACTGAACACAATAGCTCCACTACTTCCTGTTACTATCTATATGAGACAAAAGTTGCAAAGAGATCTCTGATTCCTACAACCACTGCCTCGATTTTCTTTTTTTGGATACTTGGAACCTGATGTTTTAATATAGCTTCATAGACTGGTATCTTTGCATACACTCTGCATAAATGTCTTCCTCATCACCAAAAGTGATGTGCAGCAGGCATGTTTATTCAACAAACCTTCTTACTGCAGAAGATTAAATCCTGCTACAAATCTCTTCTCTGAATTCTGTCAAACAGCTGTACAGTTTCGCATATCCTTCACCTTTGTTCTATGTCCATATAAAAATTATTGTGGATTTATTAGAGAAGCTTTGGGTTTTTTTTAAATCCTGAATATTGTCAGAACATTGTGGAGGTTATCTTTGAAAATTCAAGCAAACATTCTGCCTACATGGTGTAGGAGATATTGGCCTTCTGCTTGTTCTGAAGTCATACTTAGCTGCACAGTTAGTTGGGGTTTTTTTGTGTGTGTGTATGCATGGATACAGAGTAGATATTCCTGGAGGGAAAGGAAAGGAGGCTTTTTTGTTCTGACCTGCAGAGGACTCACTGCCTTGCTGTGGTGCTGTCACTGCATAGTCTTAAACTTCACCCCACAGCAAGTCTCCAGTTACCACAACTCCCTGTGCCGGATTTAGGTTGCTGGCTGATGTCCTGTAGTATGAACAGGGGAGGTGGTTGGTGTCATTGCAGAAGCGTGGCAGTAGGAGGTGATAAAAAACCAAAAGATCTGCTCAGGTAGATCAGAGGTCCAACCCTGAATCTAATCTAATGCATTCCCTAGCATATGACTTGACATGTAGGTGCAGACTATAAGGTTGCCTATATGTGTGGTGGTGCATTTCCCACCCCCTCCCCCAAGCTGCTTGTTGATCTCAGAAACTCCCATGAAACCTTGGCCTTGGTGCACTGAGTCTGGCCGTTGAGCGCTCCTTGACCGTATCAGAAACTTTGCATAGCTGAGGCTGGGAACGTACTCCCACTGCCTGGCCAAGGTGTCATCTTATCTGAGTTGTAGCTCAAGTGGAACAACACTGAAACCTTGAGAATTTTTTAGTAATTACCACCTGGGACTGTGGCCAGGATGGAAATTTACGGATTATTAAAGCCAACCATCTTGTGAACCTATAAATGGTGGTCCCTTTGAGCTCTTCTGGACCACAGCAAGCTGTGCCCAGCATCTCCCTCTGAGTGGGATGCCTCTCAGAGCTCGCGAACTCTCAAGTCTACGATATTCAACCGTCATCCCACAGAACCTGGACAGAAACCCTTCACTCCTCAAAGCTCAACCCTCACCCATTGAGAAATGCTGAGACATCTGATGTAAATATTTCTTCACTATACTCGAGGGGAATTTTTAACATCTTTTGTACATTTATATATATTTCTGTCTATGTGTGTGTGAACAGTAAGCATAGCATAATCTGTAATTAAGTCACTGTCGTGATTGTAGTAGACTATACTAACTTACTTTGTAAATGTTAAATTAGTTAATGATTAAGTGCTGCTAAAATTTTATGATCTATCTTAACACAGTGAATGAACCTTAGACTGCTGCTAAACACATATAATCCCTTAGGCATAAACCATTGTCCAAGTCTGAGACTAAGATTGGATCCAGCCGGGTCTTCTCTGAACTTCATGACTCAACGGGAGGGTCTCCCTTACCCTTTTCGTCCTTAGTCTCTGTACAAATCATTCTAGCTCAATTATAACACAATTTTCCTTCATATACTTCATCCGTGTAGTAAGCAATAGAGTGAACCTTGCCATCAACTCTGTTAAGTCGTGCTTTTATAAATCTCTATTAAAATCACTTTTTGCTAATACCCTTGACGGTAATTCTTTGAGTGGCCTCTAAACCACTCATTCACAACAATATGAAGGGGCAAGAGGAAGTCAGAGCCGTTATCATTCAGATCAGTCCTGTGCTATTTCTGTGAGTACCTGCAAAACGCGGAAATACTGAGATTATATTTGGATTCCTTAACAGTGACTAGATACAAGCAGAAAAGTTACTTTTAAGTCTTACTGTGAGCCAATAATCAGGGTGATATTTTTTGTTGTTGTTCCACAGCTTGCTCCATTCAATCTCTTGCTTCTGTTGGAGTTGAGGAGCTGCGTAGTTCCGATTCATCTGTTACATTGTCAGGGTGTGCTTTTTTCCTTTTTTTTTTTTTTTTGATACAACTTTATTCCTTCAAAACTACTGCATTTCATAAGCAGTCAAAGTCTGCCATATATTTGGATATTCAAATCCCATTTCCAAAGTCAGTATGTTGTGGTTTGAGGCATTCTTTGCTCTCAGCTATGACATATTGTCAGCATAGTTACTAGGGTTACTGAAAGCTACAGCGCAGTGATATGAATATAATGTTTCTACAGGCATGAAACTTAATAGAGCCTAACTGGAGAAAGGCATTAACATAAAGCTGAAGAGCAGCAGTTATGAGTCGGATGTTTGAGGTTCAAATTCAGCTACATGCTCCATGAGCTAAAGTTTCTGCTTTAGGCTTTTGTACAAGATAATGCAGTATTGTTGAATTGCCTGTGTTCAAAATGTGTACGTGGAAGGGCTCATAATTTGTCCTCTATACTTTTGACTGATAAAAATCTCTCAAGGGAAAAAGATGAGAGCTGAAGATTTCAGTGAAGAAACCTAAGTACAGTAAGACTTTGGATTTTCATCCAATATCCATTGAAGTTGATATTGTCTTCGTGAGTGGGTGTGGGATTACTGATGTATACTCTTACCTGTGAAAGCTCAGCAAATTTAGTATTGATGTTACACATCAGTGTGTTATGGGCCAGATTTAGCAGAGGTAAGTTGCAGTTCTCTGGTGGTTCATATATATCACAGTTGATTTCTTAAACAAATATTGGTCACTGCATTCATCTACTTGTTGATTTTATTGTTTTTAATCCTGCAGAAGACTGTATTTCTGTACAGATTTCAGATTGATTTCCCCCCCCCCCCAACGTCGCTATAATGCTAAGATCATGAAGTCTAGAAATGCTTGCCTTTCTAGTGAGGAGCAGCTCAGCATTACATTTTTCTGAATGTTAAATCTTTTACTTTTTTTCTGATAGTTAAGGGGTTTTGAAAATTTATTTTTCAATACAAGACTCCATCTTGTTTGTACAGGGCAGATTGGGGGTGGGAGATGGGGAAGCAGCTTGAGCCAATCAGTTATTGGAGCTTTTCGGCAAGACAGAATGTACTTTTCCTTGACAATATTTCGGTCATCTTTCTAGAAGTGACAAAGCAAAAAATGTATATGTATTTCTACCTTTTGAAATATAAATACGAGAAGGGAATCTTCTTAAATTGTTGTACTATTTTTTAATACTAAATTGTGGCACTCATAAACCTCAGGCCTTGTATCTATTCCTGACTATGGAAGGTGAATGTCTCATTGTCTAACTTTATTAGACCATTTCAAGAATGCTTTTTTTTTTTTTTTTTTGCCTTGAGGAAAAATACTTCTTTGCTATTTTATGTGTGCAATTCATATATCTAACAGAACTGGGCTAAAATCTCAGATGAAATCTTGGATCCCAGCTAATCCCCTGGTTTTTTTAGAAAGAATGTGTTTTTCATAAAGGCCTTGGATGTTTTCAGAATTCTTTAGATTCTTTCCATCTGTTTTTGGCAGGTATGGGTATAAAATCTTGTTCTGCATTAGCATATGTTTTACTTCTTGGATGTTTGCTTATAGAAAACATTAATGTACCATGCAACTTGTAATCAGATTTTGCACTATTATTGCTGTGTTTTTTGTAAAATACTATTTCTACTAAAATATGAATGCTTATCTCAGTAATAATGTTGTTTTTCACATAAGTATATGGCATATGCCATCACTGAAGCATCTTCCTCTACTGATGGGCAGGTTTCAGTGAAAACTAGTTTGAAACTTAGCAACAGTACAAGCTTTAGAGTTATTTTGCTGTTCAAAAACATGCGTGGATCAGCATGGGCACTCTTAGAAGCCTTCAACTATGGTAAGCTCTATTAAATGTTTCATGATGTCACCTCAGTTATTGACTTGCTATTTCTTGTTTTCTCATGTAATTTTTGGTGCCTGGGAGTTTTGTTAGATCTACTAGTTTACTCTCTAGGGAGTCATAAACAGTAAATTCCTGTTGGAATGAGTGCTGTGTGGCCGAGACGACTAACTGGTGCATCAGAAACATCAGCAGATCTAAAACCAGGGAGCTTATTTAACTAGTGAACGAATATAGAGGTACTCAGACCTCCAGTTCTCTTGTATACAGCATATAGTTAACTTACGCTGTTGCTGTGAGGATGACAAGCAAATATTTACGCTGATCTGGAGATGCAAGAACCATGTTTATAGAACAGTGTTGCTGGAACACTGGCAGTAATTCTGGCCAGCCTGAAGTGCCAGCCCCAAGATGCCTGCAATCCAATACAACACAAGCAAGCATACCAATGCTGAGCTCTGGGAAGGAGGGACAGGAAGGCTGAAGTCATGATTTCACCTTACCAGTGTGTGCTGTAATTACTTATTTTCTTAACAATAGCTCTGTCATGGCTGATGGATTAGGACTGACAGTCTCTCAAACAATCTATCCACCTTTATGCCCTTAACACTAGTGTCTGAGCCTAGTCCATTAAAAAAACAATGTCCATGTTCTCTCTCCATCTCTCCCTACTGTATCCAAAGAAGCAGGCTGGTGGATTGCTCTCCTCTTTCTAAATGAAAGGATTTGAGGGAACTGCTGAACTTCCAGGAAATCTCAGTCAGGCTTTTCATTTGGCTCTTAATGGTGTGAGCTCAGAGGTTGCTTTTATTCCTTCTGGCTCGGACATTTTTGTTTGATCCATTTACTACAGAAGTTCTCGCTCCCACCATCACGACCTGCCCTACACCAGGCAGCAATATCATAATTTCAGGAAAGCCCAGCTTCCCAGCAAAGTAGGCAGAACTCTTTAAGTTCTGAAAATCAGACCAGGATTCTGGCCAAGGTTTAATAATGAAGTAGGCACACGGAACAGCGTCACGTACACCTGGTCGTCTGTGTTCTTCCACTGACAAGATGTTACTTGCTGAAAAAAAAATAGTATCTTAGGGACATGCAAATTTTTGTCTAGATGGATAAAGTGGAGCTACTGAAAGGATTTGAAAGCGGCTACAGTGGTCTTTGCTCTACCTGGAGAGGAATGACATCCAGATATAAGAACCAGCTGGTAAAGAGGCAGAAGAGCACTAAGCTTAGTGTTACAAATAAGGCATTTATAACCAAATTAGAGAAAGATGAGCTAAAGGACAGATGGAGGTGACAAAAGTCAGCAGAATTGTGCAATGGAAAGAGAGATACCTTGACCTGACATAATAGCTTGTGGAGGATTCAGAGCGCACGTGTCACTGCAGTTCAGGGAGATGTTGTGAGTTCAAATTTCTTAAATATTTTTGGACAGAATGTAAATGACGGAGGCCTAAAAGGAGTTACACTAACCTGGCTTACTTCCACATACTTAAATTACGAGAACAGAAAGGAAAGCATGAATTCCCTAGAATAAACTGAAGTTATTTGAAGTCTTAGAGTTTGAAGGTACATTTCCATTCTTAAAGTGAACTTTTTTGTAGTTAAATAGTTCTTAATATTCCTTCTTCTCGTAAAAAGCTTTCTATCACCAGTGAGTGACAGTTAAACCAAAAATGGATAGTGCAATCAAAGACAAACCACAGTAATGAAGCAGTGTTTTTCCTGCCTACCTGAGACTTGTCTGGGTGCTTGAAGTTCAGCCACAGCTCTTAAACAACCAGAAGAGCAAAAATGATACTATAGCAACTAAATTTTGAAGAATTTATCTGATGCACTGCAAAGTGAGTAGAAAAACTTAATATTGCATTCAGCTATATGTCTGAAGTCACTTTAATAACTATATATATAAAATGATAAAAAGTAAATACCTAAGAATTTTTAGCTGCAAGGATTTACTCTTCCCAATATTCAGCGTAAGCAATTGGCATCACTGCCTGTCATCAGTCAACCTTTCGATGGGCTAAATGTGGCTAACAAATTAGTTGCTTATTGCTTATTTGGCTGATATTTTGCTACTGTGTCAGACTTTACCTGGATATTTAAACTACAGTCTTTTTCCAGGTTACTATATCTTTCTGTCTGGATAGCGCTATTAATAGAATGCTCCTTTTGTTATGTGTCTCAAGCTCATAGTATTAGTTATACTTGGCCTCATTTGGGTCTTGCCTTGTATGGCTGGAACATCTTTAATATGGGAATTTGTCGCTCGGTGCAAGCACAGACCGAGTTCTCAAGTTACCTAGAGAACACCAGGTTCTTAATCTCTTAAAATTTAATATAAAGTGAGGTATAGACCATGCACTTAAGAGTGTGGAATCTAAATAGACAAGATGAGACATGGAGACTCAGAGCAGAAGGGACTGGACTGAGAGTAGAACAGAAATAGTACAAGTATTGACCCTTCTGTAAAAGGAGAAAGTAGGTGAAAGCTGCCTCTATGAGAGCTGGTGGTGGGGGTTTTTGTTTTCTTTTTGTTTGGTTGGTTTTTTGTGGTGGGTTTTTTTGTGTTTGGTGTTTTGTTTTGTTTTTTTTTTTAAGTGCTTTTTTTGAGGGATACTTGAATGTATGTGAATTGACAGGGTGTCAGTGAGTGGCTCTAAAGAATGTAGTTTTCTTAGTGGATTTTTAGCACCAATAATTCTTATACCATGTTTTATTCATGAAATTACAAAGGCACTCTAAGCATAGGCTTTTGCTAATGTAGGTATCAGCAAGGGTTTTACTCCTCTCTTCCTGCATTCTCTGAATGCAGAAAGTTTTACAGTGCTGTGTGTACGTGTCTTTTGGATACATTAAAGGGTTGTGCTTTGGGGTTTTTTGTTTTGTTTTTTTTGTATTTTTTCTTTTTCTCTCAGGGCCTGCAAAATACTTCATTTGAGCACATACACTCTAGTAGCTACAGAAAAATCCAACGAAAGTTGGATAAGAAAGATGGCAATACATTGTGCAATACAACAGACTTACTTTCAATTCGTCTAGATCTGTCTCCAGGGCCAAATTGCTTCTTCCAGGTGCAAAGTTTTACCACTGACTCTTTACAAGTGACAAGAATGCATTTGCTCAGGGAGGAAATCTGTGTTTTGGAGATAAAAAAAGGAAAATGTGCATAGAAGCCTAGCGTCTCCCACTGTGTTTCTCTTCTTCCCCACTCCTGTCCCTTTAAAAGTCTTTATTTAAAGTAACTTCTGGGTCGGTTTTATTTTTTTAGGTGCTTAGATCTTTGGAACACAGTCCTGTATTGTGGGTATTCAGCAGCAGTGTTGTGTCACTGGCATTGGTGTATAGTTATGGAGTAGGTTAGTAATGAATTTGCAATGGACACTGTACATGAAAAGGCCATGAGCTGAGTTGCAGAGAAGGGAAGAGTAGCATGCTTAGGTGACTGAAAAGCAGCCCCATATTTGAGGGCTACGGAGTTTCCCAGTAGCTCGGTTAGTTGTGCAGTGTAAAGAATTTCATGTTGTGACAGACTTTGGGGTTTGAAAGCTTGCCGGCATTCCTATTAGAAGTAATCTGCCAGCATGAAGTCTTTATGAGAGTAGGTTTTTTTTCAGAGGGGAAAAATAAATTATTTGGGATTGATTGAAACATTATGGTAGGGGTAGGTGGACGGAAATCTAAGTATCTCTCTTTATACTATGATCTTAACAATCAGAAATAAAAACAAAAAAAATTCCAAACAAATCTTGAAGTGTTTCATTTCTGGGAATTTGAAATGGTCCACTCCAATGCGTTTAAATGTTACCTGGTTTTATTTTAAAACAAACGTTTGCTGAAATTGGCACTGATTTGCAAAGTCCATGTTTTTCAGAGCTTTATTTGTGACAAAAAGTGGTTCGCTTGCCTTTTTTTTTTTTTTTTTCTCCCTCCTTAACCAGCTTTACATGGAAATTTATTGATGTTGGATGAGGTCTAAATATCCTTTTAGAGAGTTTACAGAATATAAGTAAACTGTCATAATGCCTAACGGCTGTATTTCAGCTGTAATGTGGTAGAAGATGTGTAAGTGAAACAGAATAAGGGCTACCCCAAGAGTCTGCATTCACGGGAATGTAAGAGTCATGAGCACAGTGAAATGGTAAGACTACCAGCTACTGACTTGTGAACCTTGCTCATAAATACTGTCTGCAGAAGTAAGTTGGGGGTTGGGGAGGGGGGGGGGTGTTTGTTTTGTTTGTGGGTTTTTTGTTTGTTTGTTTTGTTTGGGTTTATTTTGTTTGTTTGCTGTTGGTTTTTTTTTTTTCCCTTCAGTAGAGGGAGATCAGAACAGAAAGAAAATCCATCCAAACTGCATGGCTCTACAGCCCCCAATCCCCCTAAAAAAAAAAAAAAAAGGAAAAAAAAAAACACAAACCACCAAACCACCAACAGCAACAACACAACAAAAAACACCAAAACCACAACAACTTTAAGTGACTTCTGACTTTCCTTTTATTAAAGAAAAGAAGCCACAGCTATGGCCATATGCAATTTGTAGAATTATTTAAATGGTAGATCAAGCTTTATGAAATGGACTTACTTGTAAATACCATTATTAAGAATTTAAGCAGCTCAGACAATAATTAAATATTAAAGATGCCCTTGTGTTTAAAAAAAAAACAAAAAACAAAAACAAACAAAAAAAAACAAACCACATGTTACTTTCAGCCTATTGAAAAGGAAAAGTTTACCTCTAACTTTCAGCAATGGAAGTCCCTGGTTTATGTAAGCAAGATCCAGTAAAGCAATGCTGAACATTGCTATACATAACTTTTATCCACAAATCCCTGTTCAGTTGAGTGGGAAATACTTGCATACCATAAATGAGCTTCACAACACCACAGCAAAATGAGTAGAAGTGGAGATACAGCAATATGATTTGTTCAGTGAGAGACACAAGACAGTGTATTAAATATTAAAAACATGACTAAGTATGAAATTGTACATGAGGTTCATACGTGTTTTGTACATGAGGTACATGTGTGTTTAAAAAAAAAAACAAACACCAAACAAACCAAAGAGACTCAGGTGCTTTCCAAAGTTAGAAATTTAAATAAACCTGTTGGTTTAAGATAACTGGCACACCTCTTTAAGATGCCCATGTGAGTAGAAAATATTAGTTGTCCTGCTTAACTCTTGCATATTGATTGGCTAGTTGAATAGCTGACAGGGAGGTGGGAGAGTAGCATGTTAGAGAACACATTGGTTGGAAATGCTCTCCACACTGGATCACTGTGCAGCCAACAGTGCAAGGATCATGGTGCCATAAAAGTACCAAAAAGTAGGATAATGATCCTGTGGTATGGGAATTAAACTGTTCACTTGTGAGTGTGACAGTGTGCTATCTAGCATCTGTTCCAGTGTAATCTGAAGGCTGTCTAACATAACTGTTAAATGCCCCAGGGGAGGAAAACCTGAGATTCGAAACCTGTTATATTTTTCTTCTAAGGGAAATGCATGAACCAAAGAGGAGCCCAGAACTGCTGGGGTTGGTAGACACCTCTTGAGATTGTGTAATCCCACTCTCCTGCTCAATGCAAGGTCATCTAGAGCAAGCTGCTCAGGGCCACGTCAAGCTGAACTTTGAGTATTTGAAAGATGAAGACTCCACAAAGTCTCCGGGCAAACATGTTCCAGGTTCTGTCACCCTCACAGTAGAAAGTGGTTTGTTTTTTTTTTTTCTCCTTATGTTTGAACTCTCAACCAACCAAGTCTTCCAGTGACGCATATAGAAACTGTATTTTGCATTGACATTAAAAGCCAAAAATCTTCCTTGTGGCAATACTCGGAAATGTCTCTTCCTTCCTCTTGTACACTATGTTACACAGAGAGGAAGCAACCCTGTACCAACTGTACTGTGGGTATATCAGTAAGATTGTCTACTCATTACAGTGACTAATGTAAACTGAGCAATTAGTCAAGATATGAGTCAGGCCTTTCTCATTGCTAAATTAATCAATCGTTACATCTGGGATGAACTTTTCAGCCAAAAATGCTATGCAGAAAATGAAATTCAAATTGAGGAAGAAATAACACAACTTCCATGTCAGTGCTGACAAGTAATTTCAATTAGAAAATATGATCTTAAGAAAATCTGAGATAAATTGAAGTATTTAATTTAATCTCATATTAACTGCAAGTTTTTCAGCTTTATTAATCTAACTTTTTAATGATATAAAGCCTCTCTTTTGGTCCTCAAACTTATAGTAAATATTAGCACAATCGAAAAATCAGGTATTTTTGAAACTACATGAACTATTCTTTAGAATCATGGAATCATTAAGGTTGGAAAAGGCCTCTAAAATCATCCAGTCCAACCGTCAACCCAACACCCTCATGCCCACTAAACCATGTCCCTAAGTGCTTCATCTACACGTCTTTTAAATACCTCCAGGGATGGGGACTCCACCACTTCCCTGGGCAGCCTGTTCCAAGGCCTGACCACTCTTTCAGTAAAGACATTTCTCCTAATGTCCAACCTAAACCTCCCTTGGCGCAACTTGAGCCCATTTCTTCTCATCCTATTGCTTGTTACTTGGGAGAAGAGACCAACCCCCACCTCACTACAACCTCCTTTCAGGTAGTTGTAGAGCGCGATGAGGTCTCCCCTCAGCCTCCTCTTCTCCAGGCTAAACACCCCCAGTTCCCTCAGCCGCTCCTCATCAGACTTGTGCTCCAGGCCCTTCACCAGCTTTGTTGCCCTTCTCTGGACACGCTCCAGCACCTTAATGTCCTTCTTGGAGTGAAGGGCCCAAAACTGAACCCAGGATTCAAGGTGTGAACTCACCAGTGCCGAGTACAGGGGCACTTTTACTTTCATTGTAAAAGATCCATCTTATTTGCCTTAAAGACCTCTTATAATACTCATCAGTTTGAAGAATTGATTGATATTTTTGACAAATTTGTCAGTATCGTTGGTCAGTATTGTGGCAATATCTGTTAGTCCCCAGTCATGGAATTGGACTCCAGACATCATTCGTTCACAAAAAAATAAAAGGAGAACAGAGCCTCTTGCACCAAAGAACTGACAGTCTAGCAGTGTTCTTTGGTAGGATGATGGAAAGGTCTGTAATGACATCTAAAAAACCCCCAAAAAGCGTGGCCTTCACCGCATGTTGCTTTCTAATGAATAATAATTTTAGATAGTAGGGATATTAAGATGTTCTGTGCAAAAATGATTTTGCTTATTTAAATATTTTGTAGGTATTTGCTAAGATTATGGCTAGGGCTGAAGATTAGGAAGTTGGGGCACTCAGCAATAACTACAGAGAGTAAAGCAGGCTTTCAAAAATAGTGATTGTTTTCTTGTGAATAAAACAAAAATATGGAAGGAATGGGGCTAGGTTTTAGGTCCATGGCTTGAAAGGTAAGTTGATTAAATGCAACTAAAGGGAAAGTAAAATCTCTTTTATGTCTCTAGATTTGTATTATTGCTTCCCCAAATGACTGTGGTCATTATGAGTAAATAGCTGATGCTTACCCTTGGCACTGAAGTTATGTGAGGGGTCTTAGTTGAAGTGCCTCGTAATAGACCTCATTTTGATGCACAGAAAACAGAAATAAAGAAGGGGTCTGGTTCTCTACTTGTGTTATGCAGAGGCATTACATTTCACAGGGGAAGCCCAGAAACACAAATGTGATATGAATTTTGTGCTTGTTGATTCAAAAGAAGTTTTAGTGGCTGCTGCACACTTTATACCCCCTTATTGTCCTGCACAATGAGATCTGTATCTAAATCCACTCTTTTTCTAATATCAGTAGCAAGTATTAGTGTCATGGCAAAATTATTAGAGACAGTTTAGCTACTAGGGGATAAACTTACTGATTTTAGTCCGGCACTGCTACGTTGTTTTTGCTATGGTCTAACATACTGTCCCATCATAGCTTTTTTTGACCTGTGGTAAGTTGTCTGGTTTTGCATCCAGACTGTTACCATCTCCTGAAGTAGCTATTTAAAAGCTATTTCTTGGTTGTGACTGAAGCACAACTTCATGTGTACGTTATTGAGTATTTCACATGTACTTTTATTGAGAGTCTGTGTGTATGTAGGGTATAGCTGGTGAATTTCTGTTTACTAAACCATGGCCTTGATCCTTTATATTTAAATGGAAATCCCAGTATGCACTGAAACAAGGACATTTAAATGACCAGGAAATTTCCCTGGAAAAGTGTCTACCTGATAATGTAGCCAGAATGCCTTAAACTAACTGACAGCTTCCTCTCCTGGCTCTTTTTGGAAACTTTTTGCTGTGTTTCCGTGCTCATCTATTGTTTGCACTGTCATCCTTCCTCTGAGGTGATCTTGTTACCTCCGCTGATAACTGGTGGCTGACTTGGCTTCCTTGCAAGTGCCAATGTGTTTGAAGGAAACCCCCCCGGGGGGGGGTGGGAGGAGGGGTGAGCTGACCAAGAGAGTTTTGAGATGTGCGGCTGGGCCCCTGAAGCGCTCCTGCTGTCAGCCTGCCTGCTGGGATGCCCTCCCTGCTGAAGGAGTGTGCATGAAGTAGCAGAATAAAAATCAGCAGGACTGAGGTAGAAAGGAAAATGTGCAGCTAACCTGGACTTCCCATCTTCCTTGCAGTCATCTCCTCTGCATCTGTCCATGCAGTTCAATCCTGTTTTTGCTATTTGTGGCTTAGCCAGAAGCTGCAATTACCAGAATTCCTGAACAAATGGAATTAGTTTGTTTACCCTGTCTAGACTACCTTAATTTCCTGATACATTTTTGTGAGTCAGGCCTCATCCTTTCTTTGGCTCCTGGCTCATTGACAAAACACAGCGTCTCACTGTAGACTTAAAAGAAATATTACAATCCCTATTGCTAACTGCAACTTTCACCGCCCAAGCTATTTCTCCCATGTTGGCTCCTGCAGATATCTTCTAACAACCTATAAGCCTGTAGAAAACTTCTAAATGGATATTACTGAGGATCTTCACTTTCTGTCTGTACAGGCATCCCCTGCTTATGGTCTGGTGTTAAGTGACCCCTGACATCTAATATAGCCATAGGCATTCTGCTTTTTGATACACAAAACTTGCCATTTGGTAATAAAATCAGCAAGTCTCCTGTGAAGTAGCTGTCCCTGAGATGGCTGAGTATAAGCTGCTTTCACAAGGAGGCACAAGAAAACCTTTGGGAAGATACTATGAAATGACCTGTTCGCAGAGGGGGTTTCTGCTAAATCTCCATTAAAATTAGCTTAAGCCCAAAAGCATGTCAGTTTATAATCTTCTCAGAACCCCTGTCATCTCTTCTTAATATTTATAACTCTGGGTATTTAAATGGATAATAGGAATACTCAGTCATTTTTTAATCCAGTTAAATCTAACAATATCTTGTGGCAAAAAGTTCCACAACTGAGCATTCTATTACAAACTATTCACTTTTAATCAATTCTAAAATTGGCCATATGAGAGCTTTTTTTGTTTGTTTGTTTGCACAGGTTTGCGATTAAAGATGAACCTAGAGAAAAGCCTGCCACCAGAAAAAAATGAGCAAGTTGAGTTCTGAATCAAGATTTAGAACATTGTGGCTACTCTTTTTTACACAAACATTTGGTCTTTTTGAATGTTTATTTCAGCTGATGTTTTCAGTCTCTTTTAGCTCATTCATCACCAAGAAAAATCTTCCAAGAAGGGCAAAAAAGAAAGGGGGAGGGTGTGAGTGGAATGCTAGAAGGGAACTTACAAATGTGCAAGAGGGGAGAGAGGCTAAAAGGCATCCACCCATTTCTTGCTATGAAAGGAAAATGTCAAACAGAAGAAGATATCTTATTTTGTCTGTTTATACCTGTCTTGGCCCTCAGGGTGTTGTTATCTTGTAATGCTCTCACCTCTGAGGTAACCATAGCTAATGTGCTAAAATCTAGCTAAAGAGTATGAAAGAAGCTGCACATTTCAATGGTGTCAGGAATCTTTGGAAAAAACTACTTTATTCTATTAAGTCTTCTATAGGGCTGCAGAAGGGAGTGAGAGCAGTAGAGGCAGTGCATCGTGTTTTGTTAGTGGTGAGCATAATTCTGCACAAAGACCAGCGGGGCAGAGACAGGAGTGCGTGCCATTTTCCTTAGGTCAGTGTTACTCCTGCTTCAAATTTAGAGTTACGTTAATACCAAATATTCTTTTAAGATTTATAGAATATAAAGAACACAATTTGAAGTTAAAGTGATTGCACTACTGTGAAAATGCATTCTGTCTTCAGATAGTATTTCAGTGAGGATGCACTGGGTGTGATACCTTTCTTGCTGGTACTACCACATTGCATACTTGTGTTTGAATGCACATACTTCATTTTCAAATGTAAAGCTAAGTCTCTACCTGTAGTTCTGTGTATCCATGCTTCTTAGAGTCCACATTTTGATTGACTCTTCAGATAACTTTTGTCTAATGTCTGTAGAATATGGTCCCTAAATGTAGAGTTAATTGAGCTTGTTTGATTGAGTGCCTGACCAAGATGCTCTGATGTATAGATGTCTGGCCTGGAGGAAGGGTGTCACAGAGGGGTGGGTGGGTGTGTGTAGGTAGATATGTAAAATATGTATGAATAGTGTGAATATTTTAGGTATGCTATAATGCCATCACTATTTGAAATGAAGTCACGATGTAGTTACTGGATGATTGTGTTAAATCTAGTTCTTCATATATGAGAGGATAATAGAAAGTTTGAAGGCATTTTCTGCTGCATAAGTAACAGTTATGGGTGTAAATAATGAGTTTTAAGCTTGGGTTTTCTTTTGTCTAAGTTCCCATGCTATGCTGATACCTCTTGTAACTAAGTGCCTTATCATAGTTTAAGCATCATAACTGATATTGTGTACCTATTGTCTCCTCTTCTCTTATGGAGAAAAGTGCTTGAAATGGCGTATCAAGTGTGCAGTTTTAATTATATACACCTGTACCCAGAACAGAAGGTGGTGAGAACTTAGTGATTATTAGATGTCTGCAGGCTGGTTTGGGATAACACGGGCTGTTCTGTTGGTTTAAGCTGACCTGGGAAATGGTCCTAGGAGCACTACCTAGTAATTGTAAGGTGCTTTAGCCTTACAAAATAAGTGGAACAGTGACTACAGCTGACAAAAAAAAAATCTATCAATCAAAATGGTTAGAGCAATGTGAATTATTTCCCTTAAATAATGCAAAATAGATGGAGATAAAAAAACCTATAGACTACAACCACATATACAGAAATTACAGATTATCAGGGAATGTCCCCGTGTGCATTTTGAACAAGTGACATTAACAACCAAGCACAAAGACTTCCAACCCTTCACACCTGGTGCGCATTGTAGAAACATATTGCCATTTCCCAGGCTGGTAAGAGTCACATGTTTAATTCCCTGCAACCTCACATTTGTTCAGTGTTCATGTGTTTTTACAAATCTTTCATTGATCCCTCTGTACTGATTTGATTAGTTTCATCCTTCTAAGGGCTACCCTTTTATTATGCTTCTGTCTTCCTTTGGCAAACCAGATATTAATTCTTACTGTTTTCCTGGCACTGATTAACTCTTTTTCTCAAAGAGCGTACTGTAGTATGGTATAGCACTTTCATGCCTTCTTTTCCCAGACTGCCTCTTCCCTGGCGCGTGTATCCTATTTAATTTTTTTTTTTTTTAATATGGATCTGTTTATGATAGGATAGTTTTGCATTTTTGTGTGTTATGAAAATTGAAAGAATACAAAACCAAGAGAATTAAGAATACATATATTTTTTTTAAATCTTGTCTTTTCTCCACTCTACTGTTATCAGTGTAAATAAACAGTGAAATAATAGTAGTCCTGTACCCATGAAGGAATTAAGGTTAGGAAAGAGCAGAGTGGCACAGAAATGGTTGTCCTTAAGACCTTCCAAGATATGTTTAGTTAACTCAGTAACATAAGCAGAATACGTGATTGTGGTAAGCAAATTGAAAAGTAGGGTAGCTAGACTGTGTTTTGAGAGAAAGAGGTGGAAGCAATTTTAAATTAGTACTCCTAAGTTCCGGAAATTACTTCTTTGATTATATTCTATTGCTGGTTATGGCACAATCTGTTTATTAAATACCATAAAGTGCCAAGGGTTCTGCCATTATCCAGGTGTTTTCAGAACTCAAGGTTAGTATTAAAGTTTGCTCATTGATTTCCAGGGTCAACTCTAAATACCCTCTGGGCTATTTTCACTGTCTCTTTGTATTTTAATGTTCAGTTAATAGAACCTATTTTAAGGTTTACAGCAGATTTCACATCTGGCTTGTGCCCAGTTCCAGGTCTTTAAAGGATTACCCGAAGCAACAGCCATTGTATCCATCAAGAGCAGCATGAAGGGAACCTGTTTTATACTTGGTTGTTCATAAAGACTTTGCTTGTGTGCTCTCTAAAGGCATGCACTTATACCTCCTTTTCTATGAAAGCATTAATAAGGTCTCTTTCTTACATCATCTCTTCAAGAAACTTGAACGACTTTTTTTTTCTTTTTTTTTTAATCAACCCTTCTGATAAATACAGGTGAAAATGAGCAACATGATAAGAATTTACTGAGGAGATAGAATTAATGGTGACACAAGCTTTTTTGTGGAAAAGATGTGGAAGGAGACATTGTGGGGTATACAACTGGATACGTGCTCCATGCTGGAGCAGAGATACCTTGGATGGTAACTGTAGACTGTGGAGGACCATGCTGTAGCAGGAATGTCCCTGAGGAACTGTGGCTTGTGGGTGGCTTACACTAGAGCAGAAGAAAACAATTTAGAAGTGAAGAGCAGTGGAGGAAAACAAGTCAGAAGCAAGGAGTGGCAGAAAGCAACCATTATGTACTGACCCCATTGCCATTATGAACTGCCCATTGCCACACCAAAGGGAATAGGACAGGACTGAGTGTAACACATGGCGAAAACAATGAGGTGGAGACTGAGAAGGGGAGAGTAGAGGTGTTGTAGTTCTCTCCCTGGGGAGAAGGTCTTCTCCTACATGTCTGTTCAATTGTAGGTTTTGTTTTTTCTTTTTTTCCCCTCAATACCAGACTTGATAATCAAAAGTCTGTGTTGATTGGCAATAAATTAAATTAAGTAAAACTCCCTAGTCAAGACTGTTTTGTTTGTGACAAATGTATAAGGAGTGTCTGCACTTTCCTTTAGATTTAATTATTAACTCCAGACTTTTTGCATAATTGCAGGACAAACTTGAACCCCAAAGCATTGATATCTTCCAGACATTTCTCTTTCTCCACTGTGTCTAGGGATGTATTTTGGAAACTCTAGGTTATATATATCTTTGTATTTTCCTATTTCTTATTTGTGATATAACAGGAACTTTTCCAATGGATCCAGTTTTTGAATCCCATTTCCAAAAAGTTATAGTTAGGAATAGACAGGTTGGTCCCTCTTCATCACCTTTCCCCTCCTCTCTTCAAAATTTTCCAGACCTAGAAAATAGCATTTGAAGTTAATATCGCCTTGTTGTCAGCTAGATAACAATAACCCTTCTCAGGTGGAATACAAGAAGCTCTTTTTCCCTTCAATATAGGAGTGAGGGGATGTGTGGACTTCTAGAGGGAGACTTCTGTTGCATAGGAGTCTGAAAAAAAACTCACTGTGATATGGGTTATGGCTCTCTTCCCCTTAAACTATTGATTGGTTTGTTTTCTTGCCTTGAATGCCAAAAACTGATGCAGAATTGCAGTTTTTATCATGAAACACTGCAAGCTAAATAAATAACATCCTTGTGTGTTTGGTAGCTGCTTCTGCAGTAAAACCCCATAACCTACATCTAGTTAGTGATGTAGACCTTGGGCCTGCAACAACACCTAATAACTTTCAGTTGACTAGTGAAAAATGTAAGCCTGGAATTTTTGATCTTGGACTTTGAGAAACAATTTTTCTTGAAACAAGTAAGATTTCTAAGCTTTTGATTCTTTGCCGTATTCCATTGCACTTTCTTCTGTATAGCTCTGATTCTAAGTGTGACTTTAAATATCTGGTCTGCGGTCTTTTGTTGCATATACCTCCTATATAGTTGGCATGAAGATATTTTTTAAAAGCTGCCTTTAATTTACTGATGCTGCACTGCCCAGATCAATATTATTGCATTTGGAAAGGCTATCCTGCCATTAGATTTACCAACCAGAAAATGGGGACCACTAAAAGGCTTGACTTCTGTTCATATTTCTAATAAATCTTCTACAAATGAGGATTATGATGCAGCACTTTTTTGTTCTTTTGAGGTAGTAAAGAGATTCTCCAGTATTTCACAAGGGCCAGCTATCATTGCTATATATGATCCTACAGGGTGGGATTAAGTAATTGTGTGTCTTGCACTGATGTAGAGCCAAATGCTTTCCTCTTCATTCATGCAAACAGATCCAAGGGGTGTAATGTGGCTGCCCAGGAATAAAGCAAGCAGAATCTGGCCCATAACATCTATTTATACAGTTTGCTTTTTTCTCTTTTGTATACTTCGTTGTCTGAATACCATTAGCCACTAAATGTGTTAAGGAAATGGCCATCCTCTATTTATATGTTTAAATTTGTCACTTCGGTCATAGAGGGCACATTCCCTGGCTATTACTCAATATTAATGATTGAATTAAAATAAGCAGTTGCCAAGAAACCCTTCTGAGAACTGCCTCTGATTTTCCTTTCCATTAATCCAGGATAACTACTTCTACTTTTCTTCTTTACCTGCATTCTCGGGTCATGTTCCCCTTTGGGATGTTCTCCTTTGTTAGTTTCCTTTGGCTGTAAACTCACTAAACTTAAGTCAATGAAGGAGGAGGACTGAGAGGAGAAAATTATGCAAGCTTGATATGTTGCACTTGTGTTACCATGGTGATAACTCTCACTACTCTTCGCTATGAAGATCTGTATATGATGAACAAGCAGATTGTGCTGCTCTATAACAAAGTGATGGAGTCATATTTCTCCCCCTAATAAAAACGTTTTTGTCTTGAAGTTACCCTAGCCAACAAATGTTTTAAAGTTACATGAAAGCTTTTCATGATAAGTTTATTGATTCATCTCGTAACAAGCAGAAATTGATTTTTATGCTGGTAGCTAAAAATTTGCTGTGCTTAATGTAGTTGTAATGAATACCTTGAGTCCTGTTTTTTCCTTTTATTGGCTTCTAAATATGTTTTGGGTTTTCTTTTTTTTTTGGTGGAGGAGGGAGATAATACTTAATGATCAATTTCTAAGTATCAAAGCATGACTGTGAAATGCTAACTTCTAATGCATATTCCACATCTGCAGAACTAAAAGGAATTAATAAACTATAAACTAAATCTTTGCCTCCTTCTAATCCAGCTACCATCTATCTGGTGGTGCCTTTAAATCTATATCCTGGAGTTTCCTAATAGATACGTAAATGTCTATATACATTCTGGAAACAGAAATACATAGCTCTAAGGTTAGGGGAATATCATTGTTTGATAGAGCAATTTATCATTTCCTTTAGAGCAGTTATTTCCTTCCAAGAGTTATTGGACTCTAGGTCTTCCTATGCCATACTGATATATATATAATCCCTTCATTACACAAATTCCAATATAAATACCACCACCTTCTTTTCATTGGACCTTTTGACCTGAGTGTTTTAGATACTCTGTAAGATATTAAATTACATATCAGTAAAATGGCTTGCAAACTTTGTCATTGCTTGAATGGATTAATACTGCTGCTAGGCCTGCTTTCCGTTTAACTGGAACTGTTATGTCTTTCAGGTTTTTTAAAAAAAAAAATGAATTATTCCAGTGACATAACAGTAGAACGTTAATCTCATGAAAATGATTAATACTTTATGGTTTGGGGTTTGGTTTTTTTTTACCTGGAATCTCACTCTATAAAAGTTCAGCAATGATTAACTTCAGCTGGCTCAGAAAAGATGGTGCTGGGGACTTGAGTTGTTCCCTTCTTTGCAGTCAGTATTTTGCTGTATACTGTGGTGATTCATGAATTGCAATGATTGATAGAACAGACAAATTAAGGTTCGTTATCACTATACTACATAAATTTGTTTTCATGGTCTTTGGCAGACATACATCTAGAACTTTTAACTCTAACTAGAAAATATATTGGAAAAGATTGTGTCATTCATGTAAAATACTTGCTTATAATTAGGAAGATGTTCAGTGTAGTAGCAAGAAGACTGACTTCTTGGCTTCTGGGTCTTAGGAAGGTATTCAAAATACAAGGTCAGCTACTGACTTCTCTTGGTTCCTTCTGCTTCTTCATTTTGCCTATCTAGACCTGTTACAGATCACTCCACAGTCTTGCATCTAAATGTACCGTTGCTTTATAGAAAGTCATCTGAGAATGAGTGGTGGAATGCATCTCATGGAGTAGCCTGTCTAGAAGATAATTATCGGTTTCTGTGTTGGTTATTAAGCCTCCTTCTTTAGTCAGTAGCGCTCACTGAGATGTGTGTGAACAGTGAGCGTTTAGCTCATTTAAAAATCACGTTAGTTATACAGCCAAGTCCTGAAAGTTCTGGACCAGCCAGAGTTAAAAATAAATGTAGCCAGCCAAGCCAAATAATTGCTTGGGTTCTCTTGCTCCTGGGGTTCTTGCCAAGAACAGCTCTCTTCTCCAACAAATTACCTTGCATCAGCTGACTTGTGGTAACTGATGCTTGCGTATTCTTACCTGCTGTGTGTAATCTAGGACCTTCCACTTAATCTTCCTTGGAGTGCTATAATAGAGAGTACTGACTTGCTTTACATTTGATTGGTACAAGAAGCCTAGGGACCCACTCTGCCAGATACCAGCTCTTTCTGAACACTAGCAAAAGTGATTAAACACTGAACTGTTCTTTGCCTGTAACAGGCAAATATGATCTATGGTTTCATGCTTGATAGTTTTTTAATTCAGTTCTGATGAATTAGCTTTGATTTTTCTTTTTTTTTTCGTCCTTTTTATTTATTTGTTCCTGAAAGATGTTCTGCTTGCTGTGTCTGGTGTAAAATGAGGACATAACATTCATTTAACTTTACTGTAAAATTCAGTTATAGGAACATCTAGATCTTTTTTAATACATACCACTTTTCTCTTTAGAAATGGTCTCCTGAATTGTTTAAATGTGTGTGTTATTTGTCCACTAATAAAGGGTTGTGGCTTTGGCCAGTAAAGAGAATCTCTGTCAGTAGAAGTCATAGACAGTGGAAGCAATGGATTGTGGCTTCTAAGTCTTGAAACGTAATGATGGTCAGGATGATAACCACTCACTCCTAGGTTGGACAGCAAGTACTATTCCTATTTTCTTTCACTTCTCAGTCCCTAGTAACTTTTATCTGTTTTCTTTTTTTCTTCATCTTTTCTAGCAAGTTTTCAAGATTCCCATCCATAAGTCATTGCAGGAAGGGCACGGTGATTGAAAATTTGATAAATTACTTCTTGTAATATGATTTAGCTTTCCAAATGTTCTTGATTCCACCAGCATTTTTCTCCTCACTTGCTCCATATGTTCACTTTCTGTCACCACCAGCTGTAAGAAATGTTTTTGGCTCTTGACTCCAAGATATGTCCACTTACAAGCACTGTCTTCTAGGCTGCGCACTTGTTAAAAAGCAATCTTCATTTTTACTTTTTCTTTGCCAGTCTTGCTGTTCATTTACCTGTGTGGCTCTGTAGCTGAATGTTCCACTGTTTACTGTTTCTGAGGTAGGAGTAAAGTCATTAGTAATCTTGGACTTGATTTAGAAGGGGCATGGTTGCTTTAGCAATTCTCTCTCTCTCTCTCTCTCTCTCTCTCTCTCTCCCCCCTCACCTACCTTCTGGTACTGGACACTACCAGGGAAAGAGCTCAGCTTACTATTGTGTATCTTAGTCTGGTGATATGCTACTCTTCATGATACTTACATGTCAAAGGATTCAGGAAGTTCCTAGTGACTATGAAAGAATGGAGTTTTTCTTCGACAACAATTCATCTAGTTCAAACAACTAATGTTATAGTTCTCAAGGCTGGATGAAGTTATGCGCCTTTTGTTGGCCTCTGCTTTCTTAACATATCGACTCAGTCCACTTGGTACCTGAAACAAAGAAGATAAAAAAGAAAGCTAACAGTTAATACTCAAATTAAACACTAACAATCATTCCACTTCTCTATAATAAATTCTGATCCCTGTTAAGTCAGGGGACTTATATTTTTCTCTGATGAACAGATATCCTGCTAATGTGGATTACTGTTTTGGAATTGAGTATCGTCCTAACCTCAGAATTAAACTTAAACCACAGATTCTAAAATGTCCAGATTTGAGTAGAAGTTCTTTCTTCCTCCTGCTGGGAATGAGTCAAGCACCAAAATGTTAACTGCTCTGGAGTCTTTGGAAAAAGTCAGGTAAGAGAAACAAGGTGGTTTTTCATCTAGACAATAATATCTCAGTGACATTTTTCTATATAAAAATGAGTGTTTCCTCAAAGTACTTGCTTTCTTAAGACCCTCACCCTCTACTCTGTCACGTCAGTTGCAGAGGTGGGTGCATTCCAATGTCGCATTACAACTGTTTTCACAAATGCTTTGAGCTGAACAAGATGATAGAATTACCACACAATTAATCTGCATGTTGTGAATGAAGACTCCTATCAATTCCATTCGGTGTTCCTCCTATGAAACAAATGCAGAATATGGAACAGCATCCAGCACTGATTTTTGTCACCATCAGCTTGTTCCAGAAATAATACAGGGCTTGCTTATACTAGGAGATTGTCATATAAGTGCTGAGGCTACAAGGGGTTATACTTTGTCCAAGTTTTAGAGAGCTCTGTTGGAAACACATTTCAGTAACACGTATGTAAGTGTTATAGAAACTTTTGTCTAAGAATCTCAAACAGGCTTTTGGACTCCTCTGCATAAAGAGGAGAATTTTTCTCTGGGTAAATAGCAAACAAAGAGAATAATGATAAACAATAGAAGGAGGCTGCCTGTGAGAATGAACAAAAGAGAGGGGACTAAAAATGAAAGGAAGAAATAAAAGAAAGCTATTTGAAAAGTAGTGATGGACTAAAAAGAAATGGTGGCAAGGAAAAGGGAATGTTTTAAATTTTAGATGTTCATGGAATAGAAATCAACTCTCCAGTAGAAATTTTCCATTCCTGAAGACTAGTGAGCCACAAATGCTTTTTTCTTTTTTTTAATTAAAAAAAAGTATACATTTATTTCCTTTTTTCTCAATATGCTGTAAATCCTTAATCTGAAGTTATCATGAGAAAATGTATAAATTAACTACCTTTTAATCTTTTTTTGGCAAACAAAATGAACTTAGATCTTTCTTTTGTCACAGTGCTTCAACAGGTGGGTGATGAACCACTGACTCTTTAGTCTCTCTTGTCTAATGTTACCTTATGGGGATTTTCCAGATCCCAGCCTAAAGGTAGATTCTTGGCTGTCTTACTACTACATAGTTCCTAGCAGTTCTAATGCTACTAGCTGGTGTATGCTCTTGTGAGCACAATTCTAGGCAAGAAAACATGGAGATGTTTTATAATTCAAGTATTATAGCTATGAGGTTTTTTTATACACACTGTCAAGCTGATTTCATGCACAGAAAGAGGTGGAGAAACGTATTTAATCTTTGGAAATCAAAGAAATGGACCAGTACCATCTCTTCAGAGAGGCATACTTCACTACTCATCAGCTATTCAATAGAGGCTGCCATATGGTTGGCTATGGGCACTGTATCTGTATGTGTCTTTATGTATCTACATATAGTTGAAAATCTTTCAGTGAATTGCATTTTTTCCAAAAACTGGGGGGGTAGGGAAGTGGAGCAAACTGCAAGATTATTCAGATGAAGGAAAAGAGGGATATTAAGTTGGCCTGATTTCGGCTGGGATAGAGTTAANTATTGGAATATAAAGCTGTTTTGAAATGCAGATATTTGCTTAGGCTGGGGAAAGCTAGGCTGAGGACACTTCTGTAGCTGATTTGGACCAGAGACTAGATATTCAATTTTGAAAATCCAATGAGTGTCCTTATCACTAAGCTATTGAGCACTCTGAAATATAGGCCATAAATGGGACAAGTGTAAATGTTCCTTTAGACAGCTTCAGATAAATAGCTGAAATGAATGCCTTTCTTCTTGTTTTGACAAGAAATTTCACTCTCAAATACTCCCCATCTCTGCTATTAAAGGTATTCTGTACATGCCATGAAAGATTTACTGGTGTCCCAGTGGTTATAGCACTAACCTGGGGTAGGGGAGACTAGTTCAAGTCTCTGCAGTAAATGAGGCTGAGAATGGGCATTAATATGTCCCCCAGATTGTGGTAAATGCTTTAAGTGCCTCTTCTAAAATAGGCATTTATTTTAAGCTTAGAAGACATTAAATTTATCTCTCTGCGGACTAAGAAAATGTCCACAGCCTAGGAAAATCATTCATCACCCGACTAGACATCTGAACAGTCTGCCTCTCCATTCTGACTAGAAAAATATGATCTGAATAGTTGCTGTGGGTTAGAGTTTCCAAGCACAGTGAGCAAGGCTAATCCAAATGTCTTAACCTTTCAGTTTAGGAACTTGCTACTTTTTGTCTGGTGGGAGTCGGGCTAACCCTGCCCCTTTAGAATTTACGGTGTTAATAGTATTGATTCAGCTGAGTGTCGTTAGTGCCACAGGTGCCATCTTGCATCTGGTAAGTGAACTTAGAACACACAAATTCAAAGGAGTGAGCTCTTCTGCTAGAAAGAACAATTACTTACTGTTGAGTTTATAAGAGAATTTTTCCAGAAGTAGGATCAAAACAGGAAAGGATTTTCAGGTTGGCAAGAAGCAGACAAGCAAATAGCAAGTCAATTCTTTTAGTCATTTCTGCAGTTAATTTTTCTTCTTCAGTGCTAAATATGTCAAGTAGCAGACTTTCTCCAGCTTCCATTAACTGGTTTTAAATTATGTCATTAGCAGAAGAGGAGGTCAAGAGAAAAAACACAAATGAAAGCTATCTTAGGTCAAAGCTCCAGGTAAAAGCGTGTTACAGGTGAGAAACTCTATATATAGTGTCCCCAGATTACTGCGCAAAGAAGTAAGCCAGGACAGAAGGAAGCATCCTGACTGTTCTGTTAAGTGAAGTTCAGTTTTAGTAACCAAATCTTCTCTGTCCATGTCTGCGTCTAATGGCGGACTTTACTCCCATTGTAAAATGTCAGAAGGATGATAACCCAAATTTTTTTAAGGGAGAATCAAATCTATTAAACATTGGCAAGGATGCTGACATTCTTTTAATTACAGCAAGTAGTCAAAGACTCAGTTAACTAGGGGAAGAAAAAATTGTTGGCTTCTAAGGAACATTCACTAAAGCCGTGTGGCATTTTCTGAATAACTCATGTTATTAAACAACTTGTGGTACTGGATAGCTGGAACTTTCAAAAGAGATGTGCCAATTTCGATGGAAGCTTACCTAGATGATCTCTCATTCCAGATCCATACTAGAACAACCCACTTTATAGTTGTTACGGCACTCACCAGGGATTCAGCAGATGCAGATTTTCCAAGAGTTAAGTGCGAGGATAGATAAATTCCAAAGATTGCAAACTTGCCCAAACTGAATGAATTGGAAGGAATTGGAGTCCAAAACAATTGTCTAAATATAGTCATATGTAATAATATTTTAAGGTATAGAAATATTTTTAAGAACCTGACTAAATCTGCAAACTATCAAGATGATGCATGTTGAAATAAATACTTAAAGAAATATATTTGTTTGTGCATGTACTAGAGTACTGTGTAATAGCCAAATTCAGATTGTTCAAGGCATAATGAGAATGTTTCTTGTGCCAAAAATAATATTAACCAAGTTGAAAAAGTAAGTCTTGCAAACAAAATTGTTTTCATTTTACACATGGGACATGAGTCAGGGATTAAATTACTTCCCCAAAATTATGCAAGAGTAGCATTGATGCTAATTGAACTAAAATGTGAAAGCACCAACTCTGAAGTATGATCACCCTTGGCTCAGTAGCTTTCTAAACGAGCAAGTGATAAGAAACAGTGGTCCCATCCCATGCTTGTTTAATGTATTTCTTGCGGGGGGCGGGGGGGGGGCGGGGAGGGAATCCACGTTTCACACATTTGCAAGTCAGCAAATTGAAAAAAAGTATTTCAGATTAACCTTTCCTAGAAAAAGTTTCAAAAAGCATTCAATATTGATCTCAATTTCTTAGAGTTATTTCAAAACAAAAATTTACTGCAAACTGAAAATACTTCCTTTACATCAGTCTTTGAAAATAGCTGAACTGGAAAATATTCAGCAAGTTTGGGACTTCTTTTTTTTTTTTTTTTGTAGTCCTTTTCTTAAATGAATTAGTCAATACTGACATCCAATAACTTCAGTTCTGCTGAGAATTTTTGGGGGAATGGGCACAAAAAGAAATAGCATTCATCAAGCTGTTGGCATGCATGTCCTGTTCAAACAATTTGTAATAATAAACCTTAGTCCCCATCTTGTATACTCGACTGATGTATTGTAACCTTCTCGGTTTTATATACACCCAGGAAAATCAAAGCTTTCCTTTTATATATCCTTTATTTCAGGAGTAAGGGTGAAAGATGTTCAGCATTATCCCATTAATCTCTTGGTAAGTGTTGAGCTATCGAAGTTTAAGACTGAAAGCCTTAAAGACTAAAAATCAGAAACAACCTTATAATAAATATGTATTTAAGAAGATCTGAAATCCCTAGATCTTCTCCAGACACTGTTACAGATACTAGAATTCTTTCCAGTGAGAGGCATCCAGATGGTAACCTAAAGAAAGACTAGTTTAGATTCCAGAACTTTACTTCAAGATGTCAGAATTTAATACATAAAACATAGAATAGGAGCTGAAAAGCTTCATTTATGAATGCACTTTGTAAGCAGCTCCATCAAAATGGTTTTCTGGAATTTTGGGAGGGGAGTAAGAGTTAGCCATATTCCACTCGAAGTAATTAAGTGTGTTAGTTGAATTACTTATTGACAAAAAAGATGCAGGATGGAAACTGCCTTATTAATTGGATGGATTAGAAGGTAAAAGTACTAGTCTTCATAGGATAGAACAAATAAAATCTAAAACTGATGGGGACCTAAATTAAAAGTGCTTTCATACTTGTCATGTTATTCAGTTGAAATCCAGCAAAATCAGGCCCTTAATGATGTGATAAGAGGTCAATATTAATGTATGTTTCCTAGATCAAAATATTTTAAAAGGATGATCAGTAGACAACTAAGTCAAAGCGGCTTTTTAAATCAATCTAAATCCAAGTTTGACTGGATTAGTGGTGGTGGTGGTGAAATCCCTATTAATCTATTGCTAAGTGAATGCAGATATGTTACTTTCTAGTTCAGTTTTTTTAAACCAGAAAAGGTTTTTTAGGAAATAACTTAATGTTCTGACATGTTCCAGAAATGCTGGCTTGCATTTTATACTAGATTATTAGCACTGCTTCTTGTATGTTGTGTGTATGAATGTACTGTCTGCCTGTGTGCCCAGCTTCCTTCTCCTTGTCTATAACTTCTTAGCTTTTTGGCTTATTTCTGCCAATGGTGGGTGAGGATTAAAAAGATAAATAATAATGAAAAAATCTATGTACTTTCTTAGGAATATAATAAAAAATTTGCTGAATAAATAGTGGGGTTCACTCAAGATCTATATTACAGTACCTGACACTTTCCCCTTTGTATTAGTAAAGAACCTACATTGGGGAGGGAAGGGGAGCGAGGAAAGGTTCGGGCAGCGATATGGTGAGCGTACTAACAGCATGTAGAATTTCCGTCAGGTCTTGCACAGGGATAATTCACTAATGACTCATTCACAGGCAAAGGAAGAAAGGCTTAATCTTTTTCACAGCTTGTGAAACTTTCTTTTGTGGTGACATGAGATGGAAGTGTTTTATCTTCAGAAGGCATCTTCCCTCATTTCTATGCTCTCCATTTAGCTTAATCCCAATCATTTGAGAGTTTGAGCTTCTATAAAGCGCTTCTTCTAGGGTCCAGTTCAAGGAGTGCTACAATGCATGTCTTAAAATATTTTCCCATTATTCATTTAGGACTCATCTGCCACTTTGATGCATGCTGGGCAGTAATTAATCATGTATTTTCCCAATGATTTTCATGTGTGTCATTGCAACATAGGTGCGCATATGGCATAAATTCTAATTCTTAATGAGCAATAAATGGGGAGATGACCTAGAAAAAGAGATGGTAGGAAGAGAAGGATTTTCTCTTTTTAGAGAAAATGTTCAGTTTATCCTTACTATTTTTATACACTGATTATGTAAATAGGAAATGTCTATTAAGATTGCAAAGACGAGAATTTAAGGTTGTGACAATATGGGTAGAATAAAGCCCTGCTGTTTAAGATGGGCCTGTGGCTTGCTTGCTGTGCAAGCAGAGCTGTGCCATCTGATGTGTATTTTGAAGCCCTATCCATAATAATCTGCTCCGCTGCAGTTACCACAGAAAAACCCAAAACAAAACAAACAAACAAACAAAAAAAGAACCAAATCAACATCTATCTATTAGTTTGCACTGCAACAAATTAATATAAGAGCTTGCCATATGGATTTTAGTGGGGGAGTGTTTAAAAGAACAAGGATTCCTTTTTGTTCTTTTTGTGGATGTGAGGAGACACAAAAAGTGAATGGGATGTTTTAATTATCCTCATCATAAACATCTTCCTGTAAAAGTTAGAAGGCTGATGGATAAAAAAAAATTGTTTGCAATGTATTTTAGCAGTGCAGTGAATTTTCTCATTGTATCAGTCCAGCTTGAGATGTAAAGCTTCTGAAAATGCTGGAGACACGGGAATAAAAGTATTTTTATTGGTTTTGGTGTTCCTGTTTTATCAGGACAAGAATGGGAATTTGGAGAAAAAAGGAAGCTATGCAGGAACTGCCTGCTTATTTGACACAAAAGTATATATATTTCAATAATGAAAAAAGTTATTAAATAAGAAATAAAATAATTCCATAGTAAATCTTTCATTTAGCACACAGAATGTTCTGCTGGGTATTTTTATGAAATAAGCATAAAGTCTTTCCACCTTATGTTTAACCAGCATTGAAGATAGATCTTTGCTATGTACTGCAGCTAATTAATGTGGGTTTTTTGGTTTGATTTCCTGAAGGAACAAGATATATACCTATATGCTTCCTTTGCATTAATAACTTCTGGATTCTACTTATTTCAACCAAATTTAGTAGAGGTGTTAAAGGCAAGATGTTCCTACAGGCTTTATGTAACTAGGCAACCATGTAGCAAACAGAGACCATTCTCATGGCCTTCACTTCACTACAAGAAAGGTCATATGATTATCTAATCACTTTATTAGAAATCAGGACATATGCTGGTGAAAAAGAAGTTATTACTGTCCTAATCATGATAAAATCTTAAATTAGAGTTTACAGTATAGTAATCATATGAAAATCCAATGCTGGAATACAAAATTAGGAAAACAAGCTTCACAAATACTCCTTGATACTAATATATTTGAAAGAATGGGAAAAATATTGAAAATAGTGTCAACATTGGTGGCTTAAAGGGAAGTTTATCACATGGAGCCAAGAAGTGATATGCAAGAGATTAAATGTTATAGTGTAGATGCTTAACAAAGCTGTTTTCAGAGGAAAAGAGAAGCTTGAAACGTATGTGATATCTGGATACCTACCTCAGCATATGTTTCAGCTGGGGGTCTTTCAGGAAAAGTGGAGGAATCAAGCTATCATATATAGTGCTCCAAAATGTTCTCCCTGCTTGCAGCCATTTTTGAAGTCAAATTCTTCCAGAGGACATAGTGGTTTCTGTGTTTGTAGCAATCCTCACCAAACTTGTTGTTCAAAACCTTGTACAATCTCTGTTGGAGTCTTTGTAAGCTTCTAACATCTATAGCCTTCTTTGGAAGGGATTCCCCAGCTCAGGTAAATACACAAAAGGCATCCTTGTGTTTTGTTTTTAATTCTTCCTATTAACTTTCGTTAATCTATGGTCATTAGTTCTTCCATGGAAGGAGCCAACATCAGTCTTTCCCTATTCATCTTCTCCTTGTCACAGATGACTTTATCCCTATTTGTTATTTACTTGCCTCAATTATCTTCTTTCCGATGTAAGACGGTGTGATAATGGCACCATATCTCTCATATATTTTCACTGTTATTCTTTGCCCCTTTCCCAATCATCTGGTATTGTTCCTGGGGTGGCAGACCGTACCCATATAGTTTTTGAGAAAGAAGTAAGCTCTGGATTTATGTAATGGTATAATGCTGTTCCCTAGTCCTTTCCTGACGATTCTGTACTTAAGTTTAGAGTGTTATTAGTGTCCACAGAAAATTAAGTCCAAGAGTTCATTCTTCATCTAGAAAAAATATTTTTGTATCAAAGTTAATTTTGGTTGTCCCTAAAATTTACTCTTTTTTTTTTNTGCAAAGCAATTTCTGGCTAACTACACGATCTTACTCTGTGTAACTAGACACAAAGAAATCTGTTACAAATACACCAGTATATTGCATGTATACAGGCACAGTCATCTTGGAGAAGTGACAGAAGAAAGCATAAAAAATTGTGCAATACCCAATGAGAAAAGGCAAAGTACAAAAAAAGACAGAGTCACCAAGGGACGTCAAGAGTAACAAGTAGATGAGTGCTAATAGAAAAACCAGTAAAATATCTAGCTAATATTCAGAGGAGAGGCAAAATAGCAGATCGATATGCTGGTATAGCTGAAGCATCTTCCCCTTTTTTCCTCATCCATCTTAAGTCTAAGGGGAAAAAAAAACCCAACACATCACTGGGCTCTTACACATAGCCAGCCACTGAGAAACACATAAGCCCTCAGCTTACATTAACACTTTCTAATTGTTGTTTAGAGGCTTTTAAACATCTGTGCCCAATAAACTTCATTCTAGGTACTTGAGAGGTGACAATGATCTCTGAAGCAGTTAAGGTTTGGGGAATACATGAAGTACCAGAGGATTGGTAAAGGGAGAATTTGGTGTTGATCTTTAAAAAGAGAAGGGGAAGGAAGGAAATCTTGGGAGTTGCAGATTGATCAACTTCGGGTTACTTCTCACAGAAAAAAAAAAGGTTATGGGTTTAGGTCAATTAATCCAGTTTCCTTCTACAACACACTAACAAGTGCTGTAGACAACGGAGAGTGTCTGAAACAGCAGTTATATTAGCAGCAGTTTACTTTTAGTAAGTAATGATAACAATTTTAGTAAATCTTTTCACCTGACATTCTCATAAGCAGCCCAGGGATCCATACCCTAAATATAATTTGAAATATCACAAGATGGATATGAAACTGTCTTGAAAAAACATATGGAGAATAGTTATNTTTCCTAATACTATTTGAAGCTATGGGAGGGAGGAAGGGATGGGGGATATTTTTGGCCTTCAAAGGTACATTTACTACCAATGTAGTAATTGTGGTTTTAAAAAAACCCTAAATAAACCAATTGTTCTGATGATGTCAAAATGTTTTGTTTAAGTTTCTAACAGAATATTAAATAGTTAAGTTATATCACATTTTGTAGCAGAAAGCTGGGAATAGAATCNACATAGCCAGCCACTGAGAAACACATAAGCCCTCAGCTTACATTAACACTTTCTAATTGTTGTTTAGAGGCTTTTAAACATCTGTGCCCAATAAACTTCATTCTAGGTACTTGAGAGGTGACAATGATCTCTGAAGCAGTTAAGGTTTGGGGAATACATGAAGTACCAGAGGATTGGTAAAGGGAGAATTTGGTGTTGATCTTTAAAAAGAGAAGGGGAAGGAAGGAAATCTTGGGAGTTGCAGATTGATCAACTTCGGGTTACTTCTCACAGAAAAAAAAAAGGTTATGGGTTTAGGTCAATTAATCCAGTTTCCTTCTACAACACACTAACAAGTGCTGTAGACAACGGAGAGTGTCTGAAACAGCAGTTATATTAGCAGCAGTTTACTTTTAGTAAGTAATGATAACAATTTTAGTAAATCTTTTCACCTGACATTCTCATAAGCAGCCCAGGGATCCATACCCTAAATATAATTTGAAATATCACAAGATGGATATGAAACTGTCTTGAAAAAACATATGGAGAATAGTTATCAGAGATTTATTATCAAAACAGAAGAATATGTTAAGAGAGGTTTCCTGGAGTTCTTGGATTTGGTATCAGTCAATACTGTAGTCAGTTTTTTAGAAGATAGATCATAGTCTATGGTCATTAGATTTTCATGGCTGCAGGTACATTGAAAGACAGAACATGAGTCCAAATGATTTTTGCCAATTTTAAGATAGCATCTGAAAATGTTTAAAGGATGCCATTCTCTACAGAAAAATGCAAGGTTTTACTGTGACACACAAACAATGAGTCAAAAAACCTGAGAGGGGGAACAGCCAGCAAACCAGTAAGACTTAATCCTATGTGACAGCATTTTGTTTTGGGATGTTATATTTCCAGAAGGACATAGAACACTTGAGTCTCGGGAAGAATAGGGGTCCAGAAACCATTAACTGTGAGGAAGGACAGACTGACCTGAGGCTGTTGTAATTAAAACGTGATAGAGAATGTAAAATCATCAGTAGTACAAAAAAGGTGATTATGGGATGATTATTCAACTTTCTCTTTTCATGTAATACATAACAAAACTGCAGAACTTTTACAGGATGTTATGCAAGCCAAAAGCATGAACAGGTTTAAAAAAAAAAACATAAAAATCTTAAAAATAATGTCAAGAGGCTCCTGGCTGCAGTTGTTGAAATTTTGGGGAATAATATGAGGGAGGTCTCTCTTTCCATATGCAGTTTTTACAGGATTTTTCTCATGTGTCACTGACTGATACTGGAAGGAAAATATTATGGTAGTTGGCTCTTTGGTCTGATGCAGTCTAGTCACATAGATGTTTCTATACTCTAAAAAGACAGTTAATGGGGTGGGGTGCAATAAGTATAGTATCTTCTATATGTGGCCATATAGAAGAAGAATGTTTTCCCTGCTCATCAGGTGTTGATTGCAAAACAGTGACTTGGTGGCTAGGAAAACTCACATTAGGCAACTGCAGGGGGAGGAACCACTAAAAACGAAGGGCTAGTATAATAAACGGCTAGAAAATATGCAGCCTTGCCACCAACTTTGGAGACTTTTGAGAACAGGTTAGAAAAATATCTGACATGAAGAATTGCAGGTATAGCTGATCGTGCTTTGCAGGAGGATAAACAGCAAGATTTCTTGAGTCCCTTCAATCCTATCAATCTGTAATGAATCTCTCCCTCAGTCTCAGAGAGAACAGATCACAGGTAGTATAATCAAAACCTCAAAGTTTAGGGGATTTTCAGTGAGATGATAACTGAGTGATGACTCTTGTCAAATCTGTTTCTGGTCAGCATGCCAGTTGGCAACAGTATTGGCAAAGGGCTTCATTTCCCTTTTGACACCAAAATGGATGGCTGGATTTTTCCAAAGTATGGAGTTGTTTGATACCAAGCTCTGTTGATTAATTTTAGTTTCAGGATTAGAAACGTTTTGGGCTCAGCAATTTTACAGTCAGATATGAAGTATTATAATTAGCTGACGCATAATATCTTTCTATTCTCCTTGAAACATAAAAAGAATTAGGAGTGTTAAGTTCTGCATTATCTGTCTTTTATATTGGCGTAATACAGGTAGTAAGACTCTGCTCATAAATTCCCATTTTCTTCCAAAACGTGTATGACATATAGATTAAATATTTAAAAAGAACACCAATTAAATTTCTCTCCCTTTTCCTGAGGATTTCCTTTCTGCCTATAGTTACACTTCAACTGAGCCAAAGGCACACAATAAGTAAGGTTGAAGATGGATGTCAATGGTACACACCTGTGTTAACAGTTACAGTACAAAAATATACACTTTAGTGCATTATAGAATCTCACAGCATAGGAATGTCAGCAGGAGAATACTTCAGATTAGTTCTGTAGGTTCTTAACTGTGCAGATGTGAATTTGATGTTTGCTTTGAATTTTAATAGCCCCGAAAGATTAAATAATATTTTTACCTTTTGGAAGGCAGAGATTTTATTACAAAACTTGCAGAGAAAATAAACATAGAAATATTCACCTAGGGCCCGGTCTAATTCACATGAAAGCTGAGACAAAAGCTTTTGTTGTCTCTGCTAAAAGTTGGCTTATTACATGTAGTTTAGTAATCTTCTTAGTCAATTAGAGTGGGACTACTATGACCCCTAGGGGGGCTCATCATAAAGATGCAGTTCAGGAGAATGTTTCCCTATTGGATTTCCACTCATTTTGCTGAGTTTTGGCTGTGTGGAACAGCTACTGATGTAGCTACCTTCATTTGTCTCATGTTATGTTTTACATCTGTCCTAAATCATGCTTTATCATTTGCTTGCATTTATTTAGAATTTTGTGAATGTGAATCTTGCTTACTACTCTTAATACAAGTGTAGACTAGAAGGATATCAGGGTTGCTCAGTTTGTTACAAGACATCTACTGCTCTATCTGTGATTAAAAAAAAATAACAAAACAACAACAACAACCCCAAACAACAAACTACACACCCTAACAATAAAAAAAGTCAAACAAACAAAACCCCACAAAACCAAACACCTTCCCACCCTCCAAACAAACAAATAAAACCCCACTGTTGTGTGCACCTCTCTATACTATTTGCAGATATTTAGATGTCTCATGCTTGATCCACCTACGTATGTAAAGATTTGGAATAAATGTACTCACACAACAAATCCAGCATGTCCTCCTCTTTCTGCCACTACGTGTTAGGAAATTCTTAAGCAAAAAGTAGTGATGACTTTGGAAAATTTTGTAGTGGGGATAGTCCTGTATACTAGATAATTAGTTTGATATTTGGAGAGCATGCTCATTTTGTTATTATAATATATGATCTTAAGTGGTGTATTTATCCCACAGTTTTACTCGATACTTAGATCATCGTCATAGCTCAGGTAATAGTTACACTACATGGTCGCTACACAATCACTGCCTTATTTTCTAACAGACTGCACTGTGCTTCATAGCGCAGTGTAATAGAATGTGCTGTTCATTTAGGATCAAAGTTGACAATCACATCTCTGTACTGCATGGGAATTACCAAGAACAGTCCCTTATTGCTGGCCAGAGTAATTAGGACTGATCACTTTATTGAGAACACTGTAAAAAGTAATGTCTTGAGGAAGTACGTCAGTGTATAGCAAACTCAGCAGAAGGTACCCTGATGTTGAATTTGAAATACAGATGTAATCTGTAAAATTACATGACAGGAAAAATATTTGAGTACAGAATGTTGTAACACTTCAGAAAGTAAATGGCTGGCCTACCTCTCAGTAGAATATTTCATAAGTTTCTGAATTTCTGACATCTTCAAACAGCTAGACTAAAATGTTCCTCTGCTAAAATGATCTGTCTGTACAATATTAAAGATACTTTGGAAAAGTGTTGTAAACGCAGAGAGTGGGTTTCAAGAAATACCTGCAGCTCTTTTGTTTCCTCAAAAAACTGAATTCTGCAGGGCTTCAAATCTTCATATACCCTTGTCTGATCTGAGAGGGGAAAGCATGTTTAGCTCACTAACATGAGCTACACAACATATGAAGGTTGTAGATGGCTTTCTCTTACCCAGTTAACCTGAAGTAACAAAATGCATGCCAGATTGCACACAGGTGCTCTCTGTTTCCTTACCTGGCCCTTGTAAATGTCAGTTCTTCACCGGCTGAGGAGAGAAGCAAGGATGCTCAGCATAGAATTACCAAGGGAATTTACTCTTTCATAATTTAGCTATGTGCATAGCAGTGCCACAGCCTAATGCATGGAGGACCCCAATACAGAGGAAAGCAGGGTTTATATACGTTACAATACAGTTTTGCAGACCAATCAAATTACTCATGTTAAGAGGTGGCCTAATCTGTTACTATTGCTCACGTAATTGGTATGTACTTATCCTATGCAGGATCATGTCCCGTGCAGGTGGGAGGGTTTATCCTGGATTCTGGCTGTGGTTATATGCCCAGCTAAATCTTCTGTTGTTTTGTCATTTGTATGGTGTGTTCTCAGCTGGTAAGAGCTGGCTTCGTTTGGGTCTTCAGGTCATGTCAACCCAGAGGTAAAAGCTCATAGTCTCAGGTAGCATTTGTTTTTCTAAGCAAGTAGTATTACAGTTGTGCTTCTGGCTGAATTTGACAACACCACTGCCACCCCCCCACAAAACAAAAACAAAAACAACAAAAACAAACAAACAAACAAAAAACACCAAACAAAACAAACCAAAACAAAAAAAGCACCAAACAAATCCCCAAACACACCCAAAACCAAAACCACCACCAAAAAACATGCCAGTGCATAGCCTCTGTTTGGGAGCAATGACAGGCAAGAACCCTTCAGGTAGTCTACAAATCTAATTTTTCTACTAGCCTTGATAAATACATAAGAAAATAGTAAAAATATTCAAATTCTTCAAGGGGCTTTTAGAGAGTCTTGCCTACCAGACAGAAGATGGATGATAAACATCCTCCGAGTAGAGTTCAGAAACAATCCTGACAGACACAGGCTTAAGCTTTTTTTCATGTTTTATCAAAACTACAAATCAAATTTCAGGAGTCTGTGAGGAATGTTGGAATAAATCTTTGCACATCAAAACCTGAGTTTTTTAATCTGAAAAGGCTTGAGTTCCTCTAAAATCTGTTAACATGTATGAGAGAAACTGTCCCTGTAATAGGCGACAATTAGCTTTCAAGTTAGTGAATGATTCATTGTAAGAGAAACACGCCAACCATTTCCCTCTTATTTCAAAACCTTTGCCAAGGCTTTTCGTTTAATAGTATACTGAGGTTTAACTCCTGCAGGAACTTTTGGTGAAATGGCTGCATTAGCCTGGTATATATGAGAATCAGACTTCTACAGCTCTATTCTTTCTGAAATACAGAGGTAAGTCGTCTTTTAAACTAAACTAAAGATGTAAGTGGTGACTTGATCCTGGGTCTCTTGTTACACTGCTGTCACCTTATCCACTGAAATTGAGGTGGGTACAATTCTCAGCTAGTGTCAGACACTCACTCTGTAGAAGTCTGCATTTGAGTAGTCCCTCTAAGTGGCATTTATATTAAATGAAAGAAGTGGGTTTTCCTATACTCTTGTATGACAGAGTGACTTGTACCCCTAAAGTACCTCTTTTTCCTTGAATAAAAAAGACAGCCAAGAAAGGTTACCTCAAAGTAAAAAAAAAAA
>VZTQ01015568.1:0-30197 GCA_013400755.1 Pelecanoides urinatrix
GAGGAAGGACAAAAGGGGTTATTACCACCGCACACACGCCCACGTCCTCATTGGTCTCGCCGGCGTACCGGGGTGTTGACGGCGAGGTGAGCCGGGCAGGGGCCTGTGGAGGATGGAGGAGAAGCCCTCTGCCAGCATCAAGCCCTACCTGGACAAGCTCACCCTGGGGGTCACACGGATACTGGGTGAGTGGCGGTGCAGGAGAGCCCCTTGGGCCTGGGGTAGGCCGGGGGCACCGGGGCGGGGGGGGTCATTCGGTTGTCATGGAAACCGTCCGGGGGCGGAATGGGGCGCCTCCCTCAGGGAGGGGGTCCCGGGGCGGCCCTGCGAGGCCCCGACCCCTGCCGTGGCCCCGGGGTGCCCGCCCGTGCCAGCCCTGCAGCCGGGAACAGCTGGGCAACCCCCGCTGCAAGGCCCGGGTGCCTGCAGCGTTGGGAGCCACCGTGCTGCCCGTGGCATCGACGGGAGAAATCCTGAATCTCTCGACTTGAGAGAGCCCTGCAGTTTCAAAAAAAATCAAAGACAAAGNGGGGGTTATTTGGTTTTTTGTGTTTTCCAGTTGTGAGGTCAGGATAACGTTATCATTCTACTCTGTGAGAGCATTAAAAAGGTGAAACTACTGATGATCAACCATCATGGCAAATGCTTCTCTGAAGTAGCTCTTTTTAAAAAATTACTAGCCCTACCCACATTTTTACCACCCAGGCTCAGATGTACGACATCTGCATGATGTAACTACGTCTAAAATTAATGTTGCCATATAAACTGTTTGAGGTAGGTGTGTTATTTACACCAGCAAGACATGGCAGTGCATGTTTGGCTCTGAAAGTCCTGTAGCATCCCTTTCACATGGAACGTGTTTCCTGGTTTATGTTTGGGTTTTTTTGTTTTTCTGTCTCTATCTCTGACAACTTGTATTGTGCAATATAGCAATGCGCACCCCAGTCCATTGCAGTGATGTTTTACTCTGGTTCTTTTCTCTGTCTCTCCACTCCTTCTGGGAATTTTGCGCATTTTTTTCACAGCGAAGTAGTCCAAAGCATGAAAATTGTGCCACCATTTTAATTAGAATTGCTGAACTAATTGGGAAACACTACCAATCTGTTCAGTGTTTGTTTCTTTCAAATAACAAAGGTATCTCATTCAGAAAGATGCCTTACATTTAGTTCGCAGTACTAAAAACTATCTTGTTTTAAATCTTCTTTTGGGAAGTCTCATGAAGCCAGTAGACACTTTCCTGCCTACCATAACATAAAAGCAGTAATAAGCTTTTAATTCTGTTGAGTTTGTGAAACATTTTTTTCGGGAGATAGAAATGATCACGTAATGAAACTCAACATACTCCTTTTAAGCAAGAAAATGTTGCACGTACAGTATATGGGAGCTTGAGGCCCAATTTTCCAGTACCTTTATGAACAAATGTTCATGGCACCATTTCAAAAACCCTCCTTTAAACAAATTCTATATATGAGGTTGGGGTGGGAGGGGGTTGTTTTGGTTTTTTTAACTTGTAGTGTCTGTGGAAGTCCCTACAAGGTAGGAGATTTCTCACAAGCGTTATGGAGGTTATAATTTGAGGAAAAAAGAGAGGCATGTTTCCCATTGCCAGTATGATTCATTTTGCTGAAGTTCTATGACTAATAGCAAGTTCAGATAGGTTGATTGCTCACAACTAAATCTGAATGGGAGGTGTTAGCTGTTCTGGACTGCCCAGAGCAGGACCATACGTCACTATTTACAGTCTTTATTAGATAAGAATGTAACTATCCAGATATTTTTAAAAGATGCTGAGAGTTTATCCAACTTATAGGCAATATTAGCAGTACTGTAAGGACTGATAATGCTGTGATTTCCTGCTTCAGTTTTGTGTCAGACCATTACATCAACTCTTTCTGATTAATACTGCAAAGCATTTTTGGAAGCTTCCAGAAGAAATGTCCTAGAAATAGGACAGAGTTTACTGTAATCTTGATTCAGAATAGTTAATAGGGAGGAGTCTCTTAAGCTTTATCCTATATCTTTTGTCTAACCTAGGTGGCTTTATTTCTTCTATCTGGAAGAAAAAGCAATCCATGGCAGATGACTTCTTTTCCTCATTAATGTTTAATGGAGCTCCCGTCCATACCTACACATATCTGTAAAACGCGGTCATCAGTTTACCCACAGGATATTTTTAATATAACATTCGGGCTTTTAAGATGGAATTTCTTTCTTTTGATCTTGGATTTGGTTCAGACCTCTTTAGAAGTTGCAGTTCTCTCATTCTTAGACATCTTCTTTGACTGATACGATATTTAATCTTCCATCATCCCAGCCGAGCCATTGTGCATGATGAATTAAACATCCGTGCTGTTTTCTTTGATCACAGAAATAACAATTACTCTGTTATTATAATCTCTTAACTTGTCATAAGGCTTGCATAGCTTAAATGGAAAAGACCAGTTAGATCATTGATTCCACACACTTCTTTAGAAACAGAATACGTATGGACGGCTTATATTTGAGCAAGAGACAGATCCCCCCGCCTTGCACCCACCTATTTGAAATGAAACTTGGCGGAACATCAGTCTCTTCTGTATGTTGGGGCCCTGCATTGGCCAGACAGATTACCTAGGTGACCTGCTATGATTTCATATTTTTTTTCTTTTTTCTGTCTTTAACTTGGAGTTTGGTTTTCTGGTGCTATGTTTTGTCTTTTAAATTATCTGTTGATGTAACAATCAATACTTCCAATTAAAGTGAAGTTTAGACTTCCTGAAACTGAGTGCTGCTCTTCCACCAGCAGAACAGACAAGGGCAACACTGTTGCTAGAATTAAAAGCCCAGTGCTGGAGATAAAAAACAAACCAAAGCTCTCTGGTGCTTGCCTTTCCTGTCTGGTGCACTGTGTATGTTTTACCAGAAAGCAATTATAATATGTGTGACTGCTTTGCGAGCCAATACTTTCACAGCAGAGCTGGTCTTGTAAGCCCTGCATAGTGATCACTTCTACTCCACAGCCCTGTGTGCTGGGCTTGCAATTCCCACAACAAGTTAGTAGTCTTTCTGGACCTGATCCAAAGTGAATGAAGTCAGTGGGAACTATTTGAGTTGGCTGTAGATGAAGTAAAACATAAAATAATAAGTGCAAGGGAGAGAGACTGTTCTGCCATCACACACCTGCAAGGGTAGCACCATGTAGATTAGTATCTTGCATTTATATAGCATCCTTTCCCATGAAATACTCAGATGATTTTTATAAATGATGAGCTCAGTGCTCGTTACAAATTTGCATGTGTCCAGCTGGGATTCCAGAGAACTGATGTTTGCTCATGCAGGTCCCTTCGGTAGGATCAGATTCTGCGTCTGTTCAGAGCCACTGAATCCAGTGCTGAAGTGTGCCCATCTTTGTGGAATACCATTGTTAGTGATTCACAGCAACACTGCACAACATCTTGTGTCAAGCTGAGAATATCCTACCCAACTGAAACCACAGGGCATGCTTACAAAGAAAGATTAATCTCTCTTTTAGAGTTTGCCCAGGAACCCACAGTTGATTTTTCCATGAATCCTCTGCAAAAGATCACACCTTGAATACAAAATGTGTGCGTGTGTGTATATGTGTATGTATATCTGTAAAAACCATCAAAGGATGGCATCATGTGCAGCACTAGGCATCCTCATGCCAAGACATGCTGAGTACAGTTACACACAAAAAAGAATGCGACTGCTCAGTCACCAGCTGAGCTTGCAATCATTAATGCCTTTTCCCCAGCTGTAAGTCAGGTTAACTTGCAAAATTCCCTGGTTCTCAGTGTTTGATGTCACCCGTGTTAGCTGCAGACATGCTCCTCTCTTCATTTTAGAGACTTCTCCAGGAGTTGCTGAGGTGACGTTTGTGGAAAAGGAGCCAGCTGAACGCCACACAATCATTTCATGGGAGCAAGTGAGTATTTTCGTGATAATACTGCAGTGAGGTCAGTCTGAATGTACAGCAGCCCTTGCATAATATCAAATGCAATGGCTACCTTGTGTTTGTCTGTGAGACAATCGGTTACCAAGTTTGATGCACAATGGAGCCTAAACAGATGTTTTTGTTTGTTTTTTAAATGGGGTATTACTCTGTCTTTTAGGCTATCACATGCACCTGATCTGTTAGAGAAACTTCATCAGTGTGGGTATATTCAGAATGACAACTCTAAGAAGAAATCACATAACTGTAGTAGGCAGCAACAGTGGTGACTCAGTGGAGAACAAACATTGTTCTGACTCAGGTCTGAAACCATTTTCCAACTCCCTTTCAAACAAAATGAAGAAGCTCTTTATTATTCATGGATACTAAAGATAAAGACCTCAAGCTGGAAAATACCACTGAGCCACCCAGTTCATTCCAGTTATCTATTTCTCTTTCCAGTCTCAGCTATTCTCTTCCATTTACCATAGCCCCTTCTTCCACCTCCCCTTTAGCTAACCAACCCAATCTTTTGGCCAAGGCATGTCCCATTGCCTGTTCTAGAAGACGATGAAGGACACATGCTACCTTGACTCCACTAACCTCACTGCATCAGAGTGTGTGACCAGAGGGCTCCTGAATACTATCGTGTGACTCTGGTGGGTAGAGATGGCATTTTTTGTCCCCTTTTTGAATATGCATGTGTTTATCAATCCCATGACCATGGGGGAATAACTGCTTTCTAGGTATCACTTATATCTGGGGAAGGGACAGTAGAAGCTGACTGGCCTTTGGCAAGGTGTGTGGCAGAGGATGGAGTTGAATGAATCACACTCCCTCTACTCCAACACTGGCTATGCCATAACGCACAGGCTCCCAGAGACTGAGCGCGTTACCACTACGTAAAATAACTTCCCCTTTAATGACGCTTCGCCATTTACAGTTTTTCCTAAACAGTAGGGAAAAATCTTGCACTAGTTTTGATAACGCCCTATCCCAATTAGTGATATTTATCAAGAATTTATAAATCCAGGTCAGAATGTATGTGATGTAAACCTGTGTTATTTACTGAAACTTGTACAGTAGCCAGCAACTGTGGTCAGGCAGAAATGTCCGGTTTTTCAGGTTCGTGTGAACTGATTCCTGATTTCCTATAGCTGTTGTTCAGGTGTTGGATGAACTGGGCTGGAAAGTCTGAGGCACCCTGACTGTGAGCCAGCTCAGGTCTGGGAGCAGCAGAGTGACATTCACTCATTCTTCTGTTGAGTGGAGAGGACTGCTTCTCCTGAACATGGTATTGCTCTCATTTTCAGGTGCTGCTACTCCTCCGAACTAAATTGGGTTTGTTTCAAAATTGAGCTATTCCTGTAAAGCCAAACTTTGAAATGCTGTAGCCAAAGCACTTCACTCCAAAGATGTCAAAACAAAACTTCAGCTCCCCCCCTCCCAGTGATGGACTAAGTTAATTGTGGAAGTAAACCTTGAAAATTAAGTAGATACAGTTGAGCTGGACTGCTAATGGTGAAGGACTTCGCTATCTGTTTCTTTGCTTTTGGTCCCAGTTGCATTGGCAAAACCTGAAATCTCCCTTCTCCAATTAAAAGATAACTATTTTCTTTTTCCTTTTTTTCCTTGAGCTTTGGGGATGAAGTCTGATATCTAACACAGTCCACGCAATTGCAGTATGTCCTGCAGTTAAGTGCAAAGCACTGAGCACCTCACAGGCCCTTCCAGGATGAACTCGCACCTCACTTTTCCTCAAACTCATCCTGCTTGAATTTGAATACAAGTTTATGTACCCAATGTTCCCTTTTATCACTGTTTTTTTTTTTTTTCGTAGCCACTAGGTGGCAATACTTATGCACGTAATCATTTCTCCATAGTTGAGATTTTAACAAGATCTTGTCACAGTCTATATTTTTAACTCCCCTCTATGTCCTTGGTTATGAAAGTATTTGAAGGGCTTTTTGTGTGATGTAGGGAAAACTGGTCCAACTATTCCCAAAATTATATTCTTTTTCCAAAAAAACCCTCTCTTTTCATTGAGACTCACCAAATAAAAGCTCTATTCTTAAGATTATTTTTTTACATCTTTTTCTAGAAGCAATTTTCCAGTCCTATTTCAGTTTTGCAATTGAAAGGTATTTCTGCTGAGAGAAAATCTGTGGTATTTAGAAACTCTGAAAAGAAAATCAACCTTTTTTTAAATTATGAATTATTAAAATTATATTCTAATAATGCTGGCAATGTGCATTTGTTTTTGTCTCCATCAGCTGTGTTTGTTAAATTGGGCTGTGCCCAGTTTGTGCCAGTATTTAACTGGATACTAAGTCTTACACTTCAGGAAGTCAAACCTGAAATCAATCCTGAATNCAGCTTGTTGAATGTCCATTAGCTGCCATGAGGCTTTGCAGGGGAAGGTGAGCTTCATGACAGGAGACAGTGCAGTAAGACAGTAGGAGAGCAGAAGAGATTTTTTCCAAGTCTTTCTGTAAGGGCAGAAAGAGCTGTTAAGTCTTACACTTCAGGAAATCAAACCTGAAATCAATCCTGAATATTTTATTGGAAATCAGCACACTTGCAAAAATATTTAAGGTGTATGGTTGTCAAGTGTTTACATGGGTAGCATCGCTTCCCCAAAACTTTCAAGCAGTTCAAAATATTTTAATAAAAACATAATTTTTTCACCTTTCCTGATATTAGACTTACCAAGGTGTTATCTTTTCGCCAAGAAAGTGAGACAAGCAATAGAAGGGGAAGTAGATACAGAGTTACCAGATCACTGGAACACCAGTGCTAATAACTGTGTATCATCCTATGACCCCGTTCCCACTCCTAAAATTAGGCTGGCAACTGCCCTGCTCCCCTCCACGTGCAGTTTTTAAAAGTAGGTGTTATACTAAAACATTGCTAGGAGGCACTCTGGTATCTGCAGTGATGATGTCTGAACCACGTTTTCTTTTTGCCTCAACCAGAAGAGAAATAAGTCACTCACATAATTGCTTTCGTTTTCAAAAAATAGAAAATTACATTCTGTTAGGGGGAGCTGGAGGTCCCAGGGTTCAGCACCGCAGCAGGCCAAGCAAAAAAAGGGGGTCATTTTGCCTGTTTCTCTAATTGGCTTGTTAGCAGTGTCTGAACTGCCCCTGGCTGGCTGTAAGCAATCCCTGCCCATCACGTTGCTGGAGCATTGATATTCTGCAACTCTACATGCGAAATTTGTTGTTTCTCCTTATGTACTTTGTCTACAAAGATTTATTTTTCGGTAATAAAACCATAAAAAAACTCTCAAGCAGTTTGATGCTTTCCTATTGTGGACTGTCTTAGGCTGCCAAACAATTTAGAAACTCTCTCTGCATGTAAATCTCAGTCAGAACTGCGGTGGTGGTTTCTGGCTATTCTAGAAGTCTTCCTTGCTGCTTCTACCATACCTTTTTTTGACTCAAAAGTATGTATGCAGGCGTGCGCATCCACAAGGGTCCTCCTTGCCATCCTCCTTGTAATGTCCTCCCTCAGCATTAGGCGAGCCTGCCATCCCTGATCCCCAGGAGCGCAGGACCTGCCTGTCCTGAACCTGCCTTGTGGCCCTGACCGTGGGAGAGGCAGGGAAGTGGATCCAGCAGAACCAGTGCATGAGGAAAGGTATATTTCTTCAAGCTGCATAACGGGGGAGAGGCTGGAGGACTTTTGGGAGGTGGATAGTGTTTCTGACACAGCATGCCCCTCCTGTGGGGCCTTATTATAGGCTGATTAGAAAATTGGCTACACAACACCGTCCTCAAGAGAATTGCCAAATTCTGTTCCCTGCCACGGGGGACAGGTCTACCCCAGCCCCATGCCTTTTGGGGCAGGAAATCCAAGCAAGGTGATCTCCTGGGAGTCCCCCCAGATCAGATTTATAAAAGGTGCAACAAGAATGTCTCAGTATCTTACATAAATTAACATCTTCTGCATTCATTGGCAGCTAAGGCAGACCAGTCATGAAACAGCATGACATTAGGGAGAGAGAAAGGTGGCTGCTGATGTGCTCTGCTACGTGGAAGCGTGAGAAGTGACATAAATCCCTTCCTTTTCTCCCCAGAAGTTGGATAAAACTCATTCAGTTTTTTAGAGAAGTCTCTCTAAAGCGATATGCTTTGATTGCTGTCCATTTCTTTAGTATATTTGCTTGGGAGGCATTGTTACAAGAGTACTTTAACTGAATTGCCATATGTCAGTGTTTTAGCTCTGGATCCAGCGCTGATCAGGTCTTGGCAGCAAGGCTGCCCTGGTTCTAATATTCTTCTCTTTCCTCAATGGACTGTGCTTTCTTGGGAGACTATTTGGGGATATTATAGACAATAAACAAAAGAAATAGACCTCACACACAATATTGGGCACTTGGGATATTTTATTTTATGAGCTGATGAGTGTAACCAGATGACTGGAGTGAAAACAGCTGCTTGCCAGGGCTGTGGTTAAGCCACTTCTGGCACTTTAGTAGGAATATTGTATTTTATGAGTCTGGAGATCACAACTCTGGAAACGACCAGCTGAGCAGGGGGAGTACAGAGCTTGAGAAGCCATTTTTAATATGTAGTAGCAGCTTGTTTCTCTGACTCTGCTGTCAGAAGACCACTGTTTTGAAGTCATAGGATCATGTGGCTAAGCATAATATGACAAATTAGTCAATCCTTTGCATCAGATGGGAGAGATGGATATAGAATCATAGAATATTCGTGAAGCTTTCTATATAGAGGCCTTTTCCTGTAGACCCGAGATTTGCTCTGGTAACAGCGTTTTCCACCCATGTATTTTGCACTATCATTTGGAAAGTCATGCAAAGGGACATGGTTAGGAGAATCCTAAAATGAAGTGGGGAGGGCAGCCATTTGGAGAAACATGCACATGTTGGATCTTTCCATCAAGAAAAGGAGGATTCAGAGCTGAAGGCCTATCCAGATGTGATTTTTTTCCTTGTCTTAATCAGCTACCTTTGTTAAATTGGGCTGTGCCCAGTTTGTGCCAGTATTTAACTGGATACTATGGTGGAAGTTTTAAAATCTCAGATTTTGTCATCCCAATGGATCTGGTTCTCCTGCTTAGAAGAGAAACCCACTGAAGTCAAAAAAGCTGTTCCCATATGTATTTTTACTGCTGGGGTAGATTACTTAAAATTAGGGGGGTTGAAGTGGACTGAAAGTGCTGTGTAAACATTTACACTCTTCTGAGGCTTTGTAGCAGGTCTGTCATATTTTCTTCCTTCATAGTTTTAAACCTAGTCACTGTGCTTACAGCTACAGCTTGAAATTGGAAGTGGTAAAAGCACAGCATGAAATTATAAATGTTTAGAACTGAGAAGAACCCACAGAAGAAGCTGTGTTTGTTCAAGGCATTTGAAGAACTTCAGATATGTCCATGTGGTTTAGTAATCTCCTGAAACTTACCACCAGGGCCTCAGCCATCACCAGGCTCTTATCAAAGGACTGTAAATTCTCCTCAAAACAAAGTTTCTACAGTATCAGATTCTCTGCTTTAATACTTGTTGCCTCTAAAGATTTTCCCTACCTGGGTTAGGAAAGCACTGCGCTAGCAACCACGCTGCTGACGGAGCAAGTGAAGTGACCTGCCCTATTGCAAGCTGCAAAGCCATTAATATCTGGGACTCGTCAGTAGCAGTCTGTTGGCGTAAGTGGATATGCTTAGAAAGTAAGTTAACACACAGGAGTGAAGGTTGTGGGTGGGTTAGAGGGTCCTGCACAGCGTATACACCACAGTTTAGTGGACAGGGACTGTAACCACTCAAAGAAAGTGACTGTGAATAAAGCTTTAACAGGCAGAAGGGCTGCCCTGGTTCTAGAGGAGGGAGGGGAATTGGACAGGAGGAGGCCAGCGCCTTTCCTTGCTTGTGCCAGTCACTGATGACCAGAGGCCAGCGTTGCAGCTGGATGCACAGCTGGCGGGTAGCTCCTGCTGGATAGAGGTATTGAGGCAACATCAGGGCAGATAACTGGATATGCACAAGTTGGAGACATGGGGAAGAATCTGATCAGCATCTCTGGAGATGTTACAAATTTGTGCCCCAAGTGAACCAGAGCTACATGAACTGCATGTGCATGTTTCTTTTCCTTAGCTACTGGTTACCAGAATATTCTTCTTTTATTTTATGAGACTTTGAATGTTACATTTTCTAGTAGCTGCTTCCAGCAGAGGCACAATATTGGAAAGCTATTAACATCTGACTCCTCTGCTTTCTCCAAAGCAATTCTGTAACTTCTCCAAAATCCACCCAGGCCTCTGAGGCCAGGCTGTGAATACCTACCTGAATAACATCTTGATCTGTGGTAGGGTGAGCCTATAGGAGGGAGAGCACTACTGACCTATAAATGTTCTTAAAGTTTGTAATTCTCTCTTGTTTCTTTGAGTGTCAAACTCATTGCACAAAGAGCAGGCCATGTCCAACAGCATGTCTTTGAAACTGGCTGAATGAAAGAAATACACCTTTTTTAGAAAAGGCTGAAAATTCTGTCACAAAAGTACTTGAATTATCAGACTTGCTATGTTGCAAATCTCACGTTATTTGTCCATTTTCCCTGTAAAATGTAGCTCCCGGAGTCCTGTGATTATAAACAGGTCTCAGATCAACATTTTAAAGAAGAAATTGTCTCTTCTCCTGGTTTAATGACAAAGCTTGACCCTCAAGGGGCTTAGTTGTGTCTTTGTTCCTGAGCAGATTTAAAAGCACATGGAACTGAAAAGGGAGAATTACCACAAGTTGCAACTTGGAGGTTCAGACTGCAATTAGGAAAACTTTTTCACAAGGAGGGTGGTGCAGCCCTTAGACAGGTCAACACAGAGATTGTGGAACCTGCATCATCGGAGACTATCCTAAGTTTTGGGGTCTTATTCTTTTGGAGTCTTGAGTTTGACAGTACTTTAAATGCAAACTCACTTCAGTCTTTTTCTCTGAAACAATTACAACCAAAACAACAGATAACTCCTTTAATCATGGGTGTTGCTTGTCTTCTTAAAACTGACAGGCTTCTGTACTGTTTCATTTTGTGTTCTTGACACATCAACAGGAACGGAGGGTCACTCGTCTGCACCCAGTCCTGTCACCAAGAGCAGTGCCTCCAATTGCCTATAGCTCTTTGGGTTTCTTGTTGTTCTGAGGATTAAGCCTTTATCCTTCCTTCCTCATATTTGTTGCTTAGCTGAAAAGTCTAAGTTAAGAAAGGCTTCTTCCACAACCAAGATAGGAATAGAAGAAGGGTCCTGGTTCTTAGAAACACTCTCACCAGCTCGCTGTAGTTGCTTCTTTCGCTGTTGGCTCAGAAGGAAGCAGGCTTAGGATCCACAGCCAAGTGCTGAAGTTTGGTGGGATGAAGCCAGACCAGCAGGTTTGTGAGACTGACTCTGTGTATTTGCACACAAACTGTTTGTTGAGTGAAATGTTAAACCTGCTTGATTATGTGCAACTATTGAGTCTATGCTTCTTTCACCTACTTGGAACTGAAATCCCTCAGAAGAAGAGAGTCCTTGTGCTAATATTATACATGCGTTAGTGGAACAGGTAGGTTTAGTCTGATTTCACTTAAAGCAAAACTCTATTCTTGTAAGCCATATATATGAAAAAGCTGATTGTTTTTATATATGTGATCTTGGAGTGGCTCTTAGTGCCAAAGGATGATATGTCATCTCAGTTGGGGAACAATCCTGTAACAATCTTGTGATAACTGACTGCTCATTGTGAAATTTTCCCAAGTCATCTTTGTTAATACAGTAGCACAGACCCAAGAAATATGCAGTTTTCTCTCAAGGTTTTAGGATGAGGTATTTGAGCTGATTTGAGTCATCTTGAGGTTGAGCAAACCATTTGGTGACAAATATTTCTGTACCAATATTTAGTTGCTCTTCGGGTTTGAGGCACGTTCTGCATTTTCCCATAATACTTTGATTGTGATTTGCAGAAAAACTCCTGCATATTGCCAGAAGATTTAAAGAACTTCTATCTGATGACCGATGGCTTCCAGATGACCTGGAGTGTGAAGACTGATGGTGAGTCCATGTATTCCTCTCCACCGATATCCTCATTTCATTGCAGCCAGTCTTTCCTTTGCAGAACCTCTTTAATTTCAGACTTACTTTCTGCACAGTCAATACACATCTGTCAGCATCCTGCATTAGTCTGAGCAAAAACACATGCACCAAGTCATTTTGAATGAAAAATTAGCACTATTCCTTAACTTGCAAAAAAATGAAGTAGTTTGTTTCTGCTAGGCAGCTTGATCAGAGACTACAGAAAACTGACCTCTGAATTAATAAGTGAGTGCATTTCTGCATGGGATCGTAGACTGTTTTAGAGATGTCCTGGTGAGGAAAAAAATATGACTGCACATCAAAGGTCCCTTCCTGATGTGACAGAGCAAAGCCCATTGCTTGCATGTGCTGGACTTCCACAAAAGAGACGTGTATACTGAATCCTGGCTAGAAACCAAACAAGTCTTCATGACATAAATACCATTCTGTAATACACTGGCCATCTGTTGATACTCAGGTTTAGGTATGTAGTTTAAATCTTGTACCTAGACTCCCTCTGTAGTTCATGGAGAGAGAAGCAGCTGTAGCACATTATCCTATCATAAAGCAGTAGGAAGAGTCACCTCTGATAACACCTCTTTCTCATTAAAAAGTATATGTACGTGCCGGAGCCTGATTCTGCTTTCCATCAGCTAAAGTCCATTCACTGGAGTTATTTCTGGAGTCAGTGGTAGAAATGAGAACAGGACCAAGCTTTATTAACCATCCTTGTTTGGCAAGAATCAGGCAGTCCATTCACTCTGCACTGGAGCCCTGCAACTATTATCCTGGCTCTTGTTGCCTTCAAGTGAGGTTGTCAAATTGGGCTGTGGACGCTGCTCGCTTCTGGAGGTGGGTGTCAAATACAGGGTTTTCCTCAGGAAGTGGAATTTCATTTCAGAGACAGTTGACATAAGGGCTGTAGCACCTGCACTGAGTCCCGTCGTGTTTCAAGTGGGATTTAGTGTGTTGTGACCTCTGAATAGTCTTGTGTTCAAGAGACCAAGGCAGCTCACATAACTGTCTTGTTTGAGCAAACATCCAGTAGTGCCTTCTGAGGCCCTTCACACTGGCACGTGGCTGAACAGGGTGCTCGTTGACTTGATGTCTGGTAACAGTACTAGTCCTCAGGAGAGACAAGTCCTCAAGCATTCATTCAGGAACACCCACATGTTGACACACTAATAAAATCCTGTGTTGGTGTGGGAACCAAGAGGATGCACCCTAAGCAGGTACATGGGGTGAAAGAGGACGAGCTGCCCCATAAGCTGGAATGGGTGGGGTGGTTTCTGGTAGGAAGGACAGCAGCAGGGAAAAGAGTTTTGAGGAGGTGGCTGTAGCTAGCCAGGATTTTTAATAGCCAGTTTCACTGGACTAGGCTAACAGCTGCAGCACAGGCATAGCCAGCAGTGTAATTCTCATACCTGCACAGCTCTGAGATGGTGTCGCATTGCCTGTAAGTGTGACTGTGTGTTTGAAAAAGCCTAATTTTTGTTCCACTGGAGCCTGACTTGGTTAAGTTTCCAGGCTTGCTGGGTATACCCATCTCTTCTTCCCATCTGTGTTTTAGAAGAGATTGAGTTGCTGTGTGGAGGAAAAGAAGTATGTCCTGTGCTTTCCTGACACTGGATGTGATTAATTATCAGTCTTATTGCAGATACCCCAATGCCCCTGGGCTCCATGGTGATTAATAGTGTCTCAAAGCTGTGTCGGCTTGGCGGTTCCTCTATGTACACTCTGCCTAATGCACCAACTCTCGCTGACCTGGAAGATGACACAGATGAGGAAGGTAAGGTCCTGTTAACAGGGTAGAAAATGTGCTCTGTCTCATCCCTTTTGCTCTGTTAGGGTAATGTTAGCATATAGCACATGGATACAGCAACAGAAAAGATCACTCCAAGTAGATGTGGTTTTCTTTGACTCCTACACCGGACCTACTATATGTCCTATTAGTCCCCTACATCCTTGAGAGGTAGACTTGTATGCTGTGAATCTCGTGGGGATTGTTAATGCTGCCAGTCACTAGTATTATTTGTATACTCTTTTAACAGCCTGGCAGCCCTCCTGTTCTGCCTTTTCCCTATTTAAATTTTTAACTGAGGCTTCCTCCAGTGATTCAGCTTCTAAAGTCTTTGTCTGCTATGGTGTTATATGAACAAAAGATAACAGTTTTTGTCTTGGTGGTGAAAAGACAGCTGGCTATGCTCTTTGGAATTGGAAAAATAGCTCTGGTAAATACATGTAAGTGTGAGGTGACACTGGAAAATGTGTGTTTCCAGACTGCCTAAAAATGCTGGGTATCCTGCAGTTTGGAGAGAAGAGGAAGAACAAAAGCCCACTCTTTTTCTCAGAGCTCATAGAGTCTAACAAGACTGGAAGAAGTAAGAAGATAAGAACAGAGGCAGGTGTCATGCTGACTCCTTAAAACATTGTTATTTGATTTCAGTCTTATCTCTGAATCTCCATAGCTCTTGTAGCTTCTAAATGTGGCTGAAAGTTTCCTTTTGCACATTCCAGCTTGAATGCAGTCCTGATCTTCTAGCCATTGTAATGAAATGGGCCAAATTCTACATCCATTTAGCCACTCAGACCTCCACTGATGCATTTATAAGGTACACTGAGAAAAAGCTACATCCCCACCAGTGTTCTCATCCTGACTTTCATGGAAAGCTCTTCTTAAGAGTACAGCTCTTGTGTCCCCCTTCTTCCTCAGCAGCATTAGAATTCAAAATTATATTCTGCAAGAACTTCCAGCTACACGATCTCAAAATGGTCCTGTAGAAAGGCTATGTGGGTGGTTGTGGGTCAGAAGTTGGATATGAGTCAGAACATGTGGCTGTTGAGAAGGATGCTGATGTCACACTGGAATGTATGAAGAAATGTCTATGTCTCCAAGTTCATCAAAGTCTTCTGTCACGAGAAAAAGAATAAACTGTTCTCCCTGTGCTCCTTAGAAAAAAGGAAAGTAGGGCAAAAAAGAAATGGTGGATAGAACAAAAGTAATGGGCTTCAATTGCAGCAAGGAAGATACAGGATCCACATGAGGAAAACTTCTAAGTGATAAGGATGGATTTGGGTTGACTGTCTGGAGACTGTGGCATCTCCAACACTGGAGGACTTTAAGAAAAGATTAGACAAACACCTCTCAGGAGTAACATCTGTAAAGCTGATTTTGTTTTATGCCAGGGAAGGACTAGAGGGCAGCTTGATGTCTTTTTTCAGCCATCAGATTTTGACTCCGTGGTTTGTTTTCCTACCAGAGATGAAAATTTTTCTCACTTTTTTTTTTAAAATACAGAGCACTTAATCTTTCCAAGAAGTATAAATATAATAGTTTGATTCAGTTCTTCCTCAGCTGATTTATTAATAAGTATCAAATAGATTGACTCTTTGCAGCTGAGTCACAGTCATGTTTCATGATTTTTTTTCTGTTTTCAGGTAATGGAGACAAACCAGAGAAGCCACACTTTGATTCTCGTAGTCTAATCTTTGAATTAGACCCATGCAATGGGAATGGGAAAGTTTGTCTTGTTTATAAGCACGCTAAACCAGGTAAGACTGAAAAGAGCAAAGTTAGCCATCTCTTGTTGTGGATTGTATCTGGAGGCCACATGTGTAGAATCATCTTACTTTTCTGATCTTCTTTGCAATTTGTAGATGAACGTTTACTGGGACGTCCTGTCTCCACTGAAGTCAGGGCTTAAACCTTACAGACTTAACTGGAGCTAACATTTTCCCTCCTTTCAGTGTTTGAATCTGAGTTATAACTTATGATTTCTACATGCTGCATAGCATACTTGCATACTGAAACAGGAAAGCATTCGCGAATGACCTATAGACAATCATGTTGAAATAATGCAGAAGGTTAGAGCTCAGCCACTAACATATCTCTGGTTACTCACATGTCTCAGAACAATTCCCTTACATTTTGATGAGAAAAGGTGTAATGCTGCTTAGAAGCAAAGGGTGGGTGGTGAAAAAAGTCCTTAGCTGATTGAGACTTAGACTGGTTCCTCCACTTTGTGCATGGATGCAGAGCCTCCACATGCTAAATAGGTCAAAATTTGGCAGGAAGGGTTAACCAGGAGAGTGAAAGATGTGAGTGGAGCTGTTCCTTCTGACAGATACACAGAAAGCTGCTATCAGTCAGGGATTAGTGAAATACCCGAGTCACTTGTACAGTAGTTGTCATTTGACACAGTGCACAGGTCACTAGGTGTATGTGTATACCTGTATGTTCACTGTATCGGGGTGTGCAATTGTGATACACCTATTCTTAAGAAAACCCTTTGGTTGTTATCTTCTTCCTTTCATTGGGTGTGACTACAACTCCTAAGGCAGAAACTTCTTATTTGTCCTCTTGCCTTCCAATCTTAGTGATTTCAGCACATGCGGTGGATAACCTGAGCAAGGGGAGGGAGCATTGTTTACAGGTGTTGATGTGAGCATAGAGGAGAGTGTGTTTAATTGGCAATGTTCAGCATCTCCTAGTGTTTTTCCAAGTAAAATCACTTCTTTTTATGCTCGAGGATGTCACCACCAGAGAAATATTTGATCACTGTGGAACGATTTTGCAAAATGTGTTTTTGTTGGCAGCACACACTCCCATGGCTTCCAGACCCTGGACTCTATTCAGTAACCCAGATGACTGACAATTGAGTTAGTTGCTTTTTACTTTGTGGGGTAGATAAATGTTTGCCATAATTGTACTTTGAACTTACACTACAAAGTTGCTGATGTCCGAGCATGTTCCGTGTAGAACATCAGTCCCAGGTTGGAAGGAATAGCATTGCATCCATTTTCCGGTGGCGAAAATGAATATAATGGCTATTGCATGAGTATTTTTAGTAAGGCTGGGAGCAGAACCAAGTCCTTTTCAGTCCCCATCCTCTAACCGTTAAACCACATTGCCTCTGGATAATCATCTATGTTAGTCAGGGATGCTGCCTTTTAGAAGCTGCAGCCTTTCTGATAAGTATGTTGTATCTCCCATCTGACAATGGCCAGGGGTTGATCTTATCACTGCAAAGCAACAGTATAATTTGTGTTTGTTTTGTTCTAGTTGTCTCCGCAGACACAGAGATATGGTTCCTGGACAGAGCTCTGTATTGGCATTTCCTCACCAAAACCTTCACGGCCTACTACCGCCTGCTCATTACCCACCTGGGTCTCCCACAGTGGCAGTACGCCTTCACCAGCTATGGGGTCAGCCCCCAGGCCAAGGTAGGACAGCAGGATCCAGCTCATCAGTATTTCATAGAATCATAGAATCATTAAGGTTGGAAAAGACCTCTAAGATCATCAAGTCCAACCATCAACTCCACACCACCATGCCCACTAAACCATGTCCCTAAGCGTGCTCTACTTCATCAGTCAAGACTGTGTACATGGTACTCTAGCATACGCCTGTGCTCTGCCTTTCTGTAACTTTCCTGCTAGAATATTTTTGTTCAGTATATTCACAAACCTTAGTGAAATCATTCATGTATTCCCTAATCATTTGCAGCCTCTGTTAGTTAAAATCCCCATTTGTTAACCATTATCATTTTTAAAGGTTTTCAGGGGTGGTATATTAAAACTGTTTTCCATTAAGCAGTACGTGAATAGATTGCCATCTACATTTTGGTATTGATCTTTTGTTTATCTTGTTCAACACTTTTGGTTTTAGTGGGATGTGTAATACCATAACCCCTACAGTTTTATTTCCTGACTTCGTCAATGGAAAACTGATAGGAAAAACACTAAGAGATGAGAACTGCAGGGCATAACATTGTGGTGGCATCTGGGAATCAAAAAAAAAAATTATTGTGGTCACTTCTAGGTGTAAAATCAGGCCGAAGAGGAACAAACACAAAATTCTTTGTGTAAAGAGTTAAAAAACCTGCATTATTGCATGTGTGAAGAGAGGGAGGGAGGCTATATTTTGATAAGTTCAGCTAGTTTGGTTCCAATTTGTAAGCACTTTTAAATTCCAAGTTTTTTAATCTTTTCTGCTTCTCTGAATCTAAATAAATGTGGTTTAGTTTCATCCCCTCCCTTTGCATTTCCTCATGTGGTTTAAATCAGGAGTTGCTCCTGATAGGAGTTACACTGCAGGAAAGGTAGGGTTAAGTTTGTGTCTGGTTCTCCTCTTCTGTGTCTGGAATGTGGGGCAGTTCCAGGGCTGTAGCTGTAGCTGTGCCTTGTGTATCCTTATCACAAGGCACTCTGCACAGTCCTGTAATCTGCAAACTGATAAGTGCTGTATGATTAAAATCAGGTCTCAGGGGTGAGGTGGAACAGGGTGGAAATGTCTAATTGCAGTTTGATTGTAACCTCTTCCTTCTCCACCATCATGCCTTTCAGCAATGGTTTAACATGTATAAACCCATAACCATCAACACAGCTCTCCTCTCTGAAGAGGCTGATTCCTTTGTGAATAAGCTGGACCCCAATAAGGTATTTAAAAGCAAGAACAAAACTCCAGTGATCAAAAAGAAACCACCCTCCCAGCCAGCAGGCTCCCAAAAGAGTCACACAAGCATGACCTCCTCCAAGACATCCTCACTAGCTGGGAATTCTTCAAGGAAGTGAGACCCCCAGATCTGACCCTGGACAGCATTTGCAATAAGCTTTGATGTTCTCTGATGCAGAGTCTCAGTGGTTCTGACAAAGTTCCTTGTGCATGAATAGATGTGCCCATGGAAAACACATTGCAGCATTTGCATGAAATATAGCCATGATGTGCTTTTACATGGGAGGGATGTAGTTCCTGGAGACTCTGAGAAAAAAACTTGGGACAATGATTTTATTCCCTTCTGCTACTTGCAGCATGTACTTTTCAGAGGGCATGAAGAAGCCCTTGATGTCACTGCTCTATAGGGAAGCTTTTGTTCCTGTGCAACTACAGCAGTGAAATGAAAGAAACTATAAGTCACCATTACTTTAATAGACCCAAATACAGTGTATGAAGATATTTCTGCCATCTCCTTTGAAAGAAACCTGTCCTGACCTTGCATGCTATGGGAGCAGGCTGGAACCCACTGAACAAAGAAATACCTTCTGCTTCAGACAGAATTAAACTCCGCACTTCCCTGTGCTCCTTCCAACTTCTGCTCTGAGATTCATGGTACAAAGGGACCTGGGGCTTCCAGGTCTCTGCATTGTCCTAGTTGCTTGCTCTACAGCCCAGACCACTTTTTGGCCTTTGTGCCATGTATTTTCGGATAGTGACATCTGTGTGATGTCCTTCCCAAGTCAGTAGTGTTAAGTGTAAGAGTCCCATAAGCCAGGAGGACCCCTTGGTTTGTCACACATTCATTTGCGCAGTTGACCATTCAAACAGCCTTTCTCACTTTTCAATTGGGCAGGATCTGACCAGGGGCCACTGAGATCCTACAGCCTTAGAAGCCCCTGATGCTGTTTTCTATACTGTAATTGTTCAGGTTAGAACTGCACTTTAACCCATTCACTGCTGGTTTTCAGTTACACCTGATTGTTTCCATTACTTTTCTATGCCATTTTGTCTTCTTAGATGTGCTGGAAACACATGGTAGCAACAAACACATTTTGTGCCTAAGCAGGGAAATAAAAGTCACCATCTTCAAATAAGCACTGATTATTTAAACATCATCATCTTTTATTTATAAAACAGTCACATAATTACATAAGACAAACCTACCTCACAGGGATGTTGTGAGGCTTTCTCGAGTATTTGTATGGCCTTTAGAAAGTCGAAGCCACCCTGTAAGTGCTTAATAGTATTTTAATAAAGATTTGAGTATTTTCCTCCAGAGTGATTGGGTGTTTGAAGATGTTTTTGGGAGCAGATGCACAAGGATGTATGGTAAGAGCAGGGTGCAGGCTGGATTGTTTGGGGGGTTTTTTAATGCAGTAGAGAATCTCTCACTGAGAAGGGACGGGTTACAGTGTCTTTTAGCTAATCCCATCTTGAGCTATGCAGCTGTTTCTGCCACTGTTGGATCCTGTATTTTGATTTCTATGAACATACAGTTGTCTGGAGTTTTGCAGGTCTGCTTTGCTTTTCTCCAGAATGTGATGATTATTTTTTGGTAGATTTTTACACAGAGAGATTGAATAATTTTTTCGGGTCACAGACAGGTCTAGCCCTACCCAGGTCTGCCCAGTGTCTCAGAGGCCCAGTTTGTCTGGTTAAGCAGAGCAAGTTTATTGAAGACTAGTCCCTCATTTATTGAAGACTAGTCCCTGCATTCTCCCTGCAGGTGGAGAAAGAGTGTCCTCTGGCAGCACCATTGCACGTGCCCTTGCCCACTGGGTTACCCTTTGGCTGTCAGTCCATACGTCCACATAGGCTTTGCTGTCAGGCCCTTTCCTCAGAGCATGTGGCCATCACAGCGTAGAAGTCTCCACCACTGGCTGTCCTTTCTCATTTCCACTTTCTGGGACAGGTTGGTTGCGAAAATCAATGAAGAGTTTGTGGATGAAAACACCAGCAAGACTTCCCAGAATCGGAGCTGTGAGTGGGACCCACCACCAGTAATGACCAGCTCTAAAATGAAACACAGAAGAGGCAGCTGGTGAGCCAGACGAACAGGGTGAGGTGAGCTGAGACTGCTGGGGCAGGAGTGAGCTGTGTGAGCAGAGATGTCTAGCCCCACTGCACATACTGGGCCCTACAACTGGCTTAATCCAATTCTCCCTCCACCAGCGTAATTATAGAATCATAGAATCATTAAGGTTGGAAAAGACCTCTAAGATCATCAAGTCCAACCGTCAACCCAACACCACCATGCCCACTAAACCATGTCCCTAAAATTGCTGGAGGGAGGGTCCTTTTCCCCACCGGCCTGGGAAAGTCGCTCTGCACTGTCTGCAGGTTTCATGTTCTCCTACAGAAATAGTCTGCGTGATCCTGATGAGTGTGACTGTCAGACAGACACATCCCTTTTCCCTCCCCATTTCCAATAACATCTGCACCTCCTCTACCAAGCTCTCAAAGATATTTTCTGGAAATTTAATGAAAATGAGCAGCTGGGACAGGAGAGTCTGCTAATGCTCTCACTATAGGAAAAGCCATAGCATGGCACCATCTTACTAGATAGGGGAAGGCAGGGTTTCATCTCCAGATTCAGACATCTAAATTTAGGAAAGCTATCCAGCAATCCAGCTGTAAGTACCTGCTTTCAGGTGAGCTGAATCGCTCTCTGGCTCTCCAGTCACTGCTCTAACCAGCTAGATCTCCAGCTATTTGGTGCTCAAATTGAGGTATCTGAATGTCAAGATGAATCCCATGCTGGAGAATTAGTGTACCCCAAATTTTATGTACATAATGCATGGGCCTCCTCTACGCACAACCCTTGCTCTCTGAGAATGGAGAATGCACTCTGCAGTGATACCATCACATGGTCCAAAGAAAAAGGCTTCATGACCATTTTGTCTTGGGCTTATCTCCTCTCCTTGCAAGCTGAGCAGTGTAAAAGCAAAACAGGTCACTCACGTGAATACGTCCATTCCCCAGCCAGCAATTGCCGTGAAGACCCTGGGGGGCAGGTCCCGGGAAGGGTTTATGGCGTAGCCTGTGTTCATCCCCATCCCCAGGCCGATGCCCAGGACCAGGATACCTGTGAGCAGGGCCTGCGTGCCTTTCAGGGCTGCATTGTTTTTCTCGTCGTGGATGATCAGAATACCCAAGAGGAGCATCGCCATTGCCATAAACTGCAGGAGCAGGAAAGGGGGAAGAGGTCAAGAGAGAATGGGGAAGGCAGAAGGATCCTGCTCAGCAGAGAGGAAGAGACTTCCCAGAATGGAAGAGCAGGTGGGATTCATGGTCTGATCATCAGGGAGGACCCCAATGTTATTCTCTCCTCACAGGTGGGCTGAAGAAAAGTCTTGACTCATTTCCCAGCAAAAATGTCTCCATCTCATCACAAAAACGCTCTAGGACTGATACAAACTTATCAGCACTGTCCTCTCCCTCCACCTTTCAAGTTAGGGACATGGGTTATTTTAAGTACATTTCGTCTAACAGAGGCAGAGCCATAACAAACTGCTAACGAGACAAATCTGATCCTCCCTAGAGGGAGTGATATTTTATATAGCCTGTTGCATTAGCCCTTTCAGGACTAAAAGCAGAGACCGGATTCTCATCTGGGAAACCGAATCTCCTGTCTGTGACAGTACATAGCTGGCATTTGTAAATCTGCAGTGTCCAAGACGTCAGGAACTGTGGTTTGAATAGAGGTGATGACTCCTGTCTCTTTCTGCTTCAGAAAATGCAGCTGGAGAGCCTTGGACTGCTTCCAGAGATGCCAGCAAAAGCAGAAACTCTGCAGCTTTGTCAATGCACTGTCACTGTCATTTGCTTTCTTGTGCAGCAAGGACACTGCATGCTCCCCTCACTCAGGAGGCTGAGTGATCAGGTCTCCACTTGTAGGCTCTCCAGCTCTCACCATCCTCCTCTTCAAGCCCAGGCAAGAGTTTTGTCAGCTCAGAGACAAAAGCACAGGCTTCCTCAGATTTGAATTGGAAGTGAATCTTCCTTCTCCAGTGTCCCAGTGCTCCACATCCCCTGAAGCATCCCCTTCCTATTTCTGGGCATATGGACATTGTGCTGTATGCTGGGAATCAACCCTACACAGTCTAAATTGGACTGTTCAAACCCTAAAGGTTCAATCCAGACAGGCTGTGTTCATGTGAAGACAGTCCTGGGCCCTCTGTGCCAGCGAGGGGCAGCCAACAGAGCTGACTGGGAGCATGGAGTGGCTGAAGGATCCAAAAAGGGGAAGAACAGTTCAGGGAAGTGCCCAGAGCCCAAAGGAGATAGTTCCTGATATAGCTCAGCTCCTCACTTCCCATTGCTTGGGCTGCGTGCAGGGAAGGTGTTTGGAGGGCACTTGGACCAAGCTGCGGAGCAGCCTGCAGGCATTACTTTTTAGGGTTGCTCAGCCACCAAGGTGCCTTGGACCCTACCTGTCAGGCACCTGCCTGGATGGTGGGCTCCTGGCAGTAGAGGTTGTGATCGCGTCTGTGCGTGTAGGGCTGTGAGTCCCCTGTAGCAGACCTGGGGACTGCCAGGATGGTCAATCCTGGCCAGACCATGGTTACTCCCACTGGTGTAGAGTGGACCCTGTCCTTCCCTCACAGAGTTTGTAATCTTGGACTGCATTTCCTTACATCTTTTAGTACATGGCTTTCATAGCGTGCAAGACCAGTTTTCCCTGTTTCGAGGGGACACTTTCTGTGGAGGAGGTTGGTATCACAATGGTGCTTTTTGAGAAAGATTAAGTGGATCCAGGTTTGGTGGCCTCAGTGCAAACCATATTTCTTCTCCACCCGTTACCACCCACCTCCTCCTAGCACACCACAGCAGTCCCCACTGACCTCTGTGAAGAAAGCCCCCAGCAAGGATACATAGGGAGCGGGGTAAGTGGAGAAGATTGACGCTGTGGCAGTTGGTCCCGTCACTGTAAAGTTCCCCTTGGTGTAGTTGTACAGAGCATCTAGGAGAAATGGGAATGGCACAGAGTTCATCCCACATGGCACCTACGCAAGTCCACCCATTGCAGCCAGCACAGACACCAAGGGGAAGAGAAGCAATGGGAGATATGATGAAGGTGACGCACGCCTCGCAGGGCATGATCTCACCGATACCTGTTACCCGCAGACTTTGGTCTGCAGTTGCTTCCTTACGCCTACCCAGCTCCCTGCCCCTGCTCCAGGAGCCTGGAGCAGGCTGGATGCTCTGGATGTGCTGGCGGCCTCCATCCCTCTGCCCCTTGGAGACTGTGACATGCTGGAGCCAATGGGTGGTGGGTCCTCTGCTCACAACTCAACACCACAGATGATTAGTGTCCTACTGACTCTGACCAACAGAGTCCCCCAGAGCTCCAGCTGTACCTAAGACATGGTAGTCCATCTAACTCAAGCCCTTGCAGACCCTGGAAACAAAATGCAGCTACTGGCCTTGAGTTGAGGACCAGTTTTGGCAGTAGGAATGCCCTGAGCTCCAGGAACTGCACATCCTTCCCAGAGATATCTGGGCCTTGCTCTGGCCTTGAGCTATGAAGGTCTGTCCCACAAGCCAGGAGCTCGCCCTGCTCACCCAGACATCATGCTGGGTACTATAAAAGGAAATATTTTTGATGAACTGTGAGTTGACTGAAGTGGTGCCCCCAGCAACTCCTGTGATAAAGACACAACCATACCGTAGTAGAGGCCAAAGACGGTGGCTGCTGCTGTAAAGGAGCCCAGGAACTGGCCGATCAGATAAGCTGGGAACTTTCTCCAAGGAAGGTTTCCTAAAATGCAGTGTGTGAGGGTGATGGCGGCATTCAGATGGGCTCCTGCAAAATCACAGCAGAAGAGAGTGGTCTTGACCCTGATGCAGATGTTTTGGAGCGTGCCCCACGCCCCACAGTAACCACCCAGACCTTGCTCCAGAACACCAAGACTCTCCCAGGGCAGGGTCTCCCTCCTGCATAGACTCAAAACTGACCCGTTTTCCCTGGGCAGCTGAATGACTCAGGGCAGAGAGCTCCTAGCTTTAGTCCTCTAAAAATTAGACAACCTCTGCTTTGCTCTCTGTAGACCACAGGCTGCCTCAGCCATCTCACCTGTCAGAGACACCTCTCTTGGCACGGCATGAGTTTCCCTCTGTATGATTTTCTCTCTATTCAACTTAAAGGAAGCCCAGAACTTGGACTCATCACCCACCTTTTATATGGTTACAGGTAGGTGAGGCAAATCTTATCCCAAACAATCGCAAGCCCTTCTGAAAACATCTGATAGACAAGGAGGGCCTCATCCTGGCAGGGCTGAGCACCCCAGCTGATGGGAGCTGCGGGCCCTTAGCACATCTGCCAGGCAAGGCACGAGACGCCAGGGAAACAAACTGCAAAATCAGCCACTGATGCCCCATGACTTCTTGTCTACAAAGCAAATCCTACTCGGCTGTCGGCAGGGACTCAGATTAGCTCTTAGGTGTCACTGCATTGAGAAGGGGTTACCAGGATGGTCAATCCTGGCCAGACCATGGTTACTCCCACTGGTGTAGAGTGGACCCTGTCCTTCCCTCACAGAGTTTGTAATCTTGGACTGCATTTCCTTACATCTTTTAGTACATGGCTTTCATAGCGTGCAAGACCAGTTTTCCCTGTTTCGAGGGGACACTTTCTGTGGAGGAGGTTGGTATCACAATGGTGCTTTTTGAGAAAGATTAAGTGGATCCAGGTTTGGTGGCCTCAGTGCAAACCATATTTCTTCTCCAGGCCTCATCTCCCCATGAGTCCAAAGGAAATATTTGCTTTTTCTTGGCTAGTAGGTGTAAACTTTGGGGATGCTCCAACTTTAGTGGCCTTTTTCCACTCCAGACTCAGAAAGGGGTAAGAGCCAGACACACATCATCTCATCAAAGTACAGGACAGAATGAAGTGAAAGTGCATGTACTGCCTGCTACAGTCCCACCACCACAACTGAAATAGAGGGAGACTGCTTTTTCTTTGATCCTCTGATCCTTTGCAGGCATGACCAGCCATTTCAGAGATCACAAGAAGCATCTTGTGACACAAATGAAGGCAAATCACAATGCCAAGAAGCCCTAAAGCTGGCTCCGGAGCCAGCCTGTTGCTGGCTGAGCTGAGACCCTTCCTCCCACCTCCCAGCCCTCAGCAGATCAGCTCCATCTCAAATGTCACCTGGGACTGCAGGGACCTACTTTCCTCAGCCCACTTTCCCCAGGATCTCTCCACTAGCTCCAAAAGGACAGGGAGCCCAAGAGATGACTGCTCGCGTGGAAAAATTTTCCTTTCCAAGCCAGCCCCAGCCTCGGACATCTTTCTGCTCCAGCAATTCAAGAGCAAGGACTTGCTTTAATCTTCTGCCCACTAGAGCCCTTAATCTCTTCCCTTGGTGTAAATGAATGTAGAAATTGCACAAGGCAAAGGTAATGATCTGTCATGTGAGAGATACCACCCCATGGCCCTGAAACACCACCTCCTGAGTTCGCGTGGGGGGTGTGCGCATGGGTGTGGATGATAAGGAGAAAATTTGCATAACATTCCTTGTTGTGACATCAGCAGTAAGCTCTCCTTTGCAATAAATGATTTACTTCCCCACGGGTCAGACTGGCAGCAGGTTTTCAGAGCTCCTTGTCTCCTTGGGCCATGATGACATATCCCAAGCACCTAATGGGGGCACTGCTGAAACCTGGCTCTGCTGACCGCAACAGGAGGGGATGGCCAAACCTCCGCTGCTCTCCCTCTCCCGCTTGCCCCTGTCTCAGCTCAGGACATGCGTTTGGGGTCAGCATACTGTAGGTATGTGCCTGCCTTGTCTCCTGCTTCTTCTGATCTTGCCATGCCATCGCGACTCCTTGGCTTGACCTCAGACTTGTCTCCCCCCTGCAGACTTGTCTGTGATCACTGGGTCACAAGGCTCGCTCCAGTTACGGTCACCAGACCTGCTCTGCTCTTCTTGTTTGAGGACCCTAGGACTGCCTTTTTTTCTGGTGAGGGCTCTGCTCTCCCTTGCCATGCCATCACCCGCCCTCTGCAGCCCACTCCTGCTGCCTCTGACACATGTGGCCTTTATGGAGACATAGAGAAGTCCTACGCTCAAGTGTCCCGCTCACCAGAGATTCCTCCAGCCGCATGGATGCCCAAGGTAACACCAATGCCAAATCCCAAATTGATGCTCAGATGCTGCCCAAGGTCTCCTCTTCCTAAGACCACTTGTGCCACAGAAGACAAGCCAAAGACCTAGTGCATGGAAAAAGAAAGAAAGAAAAGAGTGTTAGAAGTACTGTTATTGCAGTGGTGGACTGAGCTTCTTTGCTCCTTTTTCTGCAATACTAATAAACTCCCAAAGACAGGAAGACTCTAAGGTGCCCATGGTTAGGAGATGAAGTGAGAATGACCCTCCTCTGCAAAAATTGAATGGATAACTGGATTATTCCTCATTTATGACCATCACACCAAGCCAGACACTCTGGTCTGGGTTCAGTACAAGGGAGACAAACCCCAGACACCCGCACCAAGGTCCTGGGCTCAACTGGGATCACTCACGCCTCCATGGCAAGGGTGTCTGCACCTGAAGCCAGGGACATGAGCCAGGGGACCATCACCGCAGACTGCCTGGAGGCAGTGCTCAAGCCGGATGGAAGGAGAGTGGGCAAATTCTTGTTGTCTTTCTTTTCCTGGTGTGCAATTTATTGACTAAAAATGTAGTTTGGGCAACACACAGCTATTTGCCAAACTCGACTCTAATTTTGGTAACTTATTCCAGCAAAAAAAACAAGGAAGGAAATTCTGGTTTGACTTTTTCTTTCAACACATATACTTTCAATTTGAAAACAGCCAAAGTTTCAAAGTTATTTTTTTAGTGACTAAAGGGTAACTGGGAAAAAAAATTAAAAGAAAAGTAAACACTCTCCAGCAGGAAAAGACATATTCAAGAAATTGCTTTGGCCTGAAAGTAAATTCTGTTTCATTCTTTTAATGTGGTCAGAGGGTGGAAAAAACAGTTCTTTGCACAGCTCTTACACTGAAATCTGGAGAAGGACAAAGCTTCTCTTGAGGTCTCTGCCTCGCAAACCACTTAGGGCTTGGAGAGTGTATCCTGTTCCTTGGATTGCACCGATGTTTATCCAGGGTGACATGTGCCTCCAAGACAAAAAAGTCAGTATGTTCTCCAGCATTTAAACTTCTGTTCTGGCCTGGCCTGTTTTGACTTGGATCTTTATTGGCTGCTCTGCCTGGATCCAAATTTTATCTTGTGCGTCTGCTCTCCCTCTTCCCTTTCAGACATCACCAAAATCCCCCGTTCCTCAGAGACACTGTTCTTATCTCTCTCGTATACACAGACCACAGTCTGTGCTCTGCACGGAGCTACAGCCTGCACGGTGTGAGCCCTTCTCTCAGTCTGCTTCAGCAAAAGCCCCAGAAAGCAGCGTCTGGGATGTCCCCCAGCATCTGCAATGCCCTTATAAAAACTTTTCCTACTCATCTCTGAGCTTTCAAAGCCACATCCAAGAGAAGGCGAATGCATAAGCACAGGTTTTGCAGGACAGCATGCAGGTGCAGAGAGAGGGGTGCAGGGCAGGAGACAGGGCTGTTGCAGCTGAACAGCACTATTCTCAAAAAAACACAGGACAGGCCAGAGAATCTGTTTTTCAGCACAGATCCAAACCTCTGGTTTCTTCCTCTGTTCTCACAGTCCCAAAATAGCCTTTTTTCCCCCTACTTTCCTACTCCTTGTGCTGTTTACTCCCGCTGCCTGGTTCCCTGCTTTATGAACATTGCCTGTCCGCTAAAGCAGGAGGCCCTGGCTGAGTGCTATCACCCAAATAACAGCCATCCAGGCATCCCGGAGATGCATCCAGCACATTCCCGGTTGCAGTAAGGGCCAGGGGGCTGCTGAAGAGTTGGATGCTAGAAGCTATATTCGGCTGCTGGATGCACAGAATCCAGCATAGAATCAAATGCAGCCCTGAAGGCCAACCGTATTCTGAGCTGCATCACCAGCAGCGTGGGCAGCAGGTCGAGGGAGGTGACTCTGCCCCGCTGCTCTGCTCTGGTGAGACCCCCCTGCAGTGCTGCGTCCAGCTCTGGAGCCCTCAGCACAGGACAGACATGGACCTGTTGGAGCGGGTCCAGAGGAGGACCACAAAAATGAACATGGGAATGGAACGACTCTCCAATGAAGAAAGGCCAAGAGAGTTGGGCTTGTTCACCCTGGAGAAGTGAAGGCTCCGGGGACACCTTATTGTGGCCTTTCAGTACTTCCAGGGGGCTTATAAGAAAGACGGGGACAGACTTTTTAGTAGGGCCTCTTGCGACAGGACAAGGGGGAATGGTTTTAAACTAAAAGAGACTAGATTCAGACCAGAGAGAAGGAAGACGGTTTTTACCATGAGGGTGCTGAAACACTGGCACAGGTTGCCCACAGCGCTGGTAGATGCCCCATCCCTGGAAACACTCAAGGTCAGGTTGGACGGGGCTCTGAGCCACCTGAGCTACTTGAAGATGTCCCTGCCCACAGCAGGGGGTTTGGACTAGACGACCTTTAAGGGTCACTTCCAACCCAAACTATTCTATGATTCTATCCTGTTTGCGGCCAGCCCTTGATGGGGGTCCACGTGCAGTGTCCCTCCTCCTACTCTATTCCCTCGTGGGGATCAGTGAGGGAAGAGCCAACATGAGCTGCAGGCTCCAAAATCTGCCTTGGACTGTCAGAGTGCAGAGAAAAGTCTCATTCTCACGCTGCTTCCCAGAGAGAGCCCTGGCAGGAGAACTTGATCTTTATCACTTGGGAATTTCCACCACCAAAACACAAAGGGAATGGAAAAGGAAAATGGTTTGCTCAGCTCCTGCTGAGGAGGCAGAGATGTCTGTATTCTGACTTCCAATGCGTTCAAAACTACCTGTGTCGTAAGGAATGAACTTCAAGGAGCTGGATGTGCAATAAGATGTCATAAAAAGCAAGTATTCTTTGCACATGCTCTTGTTGCCTTGAAAAAAAACACCTTTATCTGTACAGATAGCTGTGTCAAAAAGTCCCCATGCCTACACAAATCTTATCTTCCTCCTGTGCAAATCTCCAAGTACAAATTATTTGGGTTATCCCCAGCCCTTCCATGTTAGCCTCTGTCCAGTCCTAAGTGTCTCAGCCCAGGCTAAGCCCAGGTGTAGTAAGTTGGCACAGACAGCTACTGGACCTCTTCAGAAGGAGGATCTCACTTTGCTACCTTGGTCCAACACACGAAGGCTCTGGCCCCGGTGGTCACCTCACCCCCACCAGGGATCTATTCTAACTGCAAAGCTTTCCTCGCACTCTCCCCAAACACCTCTGAAGCAGCCCAAAAGCTCAAAACCATTTTGCTTTTTCTGCGTGAAACAGATCCCTCAGGCAAGGGGGAAGTTTCTGTATGATTTGGATAAGCACTATTCATTTGCGAGCATAAGAAAACGAAAAGCGAAATCCTGGCATGCTTTGCACCCTGTTTACATTTCCTAATGGTGGGTTGTGGCTCCAGAGAGTTTCACAGGTATTAATTACCCTGGCAAACACCAGAGGAAGATGGAGGAATGCTGTTCTCATTTCACAGAGGCTGTCAGTGGTAGAGGAGTCAGGGTCTACCCCCCAAACCTGTGCAGGACACCCCAACCACACCATCACCTCTGGCACAGCAGGAAGAAAAAGCCTCAACTCGCTGCATGGGATCTTTCAGGGGGTTTGGCACAAGCGTTGCATT
>VZTQ01015569.1:0-32509 GCA_013400755.1 Pelecanoides urinatrix
AAAAATGGGTGCAATATTTCCCTGTTTGCAGTCACCAGGGAATTCACCTGACTTTTCAAATATCATGGAGACTGGCTTAGCAACTACATCAGCCAGTACCCTCAGGACTCTGGGCGGCATCTCCATAGGTGTCACAGACTTATGTATATTCAGGGTCCTCAGGTGGTCTCGAACCTTCACTTACAGTGGGAGGGACTTTGCTTCCCCAGTCCCTGCCTTGCAGTCCATCCACTTGAGAGGTGTAGGAAGAGAGATTGCCAATGAAGACTGAGGCAAAAAATGTGAGTACCTCAGCCTTCTCCTCATCCGTTGTTACCAATTTTCCAGTCTTGATCATCGGGAGGGTACACTTTCTTTGACCTTCTTTTCTGGCGAACATACCTGTAAAAAGCCTTCTTATTATTCTTTGCATCCCTTGTCAAGTTCAGCTCCAGCAGTGCCTTGGCCTTCCTGACCCCATCCCTACACAATCAGGTAGCATCCCTATATACGCTTCCCTGTCCCTGCTTCCACTCCCTGTGCATTTCCTTCTTGCCCTTTAGTTTGACCAGCAAGTCTCGTCTCATCCATGACAGTCTCTTGCCTTCCTCTCCTGATTTCTTGTACCTGGAGATCGAGAGCTCTTGCGCTCTATGGAAAGCATCCTTAAAGATCTGCCAGCTCTGTCCTGCTCCCTTGTCCCCGAGGGCAGTTTCCCAGAGGGTCCTATTGACTAACTTGTTGAACAGCTGGAAGTTTGCTTTCCTAAAGTTCGGGGTCCTGACTTTACTCTTTGCCTGACCCATATCCCTCAGGACTGTGAACTCCACCAGTGCATGATCACTGCAGCCCAGGCTGCCTCCAATCTTGACGTCACTGATTAACTCACTTGCGTTGGTGACCATCAGGTCCATTGCGTCCCCTCTGGTAGGGCTGTCTATTACCTGATTTAAGAAGTTATCCTCAATGCATTCCAGGAGTCTCCTGGATTGCCTACAGCTTGCTGTGCTGCTTTTCCAGCAGATGTCAGGGTGATTGGATTCCCCCTAGCAGGATGAAAGCCTGAGAGCACGATGCCTCCTGTAGGTGGAGTAAGAAGGTTTCGTCAATAGGCTCCCCTTGATTGGGCGGCCTGTAGTAGACATCAACCACCAAGGTTCCCTTTGTTACCTCAGTCTCTAATTCTTACCCATAAGCTTTCAATCTGCTCGTGGCTATTCGTCAGAGACAGCTCTTCACACCCTATCCATTTCTTGATGTAGAGGGCAACTCCTCCACCCCTTCTTCCTCACCTGTCCCTTATGAACAGCTTGTAGCCATCAATAGCCACACCCCAGTCATGGGATTCATCCCACCAAGTTTCAATAATGGCAACTAGGTCATAGCTTTCGAGCAGCATGCTGGTTTCCAGCTCCTCCTGTTTGTTGCCCGTACTGTGTGCATTGGTGTAGAGGCACTTCAGTTGGGCTGTAGGCTATGTCACCTTCTTAGAGGAAACACACCTTAATTCCTTTGAGGTATTTGCCCGGTGTTTCCCTGTTGCCTCCTGTTACCGCAGGAGCCCCTGGTTCATCTCCATTAGATGATTTCAGGTTAGAAAGGTAAAGAACATTAGAAGTAAAAATGAAGATATTAAAGGAAAATGGGGGTTTTATATTTTTAATTGAATGTTTATTCTTATTTGTTACTTAATTTCATGCGGTTAGTTTTGATGGTTACAAAGGAGCTGCTTTTCTTATTTAAAAATAATTATCAATAATAAATTATTTGAAAAGCTCAAAAATAAAGGAGCAGCAGCAACATCCCTTTAAAAGAATTGGGGTTTTGTGTTAAAAATAGTGAAAGATAAAATATTGCAAATAATTGTAGCCAGTTTAAATTTTTCATCTACTTCCTGTATTTTACCTAGCATAGACTCTGCAAAGAGTTTAATCACATTCTTGGGTTTTTTTTAATTTTCCTGTATAGCACTGATGCATTTTCATCTTATTTATTTAGCTTTCCAGAGAGACAGAATACACATCTCCCTGGCTCTCTGTACAGTGAGACTCGCCATAACATAATGCTGTATTTCCCAAGATATTTTGTCCTGTACTTTCTTCAACTATAGCCCAACTATTCCTGCCCACTATTAGCTCAGCTAAGGCATCAGACTGAGGTTACCTACAGTACACGCAGTTACAAGAACTATTTTTCCAAACACTTCTCACAAATCCAGGCTTTGCTACTGTACTAAAAACATTCATTTTGAAGAATTCATACTTAAAATAAACAGTGTAAAAAAAGTTTAGTATCCTCTAACTCCTCCATTGCAATAGAAAACCCTGAATAAACATCAAAATAAAAGAAAGTTATGAGAAAGAACTTGTTTGCTATTAGGATGTAGAACACAAAAGGTAACAAAATAAATCACAAACCACTGCAACCTAAAACATTTATGTAAAAATAATGTCAGATTTCAAGTGCTAAAGGATAAAATGGGACATATTTCAAGAAAAGAATAAATGTGTCTCCCCATGGGCACAAGTGGTTTCACTGAGTAGCAGCTATGCAGAAGAAAGTGATGTAAATGACAGGATAACTGAAAAGTCAGTCATGAGCCCAGGTGGAGCAAACAAAAAGCATGAGACACAATCTCAGAAGACCTTGACAGCACACAGGTAAAACGAGCTAACTACCATTAACTCAAATGTTATGGGCATTTCATCTGGGAAGTTAAATGTATACTGCATGGAATTATTTGTTATATGCTTATTCATATGCATTTCTACACTCACCAAAAAAGCCTTTTAAGTAGAATTGTGTGAACCGTAGATGCTTTTTTATTCAGTTGAGAAACAAACAACAAAAATTCAGCTTAATATTTGGCTTTGTTTTCAAGTTATTTCAGCCATCTTCTAATCCTCTGGGGGCAAATGTATAGCAGAATTTGAAATGAAAAAGTTTGTCTGAAATAAAGAGCCATAACATTTTGTTTCAAAAAATAAAAAGTAGAAACAAGAAAAAGACTTGTAAAGAAGAAAAAATCTCCAAAGGGAAAACAGAGATGCAAGTCTAACTTTGAACTTAGACACTTCCCACATTGTAATCAAGTGACTTGCCAGCCAACCACACATGTAAACCAAAGAAACAAGTGAGAATGAGACTGGCGGGAGTGTGATAACAGTTCTGCACTCATAGTACTTTCATCTTGTAGTACATATATTTGTGCAGTTGATACATTTACCAGTTGCATTTTTTGATGTTGCAGATGACAGTTTGCCCAATAGCTTGTAGACAGTGCTTTGCTAATAAAAAAAAAAAAAAAATAGTAATTAAAGGGTTTAATAACATACAGGCAGCTCTTGTACACACATTACACAGAAGACAGTCTGTGAGGGTTTCACATATGTACTCAGTGACTCAGTAAAATTACTTTCAGGTTTTACATCAAAAAGGAAATAGAGAATTCCTTCCCCCTCTCTCTGAAATTTTCTTAGAAGGTTATTTCTCTTAGCTCCTATGGAAATAATACAGATACTCTATTTCAGACTTCAAGGAGCACTGGACGTCATGGAAAAAAACAGGATGTTGCAAAATATTTCCTGGTATTATTTAGTACTAAATCATATTGCAATACATGTTAGGCTAGAGCCATAGTCAAACATTTCAATAAGTTTCATGTATTTATTTGCATTTGATTTCCTTCAAGCTTTATGGCTTGAATGATGCCAGTAATAGAGGGGAAGCATGTTTGTCATTCTTAACTGTCACTGATGACACAGATAAGTAAAATGGATGTGGGTGTTTCTGTTTTGTTTCTTACTAATGAGGCTTTTCAAGTATTTCAGTAATGAAGAGTTTGACATTCAAAGCATTTGCATCTATTGCCCTCAGCAGGGTATACCATGAAGAAGAAGCCCAAAGTTTTGTACTGATAAGAAATACAGGGCTAACCTAGCAAAGACAACAACATCTAGGCAAAAAATATGAACAAACATAATCCCTCAGGTTTGGTGCAGGAAAACACATGTGGAGGATCACTTTGACCTGAAAATAATATATTGCCACTGGTGCAGCTAGTGAGTGGATAGACAGTGGAATGACAGGAGAGCCCACAGGCCTCTCAAGAGCTAAGATGAGAGAAAAAGAGGTAAAAAACAGTATTTAGCTGGAAACAACTGTTTTCATCTGCGTACTTGGGCCAATGCCAACTATTCTACTCCCCTGTGTACTATTAATTTATTTGACTTCATCAATTAAGCTAATTTTAGACTGCTTGGGGGAAGGGAAAATCAGTTAGAGGAACGTATTGATGGTGGCATCAGATATGTTTGATTCAGTCTTGTCTGTCTACAACAAAATGTATATAGCACAGTTTCCTTGGACACAACCAGGCATTTTCCTTGCTCACTGCTTCAAGCTCTTGTTAGGTAATGTTCAGCTTCAAAAATAACCCTTTCAGCCTTTCCTCCATTTCGTGTTACCCAGCTATTGAAACCATGTCTGTTCCTTGCTTGCTACCCTGTTTCTTTCCTTCTTTGTCTGAGCTTTTGCCTCTCTCTCACAAGTTCTCAGACCCCTAAAAACACAATACCCAAGAAAATCCCTCCACATTGGTATGTATTTCAAATGTCCTGCTAGTGACTGCTATTGTTTCAGTTGTCTGGTTCCACTGGGAATTTTCACAGTTTCTCACCTTTATCCCAAAATGAAACAATGCAGTTTACATTTGCTAATGAAACTAGAAGGCATAACCAAATTCTAACCATATAATTTCATGAACAATTGCTGTGCATTAGGAATCCTGGTGGAAATAACCTGACCCCAAAGCTAAGCCACAAGAAGAGGACTGTTTAGAAACACAAGCTTAAATAATTGATCAGAAGATCTCTTTTGCTAGACCAGGAAAAGAAATCTGGCATACAGAGACATGGAAAGGTATTGTCAGAAAGAACATTGCTTAGGCCTCCAACTTTCTGGCTGTAGAATTGGCTAAAGAAGGTAAGAAAATCTCTTTTAAAATGTTGGTTTATAACCCTTTTTCTCTGACAAGAAAAAGAAAAAGGATCACAAGGAGAACTTATTTTAAAATAAAAAGAAATCCTACCTCTACTTTATTCTCCCTAATATTTTGCTCCAATCTCACATGAGTTTTAGTACAAAAATGGTTAAAATGTAAAAGTTATTTCTTTCAAAGTGAAGAGCCAAAGCTAAAAAGAAAAATTCTCATCAAAATTTGTTTAGTCAAAATGTGTCTGTTCTATCAAAAAAATGAATAAAAACTATATAATGAGCTGTATTTGTTCTCTTCCTTCATAACTAGACAATACTGATACTCCTCCCCACACCCCAATAAAAAGGACATGCAGCAGCTTCTTTAAAAAATCAGGCCACTGGAAAGCAGAGTGAGACTTGGCAGGAGCAGCCTTCCCTATGGCAGAGGTTGAGCTTGCATCAGCAACACTCATGGAAGTTAATACTAAATAAGAGAGTAGGTAGCAAAATGGGATTCATGTCACTTGTAGATGTCTTTACTACTCTTAGACTACTGCTATTAGACACCTAATTCACCCTAGTCACTTCTTACAGTCAATGGAGAGGAACAGGCATTTTCAAGGTGTTTCATCTGACCTGTTTTAAATGTTTACCCTGGGATGTACTCTATTGTACTCTATTGTACTCTATTATACTCTAGTAGTGTCTTACTTTCTCTAGAGGGAGTCACAGGAGTTCAGATATAGTCATCTATATTGTACACCTTCACTGTAGACAACTGCATTTGGTCATATAAATCCCAGCCAAAAAGAAAACTAGACCAAGGGAGAAAAAGAGGGAGAAAGACTTAGGGTGACATCATAGTACCAGTCCCCAGTATGTAATGCAACCTAACATTTAAACGCTAAGAAGTCACAAATTTAAAGTTAAAAAGGATAAAATTAAAACAGCATCTCAAAAAGTACTCAAATACCTCAGTTCATCTTCATTAAATTGGTCAGAAGCAGCATGTAGTCTTTACCCCTTAATTCGAGACTGAAAGGTCATTTAGCTCACCACTCTGACACTGCAAGTTCGTTCTGCGTGGTACATCTATTAGTGTCCTCACAGGTTTCAAAATATATGAACTCAAGGAATGTTACTCTTTCCCTAAGGAAAGAATGAAACAGTTTTTAAAAAGCATCCTCAGAGGATTCTTTTTTTTTTTTTTCCCTGAAATTAACTGCAAATATTCTTTTTCCTGTTTTGGTTCCATTTCCTTCTTATACCTTCCAAATAATTCTCTTTGTTTTCACACGTTAAACTACTTACAAGCACTAATTGTGGAGAAAAGAAAAGGGGTTAAACTCTACTGTAATACTGTTATAGCTGGACTCAAAGCCATCAACTCAGCAAGGGAGTCAAAGTGTAATTAACAGATTTATGGATTAAATTATCTCATGACACTAAATTACAATTACTGGAGGGGATTTTTTAATTTTCAGATTACCATGCCATTCAATTTCAACAATTTGAAACCTTTCTTTTTTACACGAGAAGGAATTTTAAAAAACTGAGAGTGAAAAACAGTATTAGGAAAAGAAACAATGCAGAAAATTTTCACTCCATCAGTGGAGGAGACTGCTTTTTTCCTTGCAATTATGGGAAAAGGCACACATAAAAACCAGTCTTTTTCAGATTTATTTGTGTTACACTTTTTTCACTTTACAAACAAATAGAAATGTGTACCATTTTGTAAAAGACCACAGCTTAAAAGACCACAGTTTTTGAGCACTATTTTTTAAAGTTTGTAAAGCTTTGTAACAGCAAAGAAGGTTGATAGCAAGAGTATTAATGAGAAGAAGAACTGAGTATGACAGTGACGTTTTAGAGTCTTTTGTCTCTTTTAGACTTGATACATTTCAGTACTTAAACTGTTCCTAAATACTTTCTCTATCAGAGTTTTAGTATTCAGTTGTACAATATTGCACTTCAGGTAATCTTATTTGTAAACGAATGTGTAGGATTGATGCTCATATGTAGTTTAATTTGTTAGACACAATCTTGAAAAGTCATAAACTCACTTTACATCCTTACATACTCATATATTAAAGAGGTATAATTTATAATAAACATCTGCTTTATAATACCAATGTGACAGAAGGCATTAGGCAAGGAAAATTGACTGTGGGTGTGAAAGACACCAAACACAAATATGCACATGTATAATTAAACCTTTAAAATATAGCTGAGTGATTTTCTTATGCCAGTCCAAGAATTATTAATACACATGTCAATGTCAAATTTAATAAAGCTGTTGCGTTAATTGTAACTATGGTGCCTTGTAGTAACACCTGTCAAGGTATTTCTGGTGCAGAAAATCTTTGTCATGAGTGAGCTAGATAACATAAATTATAAGTGAACTAGCCTTTTACCTCAGGAGATCCGAATTCAAATGCTGCTTTTAGTCTCAAATGAGTTGTTTGTCACACCTCACTGAACCTCCAAATATCGCACAGTTCTGCATGGCTGGAAATCCAGACTCGGGAGACATGAAGGATTGGAATATCAGGCTGTATCACTAATCAAGATTATGGCGTATTGGCAGAGACAAGTAAGAAAGTGTGTGTGTGTGTGTGTAACAATAGCCAGCTCCTTCCTTCACAGACCAGCACTATTCATGTCTTAAATTCCATGAGCAGGAAGTTTGTTACGAAATTTTGGACAGAAAAATAAGCTGCTGTTACTAATGTCAGCTTTTGCAGATCAACCTCATACAACTGTCCGTAATATTCTTGCGTTAGAAGCAATGGTATCCATGTGAATGCCAGCCAGTGCTGCTGGATCTCTGAAAATGCTGAACACCATCTTTTGAAGCCTGAATGTAAAGATCTATGAAGACTGCAATCTGATAAGTTTCAGCTTTCTACAGAACTGCTCTCATATAAAATAAAATTTTAGAGAACTGTCGTATTCAAGAAAAAAAAAAGGAACAAGTCCCAATGGAAAGTCAATAAAAAGTATTTTTAAGTCAATACTACTAATATCTCTTCACAGAAATTGTATCCATTAAAATTAGTCCATCCATTTTTTATTGAAGGTAAGGCACTATACCAAAAGACTGGTACAGTGCTATATCTGTGCAGAATCACAACTTATAGAATCATAGAATCATAGAATCATTAAGGTTGGAAAAGACCTCTAAGATCATCGAGTCCAACCGTCAACCCAACACCACCATGCCCACTAAACCATGTCCCTAAGCACCTCATCTACACGTTTTTTAAATACCTCCAGGGATGGTGACTCAATGTTCATTTATACAAACATACAGACCCAGCTAAAGGCAGCTCCTGACATGTTCATGTATAATATACAGCAAACACGGGAAGATGGCACCGTCTTCCATCAGTGAGCAGAAGAAAGGGAGAAAAGGAGGGTGCTGGGACAGCATGCTAGAACCACACAAACATTAGCAGAGGCTATGGTGAAGCCACATTTCAACTTGAAGTTCTCATCATTGAACATACTCTTCTACACATCTAACTCCCAGATGCACCTTAAAGAGTTTTGTGCCACAGTATGTGTCTCAAGTTTGTATAGGCTTAAACAATCACTTAATACATCACTCAGAATCTCTAGGCTGAACGTGGAGATACAAAGCCCCAGCTTAAAAACAAATTGTTTATCTTTTTGGAATAAATCAAGAAAAATACTTATTAGAACAAGGCCAAGTTGTTAGTATGCAAAGCACTAGCTTAACTTGCAACAGTCCAAAACCAGACCTTCTGTACTACCTCAAAGAAAGAAAGAAGGACACAACATACGCTCAGCATATATAAGGTAAGTTGCAGAGGGTGGGTACAAAGCAGAGAGTGACTGTTACAACATAGCATAATAAGCCTTGAGTCCTTGATTAGCAGACATTTAATATATACCTTCCCAGTTTTACTAGCCCAATCTCCTGGGAGGTCACAAAGAGGAGGGGAGAACCATTATACCTTTCCTGTCTCCCTGAGTGAAGGATCCCAGCTGAACAGACTGAGATCTCCAAAACAAAGAAGGGTGAAAAGGACCTACTTAGCCCCTGGATTTTTTACTATGAGGTTTCAATACAGAAAACCAAACTCACATCCCCATATGAAAATCTGGGGGGGGGGGGGGGGAAATAAATCTGAGTTTTCCAGTGTTCAGAAGCCAGCAGAGAAACCAAGATAACAAATTTTTTGTGCTTTCATTAATAAAAAACTGCCTCACTTTGCTCTTAAATAGGAATTTTTTGACATTAATATAGGCTGGACTTTGTCTTAGTACAGAAACTCCCAAATGGCAGTGTTAAGTCAAAAAGATTACTGAAATTACAAAAAACTTTTTTAGAATTACATATTAGTCAAAAGTTATGTTATGATATATCAGTCCAATAAGTAATACATATTTCATAAAAGGCTGAATAAATATTTACATAAATAGACCATTAATTCTTCAGAAAGTAAACATGTCTTCAGTTATTTACGGAAACAGCAATCCTATTTCAATCTCCTTTTAAAAAAAAAAAATTAAATAGTATTTATACAAACTTATACAGGATATGAATATGAAAACCTATTTAAAATTCAAAACTCCTCAATAATAAACAATAAGCAAAAGTCAAAATGAAGACCAAATACTATGCTTAGTTATGTTTATTATGGAAAAGGATTGTATAGGAAAAAAAATTCACCTGTTTGTGCCTAATTCTTGTAGCTGATGTGGTCTTCTAGAACAGCACAGAACAATAAACAATGTTTTGACACACTGATTTTATAATGGGGTAAAAAACAGATAGTGAATAAGTAATATGTAATCTCTAAATAAGAAGCATAGAGACTTAAGGAATACAGATCATTCCGACTAAGTTTTCTGTCAATTATCTTCATTCCGACTAAGTTTTCTGTCATTTATCTTTGATAAAGTAGGCATTAGAAGGCTATAGATACACATACGTACACATATATTTGTGTCTGTCTTCTTACTAAAGGAGGGGATGCAAGTATTTTTTCTATCTCAAAGAGAAACTGGTAATAGAGTCAGATGTTTCTTTGATATAATCCTGTTTGTTTATGAAAATGTTCAGAATCCTGCTTTTCATAACAAAGTAGGGAATAAACAAAGGAAGTAAAAATGCATTAAACATTGCCTTTGGTCACTGTTGTCTGTGCTATTTTCAGTCGGAACTTTTCTCAAAAGCTTTTACTCTTACCTTTTCTTCAACCTGCATTCTCCAGATTTGTTCAAAATACATCTGATCTTTACTTACAGTCTTACTTACTATCTGCTTCTCTGGACTTGCACCTCTCTGTCACAGATGGACACATCTTCAAAAACAATAGCTAGCAAAACTCTCTCATCCATATGGGCACATGCACATGGTTGTTCTCAGTGCTTTGGGTAGTGACAGATGGCTGAATTTGGGGTGTAGGGTGTTATTGTTTCAACTATCTGGTTCCATAAAGGATTGTAACTATCAATTATAATTATTCTAAATGTTATGAAAGTGGATTTTGTCCAATGAATAAATGATGCATGTTTGCAGATGTACAGATTTAAAAGTATACTTTAAAACAATTTGTGCAGAACCCTAACATTACCGCAGTACTGCTTTTATTAGAGGTACAAGAGACCAAAACAATTTGAGAAGTTTGAGATTCTTGTTCAAGGAACAAAGAAAAGTTCAAAATGGATAAAGACCAATCAAGAATGAATTAAACTCATTGCTCTAAGATCATAAAGTGGGTAGAATGGTCACCAGGTGAATATACTCACTGGTCATTGATGGGAAAATGGTCACAAGCTTTTCCTGAAATACAGGTAAAAAGAATTAAGTCAGTCTTTTAAAAAGGTAAAAAGAAAACAAGAAGAAAAATACCAAAGGATTTAGCCAATCCAAATATTATTTTGTACTATAGATATAAAAAGATTTCTGGCAGATGTTTTTAAGTAAAAAACCTACCTTTGTCCATTTACTATGTCTTTTGATTCTGATGGCACAGAAAGTTCTAAGAGTAAGAAAGCTTATGTTTTGATCTGGAGAAAAAAGGCAGAAGAATATCATCCATACCTCTGAAAAGCTTTGGGAAAAAACAGAGCAACTGATTTCAAATTAAATAATCAAACATGAAGATTTCTGGGACTAATGAACCTGGAAAACTGGTCAGAAAGGGCTATGAATTTGCTCTTGATGTGGTTAAGACTGTGATCATCATGCCAGCCCAAAATGACAGGGAAGAGATACAAGCAGTCCTTGGAATGGTAAAGCATGAAAGAACATTTATAATGAGAACAGGAGTGCTACCGTGGAAAGAAAGCCAGCAACAGTGATTTGCAAACCTTCATAAACACTTTCAAAGACCCTAAGAAAAGAGGCCCTAGTCCAAATGTGCTTTGGCAGTGAAAAGAAAACTAAGCTGTCTCCAGATTAACATCCTGTTCAGTGAAAGCAGTCTGGTCAAAACTGGCTAATGAGTCGTGTTAATGAAACCTGCATGTCAGTACAGTCAAACACAGAAGGAGACTTTAGCCTTAGAAACTTGGTATAGTATGGCTCATCTCTTTAATTGCAGAAATCCAGCATTAGTTGAAAACAAACTGTTTGTTTTGACATGTATTGTTAAAACTTAGGCATGTGAAACTTCAGCAGACAGGATCTCCCTCTGGAGGCGTTCACAGGCATCCACTGCTTTTTATTGACTGTAGAGAAGTGAAGCATGCATTTTTAGAAAACTTGTTCACTAGCTGCTAAAATGTAGTTGCCAGTTAGGTGACGAAGCTGCAACAAGTGGGTCCCATTCCCCAAATATAAAAAATAGTTCTTTGATTACAGATATCAGACCTGCAAATCAAACACAAATCTAAGAAAAATTTGAGGGCTGCGGACTTTCTTTTGGGAGCAATTGGCAGAAGTGATGTAGAAGAGATTCAAGTACAAGATATTGGTACAGCAAACTGATTTTTTAAAAACTAGTCTAGAAAATAATGGAGACCGTGATACTCAGAACAGTTGCTCAGGAGAGGGAGCTGCATAATGTGGTCCCAGCTGTTAAGAAAGGAATGGTTATAACCTGTCACTAGTCTCATCTTAGTCAGAGCTCTCAGGTTTACCTGAAACTCTAAAGATACCACACATGGTGAACTCAGGGGTAATGTATGAAAAATGATGAAAAATATACAGGAAGCCCATTTAGGTGTACCAAAATAGAAGAAAATATTTGCAAATAATATCTGCAAGGTAAATATCAGTTTTTACCTCATACCAACTTAGAAAAAGAACTCATGTTTGTGACAGAAGGAACCGCACATAGAGCGCAAATCAGGCACAGATTTGTTTATGTTAACTGAAGAAATTTATTGCTCCTACGCTTATAGTCTCATTTCCTTGAGACAGCCTTGCAAATGGATATTACAGCTGACTACATGGTTATGTATATTATATCGATTCCTGCCAAACATACTATATTTGACACAGTGATATAGAAACATAGAATAGTTTGGGTTGGAAGGGACCTTTAAAGGTCATCTAGTCCAACCCCCCTGCTATGGGCAGGGACATCTTCAACTAGATCAGGTTGCTCAGAGCCCCGTCCAACCTGACCTTGAAGGTTTCCAGGGATGGGGCATCTACCACCTCTCTGGGCAACCTGTGCCAGTGTTTCAACACCNCAGGGACACCACTAAACATATCTAAACATGGATGTAAGGATTTTGGTTACAAACAACAAAAAAACTTGCGACAGAGTTTTATGTAACCATCCACATGAAGGCATGCAATTTGCAACCTCTAGATCTATAGGTGTTACATCTTATTTTTTATGTCTTCCCTTTTAAAAGGTTAAAGAAGGCTTTTTTCACTGGTAGTTGGAAAATGGTGTCTGAAAATATAGCTCATTCTAAAAAAGCTTGTGAAATCAGTGTCTGATCATCTTATAATATAATTAAATTGCAGGATAACATCAACGAAGCATGAGACTATTACATCTTGACAATTATTTTTTATGAGAATTAATTATAAAAAAATGAAAACAAAACTGTCTTTCATTAGAAACTGTTAGAAGCTTATAGTAAAGAAAACAAAAATTTGCATAAGTATGCAAAGGCAAGTTCAAATAAACAAGCATTAAGAATGGCAAGTTGCCAATAATTAATGTAAAAGTTAAATGAATCTTGCACATAACATCTCTTGCACTTAAATATTTTTCCAATAAATTGCTTTCCATCAGCCAGGACAACAGAATGGATGAAAGTTTTTCAACTTTCCTGAGAAGAAGGAAATAATGAACACGAAAAGTCTGCTATTTTGTCCCAGATGCTTTCAGCAAGGGAACAATTTTCATCAGAATAAGGCAAATAAGAGATCACACTATCTAAATGAACAGGCTAACTGGTCTTTACCAACAGCACTTTCATATCTCCAGAGAAACTTGCAAATACAAATTACGACTGTTCAACCCTTCTGAGGCAAAAAAAAATAAAAAACTAAATTAAAACTAAGTTTTGAGCAAACTTAAACTACATATAAATATTTCTTGAGGGAATAGGTTGAATCTAGAAAAAAGAGGGTACTTGAATGCATTTTTCTGTTTTGAAATGAAAATTGCATTGAAAAAAAGTTAAACAGATTTTATAAAACCTAGATAACTAGAAAAGCAAAAGAACCCTAATGTTCAGGCTATAAATTATTTTCTGTATTGAAAAGAAATTTGTAGAGCTTTTCATTTCACTCAGACAAAAACTAAAACATTTTACTTAGAATGAAACCCAAAGTAATTTTTCCAATGTAGTAGTTTAACCACATAACTAAAAGAAAAAAAAAAAAAGAAATCAAACTCAGAGTTTTTCACACCAACCCTTCTTTTATTTATGTGGGAAAGGAATAAGTAGTTGTTATACTTTTCAGATACTCACATAATGTAATTAGAGGGTTCAAGCTGAAGTACTACAGACATAATTTTAACTACAACATGAGAGAAGCAAATCTCTGCTAACCAGCCTGTTTTAGGACGACCTGTATAGACTTCACGAATACCTCAGCACTAGCACTCAGTGGACAATGCTTCCATGTATTTCAGTATTTCACCATAAATATTACCAGAAATATTAGCAGAATATTAACTGTTTCACGATGGAAGGAACATTTAGAAGCCATTGGTCAACAGTGTGAGTATGCGTGAACTAATGAAAGAAACTCCTTCTAAATCCCCTTCCAGTACACTAAAATAAATAGGCTGTTTTTGTACAGGACTTTTAATCCTGAATTTCATAGCTATACAAGCATATAGGAGAGATTGATAGACTAGCACAGTGCTTGCATGTGTAAAGAGCAATATGCATTGGATAATTAAGTAAAAATGTGGGTACTAACTGCAGGATCATTGGTGGGACTATATGCATTACAAAAGTCATGCCCAGCCTACATGTTGAGTTTTTAGAAGCAGTATCACTTAAAGTTATTTTAATAATATGTATCCACATGGGAATGTAACAGCTTTTTTTTGATACAGCCTATAGAATGTAGCCTGACTCTATCTGGAGCTGAGCAAAAAGTTATAAATCAATAGATCCCTGCTAGTCCAATCAAAAGCCTGTCTCTCAAAAATACCAGGAAAGCCAAGGTCTTCATACACAAGAAACACTATTTGCAGCTCTCCGTCAGTGCTACAGACACTGCTCCCCGAGGCTCCATCATGTTTTAAACAAAAAGAAAAGCAGGTCAATAGCACAATGATCAGAAAATTGAAAGGGTTCCTCTCCACAAAAATAAAAACCAACACATTATTGCTATTGTTGTTGCTGTTGTTGTTATTAAAGCTATGATTAAAGATTGTGGGTTTATGTTTTTATAATGGATTCCATAGGGTTAACACAGCAAGACCTTACTTATTCTGCCACCTTCCACTGGGTACAACAAAAGCCTTAATGAAAGCCTGCTTTCTTTTACCCAACAAACTTTAATTTCTAACTTTGTTAAAATGCAAACAATATATTTAACAGGTGGGGGAGATAGTATTACTGTAATGAGCATGTCTCTCTATACTTTCATGACTGTAAACCTATACCTCACATAGATTACATGTGGTCATGTATTTATGACAGAAGTGCACACATCTGTCTAAATAGATACAATGTGTATATATATATGTTTGTGGCACTCTCAAGGTACCAATTAGCTCAACAAATAGCAAAAAAAAAGCATAGGTGGTATATTTCCCTAAAGCATTGAACAGCTTACAATAAAATCAGTATGAAAATGTAGACTAGTCTAATGAAGCAGTCAATAGGGAATCAGAACATTTCAGGTATGTCTCCAAGAAGCAATGGAGTGTGGTACAAAAATCCTGGAATAGCTTCATCACTGTTATCTCCTGAGCTAGAAGGGGTATAGACCTATCAGCAGAGCATATTTTAAAACTAACTAGCTCTGCTGAGAAGCTGGGATCGCTAGCTCCGTCACAGATGTCACTTACAGCACTGGTTTTGGTATCTGATCTTGTTCCTTGGCACAACTCCACTCTGCAGGATGTGACACACCAACAAGATGAGCTTTAGCCAAGGGGTGTCTCCAAAGCCAACATGTGGAAATGTTTGCTGTTTTTATACCTGGTTCTGTGAGCGATCTCGAGTCACTGTCATGTGCCACATCGTGTAATAGTTTCCTTGTGTTTTTTTCCTTGACACCACCACATACATGAGCCTAACCCACTTTTCTTGCAGTGTAAGCACTTGACAGACAATATCTTTAAATAGTAGCCTTTCTATACAAAGTACAATTTCTGATTTCTCTGAAAAGTACAATGCATATAGAACAAAGGTAAAAATATATGCTTAGATTCTATCTTGTTTGCTTTATAAGTTCTCAGCACAAAAGTAGCTTTAGCTGGAAAAAACACACTATCTACATGCCTGGAGTTTAGAAACAGGAAGGCATTCAGAAACATCCCTTTCTTCCATGCTTCTTTATGGATTGCCTCTAGACAGCATCTACGCACTATGGTACTTGCTGTGAATACATTCTTCAGGTGTTTGTCTCTCCCTACACATTGCACAAAGTGCAGGTGCCTCAGAGAATTCTGGATTGTGATCCAGGGTCTGAGGCATAAAAGTTAGTCATTGTAAAGCTCAACGTTATGTCTTTTTTTTTGGGGGGGGGGGGTGGGGGGCGGGGAGTTGAGCTTTCTAGCCCCAGGCATGTTCAGTCTGCATCAACACCTAACAAGAAAGCCATCATAGCATCTCAAGCAAGACCCTTACAGCATTTCCCCTCCACCACTTTTATTTCTTGCCTGCAGCATCCCTATTCTGTAACCCTATCACATAACCCTACACAGAGTACTGCCTGGCCTCGGACACCAAGAATTCAGCAGGACTTTTGCACTTCACTCTGCATCACCCTTTTGACTTGCTTCTTGTGCTGTTGAAAGAGAAAAGTTCACAGATGATTAGCGATAAAGCAGCAAAAATTAAAAGCTGGTAAGCATTTTTTTCCCCTCTCTAAACCTTTCAGTAGCAATAGGACAGAATTTCACCTTTCACTTCTGAACTTGCTGTTACTTGCACTAAAAGAATCATATGTAAGTATGTCATTACCAAACCTCTTCCTCGGTGTTGTTTCCCAGGACTGTGAAATCAATACGTGCTTTCTGAGGCAATAGTACTGAAACTTGAAATGTGAATTTCTTAGTTTGTAATTTTTCCCAGGTTTCACGGGTTTTTTTGCCTATGCTTTGGTGTTCTGTACGTTGTTAAAAGGAAACAGACAAATGAATCTTCAGGATGTTGATAGCAATAGATCATAATAATTCTTATGTGTTAATAGTAAAGAGAAACTACGGGAGTTTTAATCTACAGTGTATCAATATCATACATCAAACTACCTCCTTCAGAGCAGTTGCAGTCTATGATCACAAAATAATCTACAATCAGTATTATACACCATGCACAGGCAAGAAACCTGCATATTAAAGCTTTTATTAATGCAGCCCCATTGTATGCAAGATGGCTGCTTGATAGGCCTCAGTATCCAATGCATTTACTTTTCCAATAAAAATATTCAAACTTTCATCTAGTTCATCTCATCTAGTACAGAGAATGCTTTGTCTTAAGACAAAAATCTGAGCTATAAAGATACATTAAAAAATGTTTTGCTTCTGTACACTTTTCAGACAAGGATATTAATGCTATTTACAAGCACTAATGAAAACTTTCAACACCTTTGTTGCTGTAAGACTGTAACACAGTAAGATAAATTATTGTTAATGCATAGACAGGGACTGTGAGCTGCAAGACCAGCAAGTCATAGTAGATCTTGAATTATTACTATCGAATCCAGATCCAGATTATTGCATTATGCAGATCCAGATTATTACCCAATTATTACTGAATCCAGATCCAGATTCGTCCAGATTATTGAATTATTATTACTATTGGATCCAGATCTTGGATTCATATTTCTTTTCATTAAGATAAATAGCTTCCTGACAGGGTGGCCCTATACTGTCAGTAGGACCTTACAGAACTCTTGTTCCAGGAAGTTATTGGCAGGAAACAACAGCTTAAGTAAAGGAAGAAATAAGATCTGGAGGCATCACTGGCTTTCTGCTCTGCTCCTCTCTTCCCCCCCACCTCCTCTCTTCCTCTCTCCTCCTTGATCACTTTGTACCAGAAATGAATTCCAACAGAAATATAAAATAAGATACAAAAAGAGCAAGAAAAAAAAAAAAAAGAAAGAAACTAGGAGAAAGAAAATGTCACAATTCACCTGCGTAAGGAGATGAACATGAGAAGAACTTCCCTGACTAAGTAAGCAATCTTCCGCCCACACAAGGAAAACTGCAAAGTAATCCATTTAAAAAGGATGCAAACTAAAACTCTTTCTAGGTTGGAGCCCAAGACTATGCCACCTTGTCCTTTCCCTTGATTGCTCAAGCTGGAAGACAAAACTAAAGCACTCCGTGCTCCTCCTGCAAATTCAGATTTCTTTCACATGGGAACAAGGGCATGGAGAAGAGGAGGTCATCCTAAATTGGAATGCCAGTGCAGCAAACAGATTCATCAGGGCCCAGACCTGAGAAGCACTGTTATACTCCTCAGCGTAGACAAGCCCGAGAAGCTATTCTATAAATTGCAATGCATTTGCAAAGCTCTAATGGAATTTAGGTATTTCAGTGAAAATCCTAAACAATCAAACAAATCCTCTCAAAAAGCTTTATGTGGACACAAAGATGTTATATGTATTTTCTCAATAATTTAAAATTAAGACCGATGAAATAAAAATGTATATTGCTAAACTTCACAGGATGGTTGATGTGTGATTCAGAAATTTTAGGAATATCCTGGGTCTGGTTGGGATGGAGTTAATTTTCTTCATTGCAGCCCATACGGTGCTGTGTTTTAGATTTGTGACCAAAACAGTGTTGATAGAACACCAATGTTTTATCTATTGCTGAAAAGTGCTTGAACAGTGTCAATGTTTTCTTTGTTTCCCACTCTGATGCCCCCCAGCAAGTAAGCTGAGGTGTGGGCAAGAATTTGGGAGGCCACACAGCTGACTCAAACTGACCAAGGAGATATTGCATATCATATGATGTCATGTTCACTAATAAAACTGAGGAGGGAGACAGTTTTTACAATGTAGCCATTGCTCAGATGCTAACTGGGCATCAGACTGCTGGTGGGAGGTGGTGAGTGATGGCCTTTGCATCACCTGGTGTTTTACTTGGGGTTTTTCTCCTCACTTATTAAACTATCTTTATCTTGACCCACAAGTTTTTCTGACTTTTGCCCTCTGTTTCTCTGCCCCATCCCATTGGGTGAGTGAATGACTGGGTGGGGTCTTACCTGCCTGCCAGCTGGGGTTCAACTCTACACAAGGAGATAAATTAACCTGTGATAAATCAATAATAGAGATGAAAGATACAGCAGCTGAAATGTAAATGCTCAGGAATCCTAAAGAATCTCTACAGAAAACAACAGTTACGTGCAATCCAAAAGATTAAGCACAACCAAGTGCAGAGCTTTAGTGGAGCAGACAGATAAGTAATTGAGAAAGCATGGAAATAGGGAAGAAACACCAAAATGCTCCCAAAATAATCAAACAAATATAACTCAAAGAAATATTAAGGCTACAAGGAAGACTTGAAACCTCAGTGGTCGAAATGGTTTGCATGAGAGGACATATACAACTGTTGTAGTGAAGAGAAACCAGTCTGCTAAATCAAAAAGGCAACTATTGATTCAAAGGGTTATTTTCTGCACATATATCACATTTATGCAGTGGGAATTAGCAAAAATAAATGGTTTGCATGGTGTGGACTATCATCAACTGCAAAGACAAGACAGTAGAAAATACAGGAAATTTAAGGGCAGACAGCAGGTTCACTACATGAAGATTTCCTCAGCATTACATAAGCAAAAAAAACTCCAATCAGGCTAACCTATTTTAAAATCATATGATGATATTTACAATAATAACTGCAAGCACAAAATGAAAGTATAAATGCTGGAATTTCAGGCACCTTTTTTAACACAGGAACAATGCTTTCAGATAGAAATTAATTTGTAAATTTAGTAGAGTTCAGGCAGGGAGCAATGAATCACACTCTAATCAAAATTTAAAAAAAAAACAAACAACAAACACCTAGACCAGGCAAAACCACTAGTCTACCTGTCTGCTAAAGGTTATCATGATGTTTTTGAAAATCTGAAATGGCTTCTTCTATGTTACATATGAAGATAGCTGTAGCAATGTTGCTGGAACAGCACCTGTCTTTCAAAGTGTCCAGTGCGTTAGAAGAAAAAAAATATATAAAGAAGAGGAGCAAATAAGCATGTGATAGACAAAGACATCTCCGTGAAAATCACAGAGCATACATATTGGCTAAGTAGTGTGGTAGATATTGAAAAGTCAGGCAAGAAGCATGTTGTATATTCTCAAGCTATTTAAATAAAACACAAAAAGTGCTCACTTCCAAATGTCTACAGTCACGAAATATTACGTGACTTGGCAAAAGCAAAAATTAAAAGTTACAGGAAAAAGACCTAGTGCCAAATTCCAAATGTTGGCAATGTTCCAGATGTTGGCAAATATTCCTGAATAGCAAAAGTGGCTACCTCACCACATTCTGCACAACAGAAGTGTATCCAAATTATCTGAGGATGTTCCCTGGAATGAAAATTAGTCCAACTATCATAGTTGATATTGGACAGACAAGTTATGGTAGAGGGTATAGCAGACCTCAATCATAACTTCCTTTGCATGATATAGGAATCGGGGAAATCGGTCACAATCTGTGTAAGTACAAGATGACTTCATGATGAGCGATACTTACTGCTGTACAGGTCACATATAAGAGTTTTCTTTTTTCCCAACACCCTAAATCTAAGAAAGTCAACACAAAGTAAGAAATGTCCATACTTGAGATACTAATTACTCAGAAGCTACTAGTAATTATGAAATATATTTACAGGGAGGGGGAAACCAAGCTGTGTGTGCAAATCTTTAAAGCTACTGCTTAACGAAGATGTATAGGACAATTAGTTCAATAAAACATAGCCATTAGATGTATCAATACAGGGATGTGAATAAAGAAACTGCTGTCAGTGTGATGCTAGTGAGATGGGACACAGGGCAGTACTTTTACAGAAGAGACAGACTGAAGTTGTCATGTTTAGGATTATTAGCATCACCCAAATACAAACAAGTCAACATTGAAAAGCAGTTTCTTATAACAGCGTTTGTATGCAAAAAGTTTGAACAACATGGTCAAAGACAGGAGAACCATTCCAGTAGGAAGTACCCATAAATCACTTGGGAGTGCTTTTTAAAAAACACTGTCAGTCACAGAAAGCCTTTAGTGTATGCTACTGAAACTGCAAAGTGTAAGCATGAAAGAGACTGACAAATACATTGCTGATTTCTTATCCAGAGCAGCCTTGCAGTGCACAACTACAGCAACTTAACAAGAATGTGAAATCTTTAGCCTGATATTAATGCAGAAAATGCAGAGACAGAAGCATCAGCTAAGTCTGTTAGGTGCCAGTTTCCAGGTAGCGGCTACAACATATCTGAGAACAAATGATACAAAACATAGATTTACAAGTGCTTGAATCTATTATTCTGTCAGGACAGCCAGACGCCATGGGAGAAGCCTTGTCTGCTTCCCAAGAATACTGGAAATGCCCAGATGAACTGAGAATCCAAGATAACATCATATATAAAGTCAATTGAATCATAAACCCAAGGTCAGTAAAAATAAATTCTTTCAGGTATACGCTGAAGCCATATAGGAATAGTGTCCCGTTCATCCAGAGTGCAGTGACATTGCATACTCTGCAGCAGTGGTACACTAAGCTAAGATATTTAAGACCTCAAGAGTAGCTTTGTGATGCCTATGATGAAACAGAAGCTAGGCTATAGGACACCATGCCTGCTAAAGGTTTTTATCCCAATGACAATAGTTGATAAAGGGCAATGAAATTACACAAAATCCCAACAGGCTTTGGAACAGCCCACAGTCATAATTGTAACTGGGCATTTTGTTTGCATGCCAACAGAAATTATTTCTTCATTGCGTGTGCTATTTGGGCATCAATGGCAAAATTCAGATTCTCTAAATTCTGTTGTCTGCAAATATAAGCATCTACATGTGAGTTTGAAGTGTAAGATCCTATTACAGTTACTGGAAATATAACCAACACAGCCAATGAAGACCTTAAGATTGTTCAGTCGACCAAATATACATGCCTATTTTACAGGGGAAAACTACTCTCCAGGCTGATGTATCGACAGGCCACTACCAACTCTGGTGGAAGTTTAGATATCTGGTGCACATATAGATGTATAGATATATTACATACAACTAAATTTAGACATTTTAACCCTGAGCTGAATCCCACACTAGTGACATCATTCACGTCACTTAATTTCAGTCATCTAGAATTTAGTATTCAGCCAAAGCATGTTGTCAGATTCTTTCTGTAGTCAGCAGAAGCTTAAGAGCTAAGCCCTTCCAGAGTATGACGCATCACACCTACTAAGGCACCCTTCTTAAGATATCATATGCATATTAAGAGGCTTACTTCTCTCCACTGACTACAGAGGCAGTCTACTGAAGGAGACTAGGGAGAACTAATGTGAAGTGACACAAATCCCACCCCAAGACATAGTCACTATCAATCACTTCACTAGTGAAGTATTTTAACAGGCGTTGCATCTTATATCATATCTAAATACATCAGAGCAGGAGTAGAGCAATTTTGGTTCCCTGCCATCCTCTTGTGTCCACATGCTCTCAGGTGGAACATGAGGGCTTTCTCCCACGCATTACATTTTTCTAAGCAGCAGAAGGAAAAGAGGACCCATAAAAGGTTCCTAGGAAAGAAATTAATGAAGGTGCAAGAAGGAGAGGAGAGTTTGTTAATTGAGCCTTGATGGCATGAATTGTCAAGCTCACTAGGGAGAGAGGTGCACAGCAAAACGTTCAGGGAAACCACATCAAAGAGAATCTAACATTCCACTTCAGGAATCAGACACTTAGAATTTACTAATTGCTACATTCTTTCATTCATTAAAAATGGATAATAGTTTGCAAAGGTTTATTAACTAAAATGGTTAGTCATTTTTTTAAAGAATCTAACAGAATAGTAGAGAGCTTGTATCTATCAATAATAACTTCTAATGAACAGATTATTGCCATCTACAAAGTATTTATTAATAGTTTACCAGTATATTATGGACATTAGTACCATCTGTTGCAGACAGTTATAACTATGTTGATAGGTGTTTGAACTGATTATAAGACACTATGACTCATTTTGACTTTATTATAAATGATTAACCATTTTAAAGAATCATTTTGTAAACTCATTATAAATTATTCATAAATGAATCTTTGTTTAAAGGATCACAAGCTCTGATGGTTTTTCAAGTTCAGATGATATGCATCTAAATGCATGTTTTGCAGTTAAGAAAAACTGCCAGGTTAAAAGATAGCCATTTAAAATATATATTAGGGTAACACATTGAATAAAATTGTCACAAATACACATAAAAAGACTGAATTATGGAATAGCCTTTCATGATATGTGCAATCTGGTATGCTGCTCATTTAAGTGATTGCCATGGCTAATTTATGTTCACATTTAGCTTTTGTTGGCATTCTGAAAAATATGCTATTAAAAAATTACACAAACCAAGGGCATAAAAAGTGTCTAGGATGAGACTATTTATGCCAAGCTTTGTTCTGGATTGAAAAAAAAACCTTAAATTAGAATCTTCAGTTCAATTACATCACGAAAGCAGTAAGGAAATAAGGTTTTAAGATAAAAACACTGACAACAATGGCAGTATAAATGAGCACCACTAAAATATCCCCATCTATGGAAGAAAATGTTCATGTACCATACATGCTTGTACTACAGATGGACACGGCTTAGCAGAGACATGCTCGGTGCTTTAGCTGTTTACTTAGACAGCAACAGAGTTCTAAGACATAGTTGCTATGCCAACCCATCACAGGACTATATATATACATTCATGACCAGGGCTTATTTTGAGAGCTCTGTTACTCTTTCCTTCAAAAGTTTAAATACACTACTGCTGTATTGTTTCCATTAAGGCAAAACTCTGTAGTCTGTACACAATTTGCAGCCCTGATTTCTTTAAGGTAGGGTGTGGAGTGTATAGAATAACATGATGAGATTTCAAGTAAGGAGCAGAATAGCCTTTTGACGTCACATTTCTACATTCACTGAACAGACTGTTCTATTTCCAAGCCCCTAAAGATTTGGTGTTTAGATGATAAAGGGCACTGCTTTTTATAATCTGTTATTAACTGTCATGTGTGTATTACCGCAGGAGTTCTCTGAAGAGAAAGTAAAGCAATGATGAAGTGGTTTTTTGTACTATTTACTAGAACAATTTTCCATATTAACTCCATCCAGCCAGTCTTGTTTTTGTAATACAGGAACAATGCATAGTAATCTACCTCTGGAGCTTAGAAGTGATGTCTTCAAATAAATACACTTTTTAAAAAATAAAAAATCATAGAGGGAGCTTTTTAATTACCTTTTTCTGTTTATGTTACTTTAGAGGCTGTTTTTTCAAACGCATTTGAATTTTCAGTCTATTTATTTCATAATTATTGGATGACTACATGCAGTACCGCCATTTCAATTAGATTTTGATGGCTGATAAAACAATTGTTGACAGCAAGTGCGCAAATGAATGAAGGAAAACCAGATTAGCAATGTTTGTGTCATTGCATTTAAATAAAACTAAATGTTCTGGCAGCAATGCAATCAAATCTGAAATCTGAAGAGAGAAGAAAAACAGTAAATGGGATGGGAGGGAATGGATCAGGTCAGAGATAATCATCTTTCTTTAGACACAAGATTTTCTGAAGAAGACCTATTTCCTTTTGAGACATAATTTTGATTCCTGGAGAGTGTAGTCACTTTTTTTTTCAAACAGATCAGAAACCCAAAAACATTTATATAATCTGCTCTAACAAAATTTTTGCAACTAGACAGACTTTTTGAAATGTGAGAAAAGCAAGAAGATAGGGAAGATCTCAATGCAGACACAGAGAGCTCAACCCACTAGAATTGATAAGGCAAGAAAAGCCATTGTGATAAATTCCAAAGGTTAAGACTTTCTGTCTATTACAAAGATCAATATAAAGGGGAGAGGAGAGGATGAGTGTGATAACACCTTCATATCCATTTAAGAATGACGATATACATGCCAGATGAGAAACTGCATCAGACAGTTGTTCTTTTTAAGAATAAAACAGAGCACCACTGAAGCAACTGTCTCCTGTGTCTCTCAGAGTGAAATGAATGACATATTTTGTATTCATTCAAATGTCTACAGAGAAGATAGATGAAACTGAGGACAAGCAAAAAGAAAAAAAAAAAACATATTAAATGCTCTGAATTGAATTTGATACAAAGGGGCTGCCACAGGCTGAATGCAGTTCTCTGCTCAGTCTGAGAGCCTGATTCAGTTCAGTGTTTTTTAGTTGCTACAGCTCTTTTTAGAATATTTCTCTAGGAAGCAACAAATTAAACTCATTTTTCAGTGAACTAACTTCATTTTAAAGATTAGCATATTTTAATTATTAGAGAAATCTTGCATTTCTTGCTGAAAGTCTACATAAAAATCTAAAATTCTTTAGAATTAATTTCCTTTGTTTACATATCATACATTTTCATTAATTTCTTGGCTTTTGGACTTTTTTCTTCGCACATTTTCTACACAGCATTGTTCTGTTTCTTGCCCTCTGTCCACGAGGCCATACAGACTCTTTTCAATATGAATCCAAAAGGGACCTTACTCTTTGTCTAAGCTACGTCCATACTGTATTTTACATCCAAACCCAGTTCTCAATCACAATCTGTAGATGTGCCTCCTCACTTAGAATGGACGTAACACAACTTTGAGGTGCATTAAAAAGAAAATATACAGAATTATGCATCTCACTAGCGTAAAGTGTGAGCTTACTTTCACAGTGCAGCACCACCACAAAATCTAGAGTCTTCATTTGAGAACCATGGATGTGGTCTGTCAAAAGGCAAGTAGAAAGGACCATTTGAAGGCTTGCTGTTCAAAATGAACATGACAGGGCTACTGCAGCTAAAGATGTTCCAACAGCAGCAATACAGAGAGAGAGGAACTAGCTCAAGGAGCACATCACATCTCTCATCTGGCCTGCTAGAGCCAGTTCAGACTGTGTCATAGTAAACAGCCATCCTCCAAACATGTTAACCAAGACATACCTTTGGCTGTCAACAGCATTGTGGTACTGGGGTTCAGAGCAGAGCAGCCAGTGAGAATTTCTGTTGCAGAAGTGTTACATGTCTTTGCAGCGAGGAACAGACAGTGTAGATACTGAAGTAGTGAAGATGGATAAGGTGGTTTTGTGATTAGCCTTGACCTTGAAGAGAATCTTAAAGACTGGATGACTCCCAGGGTAACTGCAGAGCAGGGGAGTAAAAGAGTGGGGGACCAGTTCTGAAGGACATCACAATCTACTTTATACAAGATAACAACAGAATAGATATCCACATTTTAGACAATATCATCAGAATGTATAAACCCATTCTTAGTTTCTATTTGTCCTTTGAATTGCTATTAAAGACACAAACTTCTAAATAAATTTGTATACTTCAAATGTGATCTTAAAGAAATGGTATCTGTGAAGTTTACCACTATTATTTTATTAGATAAAAAGTATTGAAAATTTTCTTGCATTTTTTAAATGCAAAGGAAAAAAATTCCTCCCTACAGTACATTCCATCAAATGGTCAGATTCAAAACAGTGTTCAGGACTTCATCCTAAAGCCAGAATACAGTAAATCAACAATGGAGCAAAATTACTGCAACACAGGAAGTGGGGTTCTTTTTTCCTCCTTTTAAAAGTTAATATAGCTGACTTTCCTAAATGATTTATAGGGCTGGGAGTCCTGTCTCTCTTATCCTTTCAAGAGCAATCACAGTAGGCTGGAATGGTTTGAAAGGCTGAGCTAAGGGAGAATCTGCATCCTTTTCCCTATAACACTCTGGTGCTCACTGAACTGTTTTCTCAGACTTCTATTCACAACAAAACTGCTGATCTCAAACCAGCTGCATTATTTCTGTTTTAGTGCTTAATCGGTAAAGAGGGAAAAACATGAGAGATTAATGAGATCTTTTTCTTCTCATGTTGCTCTGTTTATCTCATAAAATCTATTTCTTGAGTCTTTCTTTCAAGATCTGCCTGGTACCTCTTTGTATCCTCCAGCACACCTCTCCAATTTCTCATTTGCTTTTCCAGTGCTTCCTCAGCAGCTTCCCAAATTACCATGTTATGGGAGAAAAGGTAATAATTAATCTCACATTTCCTGGTAGATTCTGGAGTCACAAATATCTAACTACAAACTAAAGACGAAGTAAAAAAAATTCCTGCTGGCCACATACACCAAGGAAATTCTCACAGTTAACCATTCTATGCCAGTAATTTTGTTCTTTTAGTTACTCTAAAAGCAGTGGAAGTCAATATGGTTGAATACAAAAGTCTCCTCAAAAACTATTAGGTGTGTAAAGGATATCCTAACATGAACCTAAAAATAAGAAATATACTAATATACAGTCATTCTATTCCCTTTTTTATTATTCTGTTACACTGAAAAATTGATAGCATTGCTGATTTCTACTAACCACTATGATTATCCATAGTTCATATGTTCCTATGAAGTAAATACCAGTGAAGCTTATTGCATTATTGCACACTGAAACTCCTATGCTACTATAAATAAGGGAACAGTATTTAAAAACAATACACACACATACACACACAAAACAAACAAACACAAAACCAAAAATAAACAAACAAGCAAAAAAACCAGCCGTTCTACTCTGGAAGACAATATGTTTGAGTAAACTGTCTGTGATCCCCTCTCAAAATGCAGCAGAAATTCGCAAATACTGTGATCATTATATGAGTTTTAGCAGCTGCCATTTCAAATCCACTAAGAGTTTACATGATCTTACTTTCAATCACAAATATCTATAGTATCTCAGGCATGAATTGTATAAGTATATGCATCTTGCTAGATCAAAAAACTTCAGATAATTTTCCACTCAATGGAAAGGAGTGAGAATAAGATGTGACAAATGCTAGTCACATCAGTTAATCATCTTCTGGGATATACTCACATATTACATGGGTGAGGGCTGTGTAAGAACCTGGGTAGAAGAGAGCAGAAAATTCCAGTGTAAGTAATCACATTCAAACCAGATTCCCTGTTACAGTTTTTCAGCTAGATACAATAATCTTCTCTACTCCCCACTATGCATTTTTGTAGTGGTGCTCTGTGTTAAGCATTTACTGAATTTGTAATACAGATGTGACTATGTGTCTGCAGTTTGTCAAGCTATTTTGTATGTTCATTTTATTGAATGTTTTTTTAATCTTTCTGGATGAAAAGTATGTTTATACATGTAAGTCATTATCATTCCATCTACCTTTAGAATGCCTAAAAGTAAAAATAGTGTGCAATATGTTATCTGTATAGATTTTCTTGTAAAGCTGAGAAATTGCACAAGCTATTTAATAAAGCTGTCACAAACTGCATCCTATCTTCCATCCCAACACAGTTTTGGGGCCATTTTGGTAAATTAAAACTGGCTTCCAATGGCATAAATGGTTCAATCCATAAAATCCAAGCAGGAATTTGATTTTAATTACAGTGCAGCAAATCACAAACAAGAACACTTTTTTTGTAGAGTAATTCTAGATTTTAAGTGAGATAGCCTCAGTATGGTTAGAATCTGCTTCTGTGCTTTTCCACCCAAATATGTGTCAGTGCTGTTTTATTTCAACAGTCAAATGAAATTACTCTCGCATTTCAGCTGTGCATCTTCTAAAATTGCTGCTGTGAAGTCTTCCCTCAAAAGCAAATTAGGGGTGTTTGAGGTGTGGGGAAACCTCAGTTGCCACTATTTGAGTTTCATATGAATTAGTGTTTTTCACTTATTTGATTCACTGAAACAAAATGGATTTGTTTTCTTTGGTGTCACTCAGAAGCCTAGAATTCAATTTTAAAGAAATACTGAGATAGAAACTGTATTAGCCTGCTCTAAAATACTTACTGAAGATACTTCTTTGGTAAGCTATGCTCATGTCAACAAAAAAAAAATGCACTAGAGATCACACACACAGCAACAGGAACAGAAGAAGGATGGAAACCTGTGGTTCAACTGTCCCCATAGGTGAGTAAAATTTTATTACAGATATCTCACACAGCAACTGTACAGCTAGCCCCAGTTGGCACCAGCAAAATCTTGGCTTGTAAGGCATATAAATTCTGTCTTCTATAGAAGTATGTGCAGCTTTAGCAGCCTACGAAGCCTTTGAATGTCAACACAAAAGCTTCTGGGAGTTGCTTCTGATAGCTGATTAGGAGACAAGTAAAATGAAAATCCTTGTTTTATTACTAAGTGTGATGTTTAAAAATATATGAACTCAGGGGAGATATTTTTAGGTACATATATTTTCTTTTTTTTTCTGCTTTACTTTTCTGTATTTGAGCATGCAAACTTAATAGTTATATGTTTTCTATATACGGCAAATATTATACTGGGGCAAATTAGGCTTGGTCTCCGTGCATAAGATTGGAAAAAATAGTATTATATTTTCATCTATCTTATGATGGATGGCAAGGGAACCTTTGGCAGCAGGCTGGCCAATTTGGTGAGGCGGACTTTAAACTGAAGGACTTGGGGGGCGGAGTCCAAAGTGGCAACACTCATGCCATTGCAACCAATAAGACAGGCCAACTAGAGCAGCAACAAATGTTCCTTAGCTGCTTCCCAAGATGAGAACCAGAAGATCAACCACTTCAAGCATATGTATACCAATGCACACAGCCTGGGGAACAAACAGGAGGAACTGGAGCGTCACACCCAATCAGAAAGATATGATATCATAGAAATAACTGAAACATGGTGGGACAACTCACATGACTGGAGGATCACAATGGATGGCTATAGGTTGTTTTGTAAAGACAGGCAGGGAAGAAGAGGAGGAGGAGTCACACCCTATGTTAAGGAGAACCTTGAATGTATAGAAGTCAACTACAGCAATTGTGGAAGCCCTATCGAATGCCTCTGGGTCAGGATCAAAAGGGTCGTGTCCAAGGGGTATCTTACAGTAGGCAGCTGCTACCAACCTCCAAACCAAGACGATAAGGCCAACGAAGCAATATTTGGGTCACTTAAGAAAGCCTTGGGTCAACAGAACCTGGTTCTAATGGGTGACTTAGACTACCCAGACATTTGTTGGAAGAACAATACAGCAGCTCACATGACATCCATCAAGTTTGTGGAATGCGTAGAGGACTGCTTCCTCATACAAATGTTAGATGTGCCAACCAGGAATGAGGCACTGCTACTCACAAACCAAGAAAAACCTGCTTTGTAATATCTCAGTCAGTGATAGCCTTGGCTGCAGAGGTCAAAATATCATGGAGTTTGAGATCCTGCTGAGCATGCTGAAGGTTAACACTAGGACAAAGATATTAGATTTTAAAAGAGAAAACTTCAGCTTGCTCAGAGCTTAGTTGGGAGGGATTTTATGGGAACCTTCCATGGAGGATAAAGGAGCTAGCAAGTGCTGGGAGTTTTTCAAGAATGCTCTCCTGGAAGCACAATAACAGTTCCTCCCCTGTAAAGATAAGGGAAGTAGGCGGAGCAAGAGAGCCCCTTGGTTTAACTGCGAGCTTCTGAGTCTGCTCAAAATCAAAAGAGAAGCGTACCAGAGATGGAAAAGTGGAGTCCTGGTGGACAACAAGCTCAATATGAGTGAACGGTGTGCTTCTGCAGCAAAGAAAACCAACAGGATGCTGGGTTGCATCAACAAGGGCATTACCAGCAGAGATAAAGAAGACATTATCCCACTTTACTCAGCTCTTGTCAGGCCACACCTGGAATACTGTTTGGTCCCAGCTATACAAAAAAGATGTGGACAGACAGAAGGTCCAGAGAAGAGCCACAAAGATGACCAAAGGACTGGGAAGCCTGCCATATGAAGAAAGGCTGAGAGAATTGGGTTTGTTCAGCCTTGAGAAAAGAAGGTTTAGGGGAGACCTTATCACCATGTTCCAGTATTTAAAGGGTGGCTACAAAGAAGATGGAGACTCCCATTTTACAAGGAGTCACATGGAAAAGATTAATTGTAATTGGTACAAGTTACTCCTGGGAAGATTCTGAATAGACACAAGAGGAAAATTTTTCACGATGAAATCAGTCATTGGAATAGTCTCCCCAGGGAAGTGGCAGATTCCCCAACATTGGACACTTTTAAGGTTCAGCTGGACAGGATGCTGGGCCATCTTGTCTAGACCATGCTTTTGCCAAGCAAGTTTGGACCAGATGATCCTTGAGGTCCCTTCCAACCTGGTGTTCTATGATTCTATGATTATCCTGCATAAATAAAAACCAATAAGAATTGTTAGGTGTATAGGCTGTCCCTTCTTTGCTCTTCCAGCAGCTCCAGTACTCCTAAAGGAAGAGATATGAAGAAAATGGGGATATAGCTAACTGCCCCCACAAAATGAATCCTATCTAAGCGAAGGCAATAGTCACTTCCAAAGATATTGCAGTTGCAACCACATATTCTATGCACAAACCGAAAATTTTGAAGAGTTTTGCAGAAAGCCTTCAAGCATTTCTCATGAGGTGGTGTGTTTTTTTCAGTCGGTTAAGACAGAGTCACAGTGACATTAGCAGAAACCACACAGAGGTAAGAGTGAATTAATGGGAGAGTGTGAAGAAAAAATTTCACCATGCTCCTGAAGAGAATGCCTTTGGCATTCCCTAATTTGCTACATTGCCAGAAAATATCCTGACTCAAATTTTGAAGCTTTGGCATATTTTGCTTGTGTCTTTCATTTAATGTTATTTTCTTGATTACAGACAAATTTAAATAATAATATGATGTGTATTGTGACCTAGTCCCTTATGCTCAGACAGGATGCTTATTGAAGGAGTGAAGGAGTGAGCCCTTAGTATCAGCACACCAGCGGTATTAGACAAGCAGAAGATGGTCATTCATTAGAAAGGCACAAATTCTGCTAGCAGGCACTCTACCTTACCCAGTTTGATTTCAAGATTATTACTGAAAGTAATATTGATCTTATTGTCTTGTTCTAATAATTTTTTACAGTACTTTCAATGATACCTTACAATCTCTTGAATGCAATTTATTAAAAAAATCTAAAGGGACTGAAGCTCATAATTTCCATTGCAAAGTAATAGGACTCTAAGGTGCTGAGAGGTGTTCCTTAGCATTCTACCTCTGGTTGATAAATTTGAGCACCAATTGTAACACTGGGAGAAAAGCTCCTGACTGGGAAATTATGAGGAATTTTAGCCTCTGCAATATTGATACTTTATGGTGAATACATGCTCAAAGAGGAGTCACATTTTTCCTGAGGAACAGGATTTCTCACTTAGCTGTAACTGTCTAGTAATTACACATCTAAGTGAAGTTTGATTTCAGAGTCAAAGAATAGAAATAAGCAGATAACTTAATAGAAATAAGAAGATAACTTTCTGACGNGCAATATTGATACTTTATGGTGAATACATGCTCAAAGAGGAGTCAAATTTTTCCTGAGGAACAGGATTTCTCACTTAGCTGTAACTGTCTAGTAATTACACATCTAAGTGAAGTTTGATTTCAGAGTCAAAGAATAGAAATAAGCAGATAACTTAATAGAAATAAGAAGATAACTTTCTGACACAGCTGGTAAGCGAGCCTATCAGGGGAGGTGCCTCGCTTGACATGCTGTTCACAAACAGAGAAAGTCTGGTGGGAGATGTGGTGGTCGGAGGCCGGCTTGGGCTTAGCGACCATGAAATGATAGAATTCTCAATACTTGGTGAAGGAAGGAGAGGGGCCAGCAAAACCGCTACCATGGACTTCCGGAGAGCGGACTTTGGCCTGCTCAGGACACTGGTCGAGAGGGTCCCTTGGGAGACAGTCCTGAAGGGCAAAGGGGTCCA